>BCKL01000002.1:375424-732614 GCA_001600635.1 Leucosporidium creatinivorum | reverse complement strand
TCGCGCCGAGTTTGGAGCGGGCCAACTCGCCATCGTCGAGGAGGAGGAGCAGGAGGAGGACTTCACCCTCGACCCTCGCTTCACCAGCTTCGCCTCCCTTCGCAAGCCTCGGCCTACCTTCCGACCTAGTCCTCGCACCCTCGAGAAGGACGACGAGGATCTGCGCCGCGATGCCATCACCGAAAGGCTGAGGCTCAAGATTGCCGCCGAGAGGGAGCGGCAGGGGAGGGGACCTGTAGTCGAGGAGGAGGATGAGAGTGAGTTTGAGGAGGAATTCGAGGAGGAAGAGGATGTGGTCTACCAGCGGCCAGTGTCGTGTATGAGCTTCTACGAGGAGGATGATGATTAGGGGACGGAGGGCGAGGTTCGGCGACCGGGTTGCTTAGTCTTAGGGATAGAGTGCACCTTCTTTATTGATCTTGTAGACTAGACATTTAGATAGCATGTTGTTGTAAAGGCTGATTGACTCCACATTGAACGAGCAGGCGAGAAACAGCGAGAGCAGAATGCCGAGCCTTCGCCGAGCGGGACGTTTGACCATGAGCTGAGGGCATTCGCACCTTGCAGAGAAAGACGGAGGGGTAAGAAGAGCACTACGACAACCCGCTCGAGAACATGTACACCGAGAGTCTGAGGCTGACCGGCAGCCTCTCCGCTCCGCTCAACGAACCCTCTTCGCCTCCCTCATCGCCCTCAGCTTGTCCGCCGCTCTCCCTCCCCCGCCCGCGCCGGCCCTCACGCCCGTCCCCGTCGGCCCCTCCTCAGCGCTCTCCATCTTCGTCCTCGCCGACATGCCTGATCCTCCTTCCCTGGTCAATGGAACGCGAGATGCCTTCCTCCCTGCGGAGCGAACGGCAGCCATGGAGGGCTCGCCGTCGTCGTGGCGGCTGCTGCGGAAGGTGGATTTTCGCCGGGAGGAGGGGGAGGGAGGAGGCTGGCGCCTGTTGCGGCGGGCTGCGAGCTCGGCAGGGGTGAAGAGCCACTCGGGGATGTCTTCGATAGAGAGGGCGCGGGAGAAGTGGTATCTGTATGCAGGGAGAGCGACAGAAGTAGATCAGCACAGAGCGTCGTTGCTCGGCAACCATTATCGAAACTCACTCTCGAATCGCTCGGCCGAGCTTCGTCTCGCCATCCTCGCCGACCTTGCTGTCGTCCTCGTCCGTCCACTGAGAGACGGTCGTCGTGAGCTTGGTGGTAAGCTTGTCCCAGTAGTGCGATCCTTGAGCCGACTTGGGTGCCGCGATGGGCGTCGAGTAACCAGAAGCGTCTGCTTAGGGGAGTAGTGACCGAGGGTCAGTCGCCGTTCCTCATGCAAGGTACTTCGTTGGTGCTAGCGGAGAAGGCGGAGATAGCTCGGTAAGGGGAAGGAACTTACGACCATCCTCATCACCGAGTCCGACGGCCTTCTTCAGCGCCGACCAACTCCCAAGCCCTCCCAGTTTTCCCTCATCACCACCATGAGCCGACCCATAACCCGAATCCATGCTCCCACTATAGCTATAGCCATCATCATCTCCATGCCCGCTCGACGATCCGCCACCCACGCCCGTCCATCCAGCCGCCGCCATCCTTTCGAGGACCGCCGAGTTCTCGTCGACGGGCCGTGGAGCTTGACGCTGGGTCGGCTGAGGTCCGGGACGAAGAGAAGATCCTGATGCTCCTCGAGGGCGAGCCCAGTCTTGCTGGGATTTGCGGCGGAGGGAGATGGAGGATTGGATCGGAGATGATGAGGAGAGGGGTGCGCGATCGTCGCGTGAAGGGCGAGATGGAGGGCTGTGGCGGTTGGAGTAGGAGTGTTGCGAGTGTTGCTGTTGCTGTTGGTGGTAGCGATCTCCGCCTTGCTGGTAGTCGTCCTGGTAGCGACTCGAAGCCGAACGCTCCTCTGGCGCCGGCGCTTCGTCGTAGTGGAAGCGTGAGTGCTGGGGCGCGTTGGGTGAGACAGAATAGCTAGAGTTGAACATGCTGCCTAGCGGTGGTGTGTTGCGAGATGGCAAGAGGCGGAGGAAGCCAAGCGAAAGAGGGTCGCCTCACGATGCGAGTGACTGGCCGCGAGGGCTGGAGGCCCAGCTCCAAGGCGCTGGGATCGAGAGCTCTGTGAGCTGCTGTTACAAAGTACTATTCGGCGACTATTCCTTTGTTGAAGGGCGAGTAAGAAATGACCGGATTGAGGAGTTGGCCGGAAGAGGGAATCCACCAGCGAGAGCCCTTGCCGCCCTGTTGGTGGATGACATGCCGACGAGGGACATGGCAGACGGTTCGAGACTGTGAGGCCGAGATTGCTGTACGAGAGACGAGACGAGACGAGCGGTTTGACGCGGGAGACAAGAGAGGGGTCCTGTGCGAAAGCGAGCAAGTCGCCAGCTCGGTCAGCTCCTTCAGCTCCGACTACATCGCTTCACTTGTCGCAGAGTACCATGTCAGAGGTGCGCTCTCACTCTTCTACAGCTCTGTAGCTCAGCTAACGTTCGACTGCTCTTCAACAGGCCACCTACAAGTTCAACGTCGTCCGTCGCCCGTCTCGTCAGCTCATACAAGCTCAAACGCCTGCTAACGAGTGTCTCGGCTCATGCAACAGGTCATGACCTGCTCCGGCTGCTCGGGCGCCGTCGACCGTGTCCTCAAGAAGACTGAGGGTACGCTGCATTCGCTCCCTCGCCCGTGCAGCAGCAGCAGCAGCTTACTCACCCGCCGCACCTCACTACAGGCGTCAGCTCGTACGACATCTCGCTGGAGAAGCAAGAAGTCCTCGTCACCACCACTGTACCCTACGACGATATCCTCGCCAAGATCAAGAAGACGGGCAAGGAGGTCAAGTCAGGCGAGACCATCACGGCATAGAAGAGCAACAGACACAAGGACTCTCGGGAAAAGCTACAGCAGGACCACCATCTGTAACAAAGGCAGGTCATCAGTGCTGAGAAAGTGTCAGAACGGCGAGGGAGAGCTGCTGGGCTCGGTCGGCTCGGCTCCTCATAGCTCTTCCACTGCACCAGCTTGAACACGAGGACGTTTCTTTCAATTGATATCCAGCCTCCCTACCAGCGCCTGGGGTCAAGGGCTGGCTCCTCCATCGCCAGCCACGGTACGCTCAGCAACGCCGAGCTTGAGTCGGCGAAGGAGGAGCGAGGCTAGAGAAGGGCGCGTGCAGGCTGCTTCTTTTCGCCCATCTAATTTGAATAATCTTACTACGCCCCCAAGCTCACCGGCTGTACAAGTCTTGCTACGCCAAGTATCTCGCGAGCTGTCATGCGCAGGAGGTTCGGCGCTCGTCTGGAGGAAGAGTCCGAGGGAAGGAGGCTCAGTCCTCGAAGCATGCGCTACAGCGCCTAAAAAGCTCGGTCGAACTTGCTCATGAAAACCGAGCTGCGCACTCCTCTTGACGTCTTTCGCACTGCGAGGCGCTCGAAGCGCGCTCCGTCTCTCTCCCTCCGCGCTCGAAGCGCGCTCCGTCTCTCTCCCTCCTCCTCGTTTTCGCTCTTCTCGACTCGCGCCGTTACTCGGCTTGCACGGCTCTGCAAGTAGTCGCACTCGCCCACAACCTGCTGCTCTCTGTACCCGCCTCAGCAGAGCCTCAGCCAACCCCCCACACTCAACTCAAGACCCTGAGGAGCACCGCCCAGCCATGTCTGCTCCCGCCGCTCCTCATCTTCCAGCGCCGCTGCCGTTCCCGCCGTTGAGCCTATTTGGTAACAAGGAGCATACGGTCTCGCATGCGTTAGCTCAGAACTCGAATCTCTCGCCCAAGAAGGCCGCGCTCAAGCTGTTTCCCAAGCCCTGGTTCTTCAAGCGCTTCTACCGTCGATTCTACATCAAGTATGATCTGATACACGTGAGTTTTGCCTTCCCTCTCCTCGCTGTAGCGGTAGCTGACCCTCAACGAGCTACAGGGCCGCGAGTGGACTCAGGACGAGCTCGACCAAGCCGCCCAACGAGGCGACTTCCCTCGACGACCGAGTGACCTCTTCCTGAAGGTGAGCGAGCACAACATCGTACAAAGAACCTCGCTGACATCCCTGCTCTACTCAGATGTACGCCGACGTCCTCATGTGCCTCACTCGGGATCCTCTCGCCGGCGTCGTCTCCCCTGCGCTGCTCGGCACTTCGGGAACCATCCCGCTGTCCATCGTATCGACCATTCCCGACATTATGCGCCACTACGCTGATTGCAGTGAGCTTCCGCTATTCTGCTGTGCTCGACCTGAGCTCATCTCTCGCTTGCGACCTTTCGCTTCGCTCCTCCTTCGTAGTCGTCTTGGCCGAGAAGGAGATTTTCCTAGTGACCAGTGAGTCTTGCAGCTTGATTCGAGCGTTTGAGATAGACTGACCCTGCGCCCTCTTACAGACTACTGGCAGTGAGCCTTCTCCAGCCCGCCATTTCCGCCGCCGAACGTCATGCTAACCTCGTCCGTGCGCAGACCCTCAGACTCGGTCAACGCTATCGCTGGCGCATTACTCGAGCTCAACGAGCGTATCGGCAAGCGCAACGGCGAGAAGATTGTCGTCAAGGTCATGTGGGATCGTGGAGCCGTGAAGCAGCTGTGGCAGTGAGCTCCCTCCCGAACGCCGAAAGCGGAAGCAATCGCTGATCAATATCCTCAACAGCAACCACGTCCTCGTCTCGCCCGCTGTCTGGACCAAGTTGAACCTTCCCGCACCGGAGGCGGTACCGAACCTCTCGCTCGAAGTCATCAACTTCCATCGCCCGCTACTCGGTGAGCCGTGCTCGCCCTTCTGTGCGACGCTGAGCCAGCAGCTGACAGTGGGAGCTTTTCGCAGGTACCTTCCACCAGAAGGCTATGGTCGTGGATCGCAAGATTGCTCTTCTCAACAGCAACAACATTCAAGATCGGCCGAACGTCGAGGTGAGCCGAGCCTGCCATTCCAATTCCTCGTCGACCTTGGCTGACGAACTCTCGCGTTTCGAAGATGATGGTCCACATCGAAGGGCCTGTGGTCGACTCCCTCTACGATACCCTCCTCATCTCGTAGGTCTGCACTCTTCGCCACGACAGCTCGTTCGCTGACTTTAGCCTTCGCAGCTGGCACGAGTCGCTGAACCCCAAGCTCCCTTGCCTCGCCTCGCCATCACCCAACTCCGACCCCACCAAACCATTCAAGTACACCTTCTCCGACGAAAACCCCTTCCTCGAGCACATCGACATCGCCAAAGCAGCCAAGGCAGCTCGTCTCCTCCTCGGCCGTCAGAGCAGGGCGGATCAACAGGCTCAGCTCGATTCCACCGATACCTCGACGCCCGCTTGGTGGCAGGCGGAGCGCCACCCCGATGGATCTGCGCAGCCACATACCCGTCAGGCAGCTCACCGCCCGCAAGGAGGAGGAGGTTTCGCCAACCTCGTGCAGCATTTGGTGGAGAGGGCGAGGGAAGAGAAGGCAAGGGCGATGGGAGAGACGTACCACCCGCCAGCAGCGGCGGCGATGGCTCATGGAGCAGCAGCGGACGATGTCGGAAGGGAAGAGCACGAGCTTACGGCGCCGCCGAGCGAGGCTTCGGGTCCGTCTACACTCGTCGAGTCGGCATCCCCACCACCTGCGACTTCACCAACTCTTCGTAGGTTGCTGTCGTCTTTACCTTCGCTCGACGCGCTGTCGCTAACCTCGCTCCCGCCTCAGTCGCTCCTGGCTCGCCCGGAGGCTCTCCCTCGCTGACGCCGGAGGAATTAGCTCAGCGTGTTCAGTCGAGGGGCAGCGTTCGCCTCCAAGCTCTCTCCAAGTCGCTGAACGCCGGAGCTCTTGCCAAGATCGAAGCCGCCATCCACGACGACAGTCTCATCGACGACTTCAAGCCTCACATGCTGCACAGGGCGCACGAGCCGTTCCGTGAGCGACCTATTCGGCGTCTGTTTTACTTCGCGAGCTGACTTCGCTTTCTCGTGCTCAGCCATCGCCCTCGTCAACCGACGTCCTCACGGTGCACCCGGCCACAATGACTTCCGAGTCCCCCAAGCCGCTGCTTGGCTGGCTGCCCTCCGCCACGCCGAGCGGGACGTCTTCATGTGAGTCGAGAGGTGTCTGCTTGCCTCGCCGACCGTCGAGAGCTGACTTTGACCTGCTACAGCCAAACCCCGACTCTCAACGCCGCTCCCATCGTCCGAGGGGTCATCGACGCCTGCTCGCGCGGTGGGAAGGACAAGAAGGGTATCCCCGTCACTATGATTCTCGGATTGGGCTTCAACGACAAGGGGGAGAGTGTTCCCTTCCAAGGCGGAACAAATGAGGTGCGTTGGCCGCGCCAAGAGCCGAAGAGCAACTCGCTGACCCAGTTTCGCCGAGCAGGAGGTCGTATTCCGTCTGTACAAGCGCTTGACCAAGCTCAACAAGCAGCACAACCTCCACGTCTTCTGGTACACTGGTGAGCTGCACGACTTCGATTCGTCGAGCTCGTCACTTACCCATCTTCTCCCTCTCCGCAGGCAAGGACCAAATGAAGCCGCTCAACGCTGTGCACAAGTCTCGCAACTGCCACGTCAAGTTCATGTCGGTCGACGGCCAGTGCGCCATCGTCGGTAACGGCAACCTGTTCGTCACTCCTTCCTTGACGACCTCGCTCTTCTCGCTGACCTCCCTCTCCTCCGACAGCGATACGCAATCGTTCATGCATTCGCAAGAGACCAACATCATGATTGACGACCCTCAACTCGTCGCCGACTGGATGGACCAGCTTCGCACCAACCAGTCCACCGAGAAGTACGGCCGAGTCGACACGGACGGCATCTGGCGCGACCAGGTCACTGGCGAGCGACTCGCCAAGCCTGAGTCGGTCAGCTGCTTTACGGCGGTATGGGCGATGATTGGCAAGTAGGGCAGGACGTGCGGCGTTGAGGTCAACCGGGCTCGGCGGAGGGCAGGGCCAACATCAAAATGGACTTTAGGGGTTATGGACGCAGCTTCATTTTGTTGTACACGTATATCGCAACTAGGCTCTGAACTTACTGGCAAGTGCGAGGCTGATGAGAGTAATGTCGAACCGACGTGGTCTACGCCGGAATCGACGCGCCGCTCCTTCGCTTCCTCTCCTCACTTCTCCTCGTGCTCTTCCTCGACTCGGCCGCGATGACGGGAGAATATCGAGCATATGGTGCTCTGCTGGTCATGGCACTGCTCCCAATCGTGGCAGGGGCTCATAGTTCTCTCAGGGTGCGCGTCGTGCCCTTTCAAGCTTCGAGCGCAGGCTGACCTCCGCTTGCAGATGCCCAAGGAGGCCAAGAGGCGGCTCAGAGCTTACCAGGGGATCAAGGAGGACGCTTCGCACGATGCGGAAGAGGAAGACGAGGAGATTGACCGCCTCACCAAGGAGGACGCCTACACCTTCCCCATCCTCGGCAGCGTCGTGCTCTTCGGCCTGTATCTCTGCTTTCAATATCTTCCCAAGATCTGGATCAACCGTATCATCGGAGGGTACATGAGCATCATGGGTGTAGGAGCGACGGCTCGACTGGCGATTGCTGCGGTGCAGGCGGCGACGAGCGAGGAGAGGTGGAAGGGACTGAGCATGGTGAGTTATAGCCTACAGCAAGGAAGAGCCTATATCTCACACGCTCCTACTTTCGCAGTGGAAGCTCTCGCTGCACAAGAACAAGGAGGAGAAGGCCACCGGCAGCGCCAACCTCGTTCACCTCGGCGCTATCGTCCTCGCTGTCGTTCTCGCGGCATCTCAGCACTACTACCCACACTGGATCGTTTCCAACCTCCTCGCTCTGTCCTTCGCCTTCAACGCTATCTCCCTTCTTCGCTTGGACTCGTTCTTCACTGGCTCGGCGCTGCTCGCTCTCCTCTTCCTCTACGACATTTGGTGAGTATTGGCGTGGAGGATAGAACCGGGTGTCGAGTGCACGCTGGGCGGAGCTCGCTGTTGCAACACGGCAGCTTGTCTTGTACGCTGAGCGGTGTTGTCTCGACCGAAGCTGACCCTCTCGTCGCTGTCTTGCCTCTCCTCCCTTCCCTCTGTTTCCTCCTGCAGGTGGGTCTTCGGGTCTACAGCTGTCTTCGGCGCGGACGTAATGGTCACCGTCGCCACCAACCTCGACGCGCCCATCAAGGTCACCTTCCCCCGAGATCTTGCTGCTGCCTCGGGTTTCTCCCTGCTCGGCTTGGGCGACATTGTGCTGCCGGGGTAAGCTACCAGGTGCATCAGATCTAATGCGCAAGCTTACCTAACCCCATCTTACAGTATTTTTGTCGCTCTCGCCCTGCGGTTCGACTACTCTCGCGCGCTCAAGGCCAATCCTCCGCCTCGGCCCTCGTCCAACTTTGCTCGTCCCTACTTCTACACCGTCTTCATCGCCTACATTCTCGGTGAGCTTGACCTCGGTCCTCTCCGCGAATCTTACTGACGCTAACGTTCTGCAGGGCTCGTCACGACCGTTTTCGTGATGCACACCTTCAAAGCGGCGCAACCTGCCCTGCTGTACCTCTCGCCGGCCTGTATCGGCAGCGTGACCCTCTGTGCACTCGTACGAGGCGAGATCGCTCAGCTCTGGGCGTTCGACGATGCCAGCGACGATGATAAGCCGAGAAAGGAGGAGGGTGAGGCGACGAAGGGCAAGGAGGAAGTCACTGAAGTGGCTGAGAGCACGAGTGTAGAGGTAGAGGGACAGCGAGTACTAAGAAGTCGCGTCGCTAAGCAATAGAGCACCTCGTTGTTCTCACTGATGGAGTCACCTCGGCGAAGGAAGCCAAGCTGAGCTCGACCGACGTGACGTATACAGTATTCAGCAGTGAGCGGTAGATGCGCTCTAATAGATAACATTCAAATCCTGTCTAACGTCTATGCTTCTAAGGGAGCCTTTAGAGCTGCTTCCGAGACCGCCATCTGCTCCTTGCCCTCCATCATCTCAGCCTCAACCTCGTCGAGCCTCAGCTTTTCCTTCAAGCTACCCTTCCCGCGCTCTTTGTCGACCCTTGCCCACTCGCTCTTTGCACTCCGTACGCAAGGATACAAGCCATCCGCCTCGACCTCTTCATACGTTGTGATGAACCGCTCGACCTCCCTCTCGAACGACTCGTCGCCCAACGCCAGCAGATTCCGAATCGAGGCGAAGAAGCCTTGCATCACGAGGTGGTTGTGTAAAGCGAGGATGACGTGCGAAGTCATTTCGTGGGCTTGTAGGAGGTGGTGGACGTAGGCTCGCGAAGGTGGCTCGGGGCCGAAGGGGTGCTCGGCGCCTTCTGCAATATCGGCAAGGGGAGAGGAGGAGAGGGGAACGAAGGATCGGTCGAAGTGGAGATCAAAGAAGGAGTGTCCGATGTCGCGCTTGCCGGAGGGAAGAAGGGGAGGAGGCGAGGAGGCCGAAGGAGAGTCGAAGGAGGCAACGGGGAAGGTGAAGTCGAGTCCGACGCCTACAGTCGCACAGTAGGAAGACCACTCGTCGATAAAGAGGTCCAAACCGACGTCCTTGACGAGCCGGAGGATCTCGTGAGGTCCAGCAGCGGCGAGGACCACTCGAGGTTTTGATGATGGGAGAGGTGCGAGAGAGGCGACAAAGAGCTCAGAGGTGGTAGGTCCGCCAGCTTCGAGCGAGGGGATGGAGAGGGTGTAGCCGCTGATCGAGTCGTCGATAGGAAGCTCGCCGAGGTCGCGAATGGCGGCGGTGGCAGCGCGGCTGGTGATCTTGCCTCTGAGCGCCTTGGAGTACTCGGTTCTCGCCTGTAGGCTGTGCGAGCCGACGAGGGGTGCGAAGACGTTGGTACGCTCCTGTGAAATCGAGCTCGAAGTCAATTTCGGCGCACACGAGGAGAATCAGGCAACGCCGAACCTTTGCGACGTCTGCCACCTCTGCCGCCCACGTCAAGCTCCTCCTCACGCTCTTCTCTAGCCGTTTAGCGGTCGGTTCGCCCGCAACGTCGTCTCCGAAAGCGAAGAGCATGTCCGGCGGCCGAGGCAGGGTCGCGTCGAGGAAGACTTGGGGCGTGACCTGAGGGCATCGGAGTCAGCCAGTCTGGTGAGGAATAGAAACTCCGAAACTCACCTTGACCGCTCCTTGGAATGCATTGGCTACAAGAAAGGCGTCCGTTGGCTGAGGAACTGGGCGCTCGTCGACGGGATCTCGCAAGCCCATGGCCAACAGCTGCTGCTTCTGCTTGCTCGTCTGCTGTAGTCCGACATAGCGGTGTAGCGAGAATGGCGCTTTGGTGAAAGTCGGCTTAGCGGAGTCCATGCTAGCGAGCGAGAAGGCAAACGGGGGGTCAGCTCTGTCTCGCTCGCCGAGGCAGCCAGCAGAGCACTCACAGATGCTCGAGCGAAAGGTGTACCATCTCGTTCGGTAGACGAGCCACGTTGTCCCTTGTGAGATGCGGCAAAGCGCCCTTCCTCGAGTAGGCGATGCTGGCGGGCGTCTCAATCACACGAGGAGCTGCCTGCTGCTCTCCCTCTGCACCGGCAGTGGTTGGCATGAAGACGAGGGTACCGCTGCGAGCATGACTGTGCGACGAGGAGGGCGTGACGGAGAAGGAGAGCGAAGGAGCTTGATATTGTGGGTCGAGCGGCGGGGCAGCGAGGACCATGCTGGGCGGTAGAGAGCTGGCCTGACGAGGTACAGCTAGTAGCGAGATGCTAGAGGTCGGCGGACGAGAGACGACAAGTTGGTAGAAAGCAGAGCCGGATTTCGCTCGCTGGCTCTCGACGAAGCTCCGCCCAAGCTCGATTCTCTATGCATGCGAGTAAGTTACAGTGTAAGCTCTATCCTATAGCCAGCTAGTTGAGCGTGAAGTCATGCGACCCTTTTTCATCACGATTGATGAGCCTGGAGAACTCGAGGTCTGTGGGTGAGGAAGGAGGTCAGCTCGGCTCGGCTGCTGTACGACGACGAGGGTAACGCACATAGTCGGAATTGGTATGCGGCCCTGAAGAGATAGCGCGAGAACGTTAGCGCGTGCAGAGCTGTAGCGAGCCGTCAAAACGTACATGTCTGCTTCTCGCCAATGCTCGGCGGCCCACTTTTTGCCGTTCAAGGCAATCTTCTTGGCTAAGGCGTCGTGTGCTCCTGTACCGTCTGGTGCACCGATGAAGAAGGCAGCGGCGTCCGTCAGGTCGCTGTAGTCGCTTTTGACGGGGATGTAGCTGTGGGGAGAAGTGGGTCAGCGAGGTCGAGGAAAGATCGCCGAGAAGGAGAAGTGGCGTACTGGAACCACTGCGCGAGGTATGGCGAGTCAGCGAAGTGTCACAGTCAGCTATATGGAGATAACGTACAGGCATGACGCGTTGAGTCCACCACTCGGGGAAGATAGTGCTCTTGAAGACGAGGGAGCTCGAAGCCCTGTTCGGCGAAAGCAAGAGGTCAGCCTGCTGCTCGTCCTCACAATCGTTCACCACTCACATCAAGCGATGGAACCTATCACTCCAGCCATTCCCATCGACATCAAGTACATGCTTGTACTCGTTACCCTCATCCTTGCTCATCGTCTTCTCGAACCTCATCTCCTTGCGCATGACGGCGCAAGTGCGGTCCATCTGATCGCACTGGATGGGCGCGTTGGCGTAGGCGACGTCAAAGTAGTATTCGTTGATATCAGGTGTAGGGCCGATGAAGCGTCGAAGCGAGTCGGAGGAGGAAGGGTCGGCGAAGCGGACTTCGCGTTGGCCTTCGACGTCGTTGGTCACTGCGAGAGAGGAGAGGATCAGGCTAACTCGAGAGAGGGAGAGTCGAGATACTCACACTGCACCAACCGAGCGCGATGAGACGACCTCCATCCCGACGTCTTGTCGTGCCAAGCTCCCTTGGTCGACCCGCGCCAAAGGACCTTGTTGTGCTTCTTGTTCTCCCATGCAGGGTCTTGACCGACCTCCGCAAAGTACTCGTCGAGAGGTGCGCAGAGGAGGTCGCCGTGCATCCGAGTCTTGGACCACGAGAAGAGAGGGTAGAGGATGTGAGGACGAGGACCTTCCCTGTGAAGCGCGAGGGGAGCGAGTCAGCGATGTTGCCGACGAGAGGTTTAGGGGACATACCAAGAGGTGAATCCGTTCTGATGCTGAATTTCGGGATGCGTGCACATGTCCATCGCTGGAGCATGGTCGGTCGAGACGAAGCTCGGTCCAGAGGGAGCTCGGTCGAGGGGTCGGCCGTCGGCGGATCGTCGAGCGGTCGAGTTGGGGGAGCAGAGGCCTTGGAAAGGAGCGTAGCCGGGGTTCTCGAGCACCTCGTAGGACTGAGCTTGGTCGAGGACTACACGAGAGGGGGAGCAGGAGGTTAGCTTCGGCGAGGATCAGAAGCGTCGACGGCGATACACGTACCCTCTCCCTTCCTAGCAGCATCGACATGTCGCTGCCTCGCCTCACCCGAGATAGCGATACTCGGCTCCCCATGACTAGCGAACGTGAGCGTCATATCGGGCAAGACCTGCACAAACTCGCTCATAATGTCCTGCATGTCCTCCGACTTGGGCGCCTTGGCTTCGGGACCCGAGGCCTTGAGAGCGCCATCCTTGACGGTGAGAGTGAAGGATTGGGCGAAGGTAGGGAGAGTGCGGTCCGTGGCGAGAGCGAGGGCGCGAGCGCGGACTTCGGAGGAGGGGAGGGCGAGGAAGGGTTCGATGTCGCTGTTGATCTGGTCGTACTCGTCGACGAGGATGACGCGGTTCTCCATGGCGTAGCGCCACCTGTAGAAGAGCGAGCGAGGTCAGCTTCTGCGCCCGGGGAGGAGTAGAGGCGGGGAGAGCTCACCATTTGTCGAAGCCGAGAGGCGGTTTCCGACCATATCTGCGCTGGTACTCGAAAACGGCGTGCTCGAGCGTCTGACTTTGTCGCCTGAGGAGGTCCCGCCACTGCTCCTCGGCGTCGGAGATGAGCTTGGCGATGGGATGAAGTCGGTCGCGAGAAGGGGACGAGGCGGAAGTGGAATCTTCGGCGCGGGCGAGGAGCTGTGGTGGAGATGGAGGGTCGGAAAGGGTGTCTTCCTCTGGCGGCGGCTCGGCGATTGCTGCTCGTTTGACCATGGCCATCCTCGGCGCCTTGGGCGGTACGCGCGGCCTCCCTCCCTTGACCCTCGGTGCTGCTCGAGCGGGCTTCTGCACTCCCTTGAAGACTGGCGGCTTGACGACGGGTTCGGCCTTCTCCTCGTCGGCCTTCTCCTGCTCAATCTCGGCGAGAAGGGCGCGCTCGTCCGGCGAGAGGTGTCTCCGCTCCTCGGGGCTGAGGCCTACGAGGCCTTCGAGAATCGCTCGGTCGTCGTCGTCGTCCTCGTCCTCGTCCAGCTCATCCTCAAGCGGCTCCTCCCCATCGTCTTCCTCGACCTTCGTCCATACATCCGCCTCGCCTCCGCCGTCCTCCTCGTCCCCACTCGCATCGCCCTTGAACAATCCCTCCGCCTCGACCACCTCCTTCTCCTTCTCCTTCCTTGCCGCTCCTCCATCCTGCGCAAACCTCCCAGCAGCAGCCACCGGCGCCCACTCCATCTCCTTCTCCCTCTCATGCGTCTCCTTCTCCCTCTCCTTCTCCCGCAGCCTCGCCTTCTCCTTCTCCTCCTCCACCAGATCCGAAGGCTTCTTCGGTCGGAACGGGATCCCCTCCCTCGCTGCCTTAGCCATAGCAGCAGCATTAGGACCGAGGATCTGACCCTGAGGCCCCCGCTCGGGGACGATGGCGACCTTGTGTGGTTTGGCTCGAGGTTTGTCGGCGGGGGGAAGGACGGGGTTGGCGCCGGGAACTCGTCGACCGCCGGCTTGGAGGAAGGCGGGGAGCTGAGCGCGGCCTTTGGCGGCGGGGTTGGGGTTGGCGGCGCGAGGAGCAGCAGCGCCGCCGAGGGGAGCTCCTCGAGCGCCGGCGGCACGAGCTGGCGGTGGAGGAGGATGAGCAGCGAGGAGAGGGTCAGTGATAGGTTGAGCTGCGAGTTTCGGGTGAGCTTTCGCGCGGAAAGCCGAGCCGGGGGGGTGGTGAGGTGGTGGAGGAGGGGGAGCCATGA
Organism: Leucosporidium creatinivorum; assembly: GCA_001600635.1. Lineage (NCBI taxonomy): Eukaryota > Fungi > Basidiomycota > Microbotryomycetes > Leucosporidiales > Leucosporidiaceae > Leucosporidium > Leucosporidium creatinivorum. Next base: position 718,701 of record BCKL01000002.1, on the reverse strand, counting down.
GAGGGGAGAGAGAGCCGAGGTGCTTCAAAGGGTCGAGGACGGGTTGGGCGCGTAGTCGTTGGGCTTTGGGGATGATGATATCGACTAATGGGACGGATGTAGGGTAGTAGAGGTAGCCATCGCGCTCGACGAGGTGGGGAGTCGAAGTCGGCGCGTCGGCTGCGTCGTCCTGGTAGCTAAAGTCCCAGTATTCTCCTTCCTCCTCGTCCTCCTGCACCTTGGTATCCTTCTGTACCTCAGCTCCTGCCACCGCCTTGCCCTTCGACAGCCTCGCGCGCTTGACTCCCAGCTCCTCATTTCCATCGGCGGCCAAAGGAGGAGCGTCTGGTGGTAAGAAGGCAGCGTCGCCATAGTCTTCCCTGTACGCTGGACCCGTGTAGACGAGCTCTGGTGGTCCTTTAAAAGGCGAAAAGTAGGCGCCGACGAGGAAGACGGGGATGAGGAACAATGGGTGGATGCGAGTGCGGACGAAGGGGATTCCCAGGCGACGGCGCGTTTGGCGGTTGGTTAAGGGTGTAGGCGAAGGAGGCGAGTTCCGTCCTGGTGTTGTAGGGTAGTTGCTGTCCCGTCGTTGGCCTGGGGTGCCCGCCTTGCGAGGCGTGTACATGCTCGACGACGAGAGAGCTCAAACCGTTGCTTCTCTAGCGCGCTTGAGGAGCTGGTCGAGGTGGATTGTAGCTCTACTGTTGCGCCTGCGCTGAAGCAAGAGCTCTGCTGTACTATAGAAGCCGAAGTTGAGAGAAACGAAGAGAGCGAGAAAGAGGTCGTCGCGGAAGCGAAGCGTCGAGCTTCAGCTTCGGAGTGGGCTAAGTCTCACAATGGGTCGCGACTTGCAACGCGTCGAGGAGCATCACCTTATCCGCTCTTCTGATGCTAGTGACTTGCTAGCAGGGTGTTCTCTCTACAGTTCGAGCCCATTTCGCAGTTGCTGCCATCTCCCGACCGAGCCTGTCGGCAATCAGTTTGATCGCACTTCGCACGCACGCCGAGAAGACTCCGAGAGCCTCGTCCCCGGCTTGCGGAGAACCAGAAGATGAGAGCTGACCTGCAGTATCCTCTGCAGGTCGATAAAAGGTATCGCTGAGCCTCTGCTACAGCCCCACTCGGCGCAGGACAGCGTCCGGCGATGGATCTCACGTGTGAAAGGGCTGTCGCCGAGCCGATGAGAAGTGGTTTAGAGGCTGCTAGGCATAGGTTACAGAATCTCTAGATATCTTCGTCGTCCAGCGCATCGAATCCCTTGTCCATGTCGTCCCTACGAGCGTTCAAATTGGGTCAGCTCTGCTCCTCCCTCGGTCCTTCCTCCTTCTGCTTCGTAGGTCGCTACCTCCCACGACAAGGAGAGCAAATAGAAACGTACCTCAGCAGCTCCCTCATGCCATCAGGCAAGATGGGCTCGCCCTGCTTGTCAGTCACGTAGCGGAAAGGCATCTCGACCGACTCGGTCTCGTTGAAGCGGATCGTAGGGTGGTCGACGAAGGGGATCTTGTCGAGGGGGACTGTTGAGGGCCAGAGGGCGAGTTTAGTGAGAGGTGCTATCGACGTCAGGGACTGCATCTCGCCCGACTATCGAGGAGAAGAGCGACCCAGCAGGGAGAGGGAGAACCGAACTCACTGCCATCCTGCACGACGATTTTGGTGACGCCGAGAGCGGTGTCGGTGGTCATTTGGATGGGTCCGAGATGGCGGGAAGGGAATCCAAGCCTGCGAAGCTCGCCGGTGCGGTCTGTTCAGACAGAGGGAGGAGGTGGGCGAGGCGAAGAGCGACGGCGCAGACGAGTGATGGTCGAGGGGTGGAGCAAGATAAGAAGACCGGGGTAAAAAAGAAAAACAGGAGTGAGTACGAGGTGGAAAGTAGGCTGAGAGTGTACCGGGACAAACCTCGTGGAGGGTCGTCGCCGAGAATTCCGCCGAACCTGCGAGGGAGCGAGAAAGAGGTCAGCGAGCGGTATGGAAGGTGGTGATATAAGCTCATGAAACTCACAAGAACCAATCAAACGCCTTAGCATCCTCAGGGGCGATGACCTCGGTAGCCTTGGGATCCAACAAGCAAACCCTCTCCAACGGCACCCCATCCTTCTTCATCAGATCCAACACCTTATCCGTCTCGGCGCGGTACTGCTCCTTGGTAGCACCACGCTGCTCGAGCAGTCCGCCGAGCGAGTTGACCGAGGCGGAGGAGAGGGAAGAGAAGATGACGGTCGAGGGGGAGGCGACTTTGAGCATTTGCAAGTATTCGAGGGAAACCCAGGGAGGGAAGGTGCCGTCCGACTCGTCGAATTCCATGTGTTCTGTGAGAGGAGGGTAGAGGTGTCAGTTGGGAGCGAGGCAAACGGCGGAGAGGGTTGCGAGAGATGAGGGCTCTGCAGAGTCGCCGAGGTCGTTTAGACGGTCGCCGAGCTGCACAGAGTCTAATCGACCATTTCCCGAGACCCTGCACTCGTCAGTCTACCTCCAGACAGCGTAAGAGAAGCGCGAAGGAGCAGGAAGAAGAGCGAGATGACGGGGCTCGAGGGGCTGCTGTAGTAGTGCAGGAGGGTGTGGTGAAGCGTACGTGCGATGTAATAGCTTACCGATGCAGTAAGAAGGCATGATGGTTCAATGTAGTGCAGCACGGCGAGAAGGAGACCTGGCTCGAGCGAGATTTCTGGTCGACTCTGTGAGGTCACGGGACTTGGGCTCGAGAGGCTGAGGAGGGGGAGCAACGTCGACTCTTCCCTTAAGCTTCTGCCTTCTCCCACGTCTTCTGCTTCGCTTCTCCCTCGTGAATCACCTCTTATACGACCATCAATACACGGCTACAGCACAATCCTGTACCTTTCTCACTCGACTTTGACCGCATCGCTCAACTTGTCCGACTCGACAAACAAAGCCTCGCTCAACTCGCTCTCTGGGCTCTCCTTCCTCCCTCTACGTCGCTCTCAGTCCTTCGGTCGCTTTCTGTAGCTCGACAGTAACATGTCAGCAGCAGTAGCACAAACTCCCTCTCAGCTCAGGAGGACTCGCCAACCTCTAGAAACTCCCACGCCCGCACCTTCCTCTGGCCACACTTCCACCTTGATCACCTCCATCAAACCCACTTCTCGCTCCCAATCATTCACTACAGACTACCGCAAACAGCAGCACCCTTCCTACTCGCTTACATCCACCCAACCTCGTCAACCGCTGGGTCAAGCTTCTCGTTTGGTCAACACCATCCCAGAATGCTCCACCCAAGAACTAGACTTGGACGACCTCGAAATCCCCCTCGACAACACCGAACGAGATCGTAGGAGACTTGAACACGAATTTATGGACCTCGCTGGCGGTCTGCCTTCGGACGGAGGCTACAGCAGCGAGTCGATCGGCTACGGCGGCCTTTCCGACGCGGATGCTCCTCAGCCTCATTCGGCCGCCATGAGGGATCTGAGGGCTAGGATCGAGGACGAGTCGGAATCGGAGGAGGAGCAGAGGAGCAGCGGTTCGGCGAGGAGTCGTTCCAGCTCGTCCGAGCAGTCGTTCGGCGACGATTTCTCCCTTCGCGTCGGCATGACGGGCAGTCGCGTCAACCCCATGGCGCCCATCGAGGAGGTCGACAACCATGCGCAACAGGCGGCAGATTGGACCAACGACCTCAGCTACGTCGTCTCTCGGACTGCCTCGCCTGCCTCCCCTCCCCCTCGTCAAGCGGCCGCCGCTGCTGCACCCGCTCCAGCTCCCGTCGCTCCTTCGCCCGCTGTGGCTACCCTTCGCGGCCTCGGCAAGGAGTTCGAACGCGCTCAAGCTCAGACTCAAGGAGCTCAACGCCAGGTCTTCGGCGAAGCCAATGGACGCCCTTCCCCCGCCGTCGCAGCAGCTCAGCAGCACAAGGCCGCTCCTCAGCCTCAACACCAGGCCCAGCGACCTTCCCACGCCCCTCGTCTCGTCCCTTACCCGCGCACCTCGCCCTCCCTCGCTCACGGCGCCAAGCTCGCTTCCCCGCCTCGTCAAACTCAGCCCCAGCCCCAGCAACAAGCTCAGCGCGTCCGAGCTCCCACTCCTGTCGCCCGAGCTACTCAACCTCAGCCTCAGCAGACTACCACCAAGAAGGAGTATGGCACGAGCGCCGCTTCGGCGATGCCCAACGTCCATTATTACGGCGAGGAGCCGTCGAGGCGTTTGCCCGACATCACCGGTCTGACCGATGGGTTGCAGACGCCCGGGCTGAGGAGGGGAGGGGACGATGCTTCCGATGCGGGAGCCGGTCAGTTGCTTTCTCTCGCTCTGCTCGGCGAGCTTTCGCTGATCCTCAACCCCCGAACAGACGACTTTTCGACCCTTCGCGCTCGACTCGCTGCTCTCGAGAGACAGAACACCCTTTCTCGCGAGAGGGTGCGCGAGTTGGAGGATCGATTGCAGGAGGAGAGGGCGAGGGAGGCGGGTCAGCCCGAGAGGGGTAGTGAGGAGTGGGAGGAGAGGCTGAGGGATGAGATGACTAGGAGGGAGAGTGAGTTCGATCGTTACGCCTGCATCTGAGTACTCGCTGATCCCGCTCTCTCATGCACTCGCAGACCTCGAGGCCCAAGTCCATCGCCTCCACTCCCAAATCGCCCACCTCACCCGCTCGCTCGAATCCCATTCCGCAACCCTCTCCGCCCTCCGCTCCCAACCCCAACCCCAAGCCGCCACTCAACCCACCCCCGACCTCGCTCTCTACCACGAAGTCGACGCCCTGCGACACGGCCTCGATGCCCTTGGGCAAGAGATGGAGCTAGTCAAAGGCGCGGTGGACGAATTGTTGAGTGAGAAGATCCGGGGCGAGCAGTGGGAGAGGGAGGAGGAGGAGAGGAGGGGGAGCATGGAGTCGGCTGCGAGTGAGCCGAGGGTGCCGGGGTTGGCGAGGAGGGATAACGCTGCTGCTGCTGAGAGGGGGAGGAGATCCCCTGCGCCTGCGCCCGAGACGGTTAGGGCCAAGGCTAAGGCCGCGGCTTTTGTGGAGCAGCAGCAGAGGTATGAGCAGGGCGAGCAGCAGGACGAGGATCCGGAGAGGACGCCGAGGGCGAGGGAGAAGAGCTGGAAGAACCACCAGCAGCAGTGGGCTGGTCCCGAGACACCAAAGATGGGTCGCAGCTTCATCGATGTAAATTGACTTGCAGTTCTTGGCTCTCTTCCATCGCTGACTCGTTCTCCATCCCACAGGGAGCCGAGATCCAACGCCTTCAAGCCGAACTCGCTCGCGAGGAGGCTCGTCGTTCCCCTTCCCCTCGACCTCGTCGCCAGCAGCAGCAACAACAGCGCGACGCCAACCCTCCCCGCCGTTCCCACCATCATGAGCACGCGGCCCCTGCTCGCCCTTCGACCGCTCCCCTCCCCTCCCACCGCCAGCACTACGCTGCTCCCCCTCCCCGCTCGCACGTCTCCTACGATGACTCGTACGCCAGCTCCGCACCCGCTCCCGCTCCACAGCGCCGCCACGCTCGCGCCCCCGAGCACGAGCACGAGCACGAGGAACTCGCACAGGATTTCCGCCGAGCAGAGGAGATTTTCCGCTGGGTCGAGGCGCCCAAGAAGGCTGCTGGAGTGCCAGGATCGCCGGGACTTTGCTCAGTGTGTAGGAGGAGGAAGAGGGAGAATGCTGGAGGAGTGCCAGTGTCGGCGCCGCCGAAGCTTGGGGGTCAGTGGGAGGAGAGGGAGAGGGGAGGGCATGAGGGCGATGATGAGGAGGAGGAGAGGTATGAGGAGGAGATGAGGACGCGAGGGGAGAGGAAGATGAAGGAGAAGGAGAGGGCCAGGGCGGAGAAGGCCAAGGCGACGGCGCCCAAGGTCGACCCTCAACAGGCGTTGGAGAATGTGTTGAGGGACTTGGAGGACGACTTTGAGCTGCATAAGAGGTGGGTTTGACGTTCTCGGCTCCGAAGAGGATGCGGCTAACCTTGATATGACCTACAGGATCTACATCGAGCTCTCGGACCAGTACCGCTCGATGGACGCCAAGCTCGGCGGCGGCAAGCGGAGGGCTCTCGCTGAGCACCTCAAGGAGAGCATTGATACCCTCGAGATCAAGGTGCGTCTTGAGCTCCGATCTGCTTGTCCTTGGACTTCCGAGCTGACTTCCCCACCACCTTCTCTAGGCCGAGCAAGTCAAGCGCCTTCACGACCTCCTTCAGTGAGCTTCGCACGTTCTGCTCTCCATCAACGGCGAGGCTGACTTTTTCCTTCTAGCTACCACGACCCCAACGCCGCTCCCAACGACTCTGGCCGCCCTTCTTTCGGTGCTGGCCGTCAGCGCGAGTGTGTCGTTTGAGCGAGTCGCCTGCCTCATACCCCTCGGACATTCATCTGTATCATCACCATCTTCATTCACACGAGCGGCTTCCTCTTTCCCCATTTCGCTTTTCACCACTACTAGTTCTTAGCTTCTCGTCGTCCAGTATGTAGGGACAATTCCCTCCCCCCTTCGTCTTTGCACTCACTCCTTCGCGCCGAGTTCGCCGCCTGTAATTCGCACTTTGCGCCAACGAAGTACCGCGAGAATGATTCATGAGTTTGAGCTACATGCTAGGCTACAGATGGGTAATGCGAAACAGACTACAGCTACAGTCCGGCGACCAGCGCTCTCCACTCGACTCCACTCAAGACTCGCCCGCTACCTCACTTCCAGCACACTCTCATCATCCTCATCACTGCTCAGATCGCTGTCGGAATCCTCGCCTGACCCCGACCGATCCAAAAAGTCCCGCTTGAACGTCTCCTCGGGCTTGGTGCTCAACGCCTGCACGAGGAAGAAGGAGCGCCCCTTGCTCATCCTGTCCGCCCTCGACATGGCTCCCTCTCCTCGCAGACGAGGGACCGCCCCTCCTCCTCCAGGGATAGGGACTACGCCATCTGCGAGTCCTGGCTCCGAGGCGCGGCGAGTGACGACTCGGTCGATGATCTCCGAGGTGCGCCTGTGCAGGAGTGGCACGGGAGGGACTTCGGGGATGACCCGAGTTGCAGTGGACTCGCCATTGCCATTGTTGACGAGCGAGTTTGGGCGCGAGGAAGGAGGCGAGACGCGGACGAGGGAAGCACGGCGAATTGAAGCCTCCTCCGAGGCGACCGAGACGAGCGAGGCCTTGCGAATGGCGATGTTGGGGTGCACGTCGTCCAAGGGCGTGAGAGGCTCGTACTCCTCGTCCGAAGTGAGGGTGTTGGTCGAACGGGCGGAGCGAGCGGAAGGAGGAGGAGACGAACGCCTGCCGCCGGGAGCTGGGGAGGGAGAGCGAGGCGGGAGAGATGACGAGAGAGGGCGAGGAGAGCGGCGAACGGGAACGGGGGAGTGGGGCGCGTAGAGCTCTTCGGTCGCAGAGAGAGAGTCGGAAGGGTTTGGAGTGCGCTGCTCGGGGATGGGGGTCGAGAAGGGGTTGGGGGTACCGAAGGCCGGTGCCGAGTAAGGAGCAGGCGAAACGGCGGGACTCGCCACTGGAGTGCTGTACGATGTTGGAGCGAGGGTCTTTGTCCCTTCGGCGTAAGCGCCGAGACCAGTCGATCCGTCGGGGTTGAGGTAGGGCGTGTCGTAGTCGACGACCTCTTGAGGCGGCTTGGCGGGCGCCATGGGTGCGTAGGTGGGGTTGAAGACGGTCATCGGCCTCGCCTTTTGCTGCACTGGAGGTCGGAGCTGCATCGTCGGATCCAAAGGGAGCGACGAGCGGCCGGGAACCGAAGGAAGCGGAGCGACCGAGGAGCGACGACGAGTGAAGTCCGGGATGGCGTAGAGCTGGGGCGAAGGCGAAGTCGCGAGCGCCTTGTAGCCTTCTGCCGTATCGTTCTCCACTTCGGCAGCAGCGGGGACCGCACTCCGGTAGTCGTCGGCTGCGAAAGTTGACGGCTGGTAGACCTCCTCGTAGATCTCGCTGGGACCAGCGGGCGCGTAGTAGGAGGAGCGCCTTGCGGCAGGAGCCGACCAGCCATGTTGCTGGGGAGCGTGCGATACGAAGGAGTAGATGGAGGGCGAGACGGGTTGGTAGGGAGGCGTGTGGGCTGGCGGAGGAGGAGGGATCTCGTCGACAACGGCGAGAGGGAAGGAGGTGTAGGCTTGTGGAGGGGTGTTGGACCAGGCTCCGACGTTTTTGGGCGATGCGCGAGTGAGAGGACCCCGCAGCGGAGGTGAGAGCGTCTCCCAGACGGGCGTTTGCGTGGACACCGAGACGGTGGGGCGAAGGACGTATGCGTCGGCGGAAGGGAGAGGCTTGTAGGTCGACTCGATGGGCTCCATCTTGGCCTCGATGCGCTGGACTTGGTCGTAGGAGCTGGGCGAGCTCATGTCCATGATGGTGTGTCGCTTGTTGGCCTTCTTCCTGCCCTCGGGAACGGCGAGAAGTTTGAAAGCTTCGGGCTTGGGCTTGGGCTTGGGCTGCGAGATTGGCGCCGCCTCTGAACCCTGTGCCGAGACGCTACCTCGCTTCCTCAGCACCGCTACTCGTGCCCGACTATTGTCCAGCTCAGGTAGCGGCGACAGCTCTCCCTCCAGCTCGAGCTTAGCCTCCAGCGACGCCGCTGTCCCTGCCATCGACTCGAGGACCGCCATGCTGTTCGGCCGAGTGATCGGCTGGTGGTTCTTGCGCATGAACGAGATCCGCTTGTTGGCGACGGGCGTGGGAGGAACGTAGAGGGAGGGCGATGGAGGCTCGACCGAGGAGGCTGGGGAGGCGGTCGCGCTCGAGTACTCCCCGGGCGAAGGCATCGGCATGGGAGGTTGGGGGTCTAGAATGACCTCCTCCTGCTCGAAGCCGAGTCCGAGTCCGTCCATGCCGTCCCCGAGAACGTTGGAAGGGAGGAAGCCGCTGCGACGTTTGGTAGTCTGTAGCGCCTGTGTCCGTGGATCCTCGGGTCCTTCGATGGAGCGGTTGCGAGGTAACGGAGGAAGGGGAGGAGACGCGCCGGGAGCGTAGACCGTGTGGGAGCGACGAGGTGGCTTCGACTCGCGATGAGACTTCGGCGCTAGGCTGGCACTCTGGCGGTCAGGCGCAGAGTTGGTGCGCTTGACGATGGGGGAGGGCCCGGGAGTAGGGATGGAGAAGCCCCGAGACGGTTGATGACGGTGCTGCTGGGGCTGCTGCTGATGCGAGGGCTGGTAGGAAGGGTGGAAGTGCTGATGCGGGTGCGAAGGGTAGTATTGAGGCTGCTCCTGGTGCTGGCGAGGCGGCGAATGCCTGTCGTTCACGGGAGGAGGGGGCGACTTGGACGACGAGCCAAAGTTGCGGAAGGCGGTCGACATCTGCAGAGGACGGGCTCCAGGTTAGCAAGCGTCGGCGGAGCACTGAAGGCGAGAGCAGCAGCAACTCACTCGGTTCTTTAGCTTAGTGTCCTTCTTATCCTGCTTCTTCAACCGAGCCACTGCAGGCGCCTCCATCTTGGGCTGAGAGCGGTTGTTGCCAAAGTCCAAGCGAAGCATAGGGTGCGAAGCGTCGACGTCGGCGGGAGGAGGACCAGCGGGCGAGTCGAGAGAGAAGCTGCCTCGGAGGCGCTTTGCGAGTGACATGGCTGGCTTGTTCGACGGTAGCAAGGGAACCAAGGTAAATGAGCAGGAAGGCCCTCTGCGGAGAGCCCTCACACCTCAGTCGCAACCGGGGGCTCGAATGAAAGCGGTGGAGGCACGACCTGCCGCATCCGGCCTCATTTCCTCCGAGCGTCTCGGTGCAGTAACGCTGCTCTACCCGACTGCAGCGACGTGCTTGTTAGGTGTGATGCTGAGCCCGTAGCCGGCGCGCCGGGAGAGGAGAGAGAATTGGCGACGACGAGAGCGGGAGGTGTGTGAGTCGGTGATCTACCGCTCCTGCAGCGAATGCGGGCGAGTTGAGGGATTGCCCGGGTAGCTCTGTGGGTGATTGGCGCAATACATAACCACCGCGACGATCGTCGGTTGAGGCAGGAGATGAGCGAGCGGAAAGGAGGAGAGTGAAAGCAGCGTCGACGAAGGAAGTGGGTTGACTTTCGCTGATGTACAAGAGTACAGTCAGTCTAGAATGAGCTATACAGCTAGTTGATACTCTTGTAGAATCACTCTTGCTCCCACGCCTCTTCCAGATTGCTCGCAAGGCTCGCCGAGCACTCCAACTCGCTTTCGCCGAGCACTGAAGCAGGACTTCTGCTCACGTACAGGAGTCGGAGGTGATTTCTTGGCTTAATCAAGCTCACCCCTGCTTGCGCAAAGTCCTCCACAGACGGGCCGCTTCGAAGAGCTGGCGGGGACAAAGGAGAAAGGGAGCGCCGAGCGAGCTCTCCTTCTTGAAACTCTGCCTCACGCCGTCTCTCTTCTACTCTCTTCGACTATCGACTCACGTCAGCTCCAAAGCAAGAATGCGTTTCTCGCTCACTCAGCTCGCCTGCCTCCTTGCGTGTACTGGAGTCGCTCTCGCCGCCCACGACTCCTCGCTCAGGCCTTCTCACCTCTCCCGTCGAGCTCTGAGCTGCAGCAAAACGGCCGACTGCTCTGCTGCGAGTGTATATATCCCTTTCAACTCTCACCAGTACTGTAGGAGTGGAAGCTGCTCGTTCAGTGAGCTCTCCTTCTTCCACTTTCTCCTCGCCCTCCATCTGTCGTCCAGCCTTCGCCAAGAAGATCCATGACTGACTTGCTGTCTTTAGATAGCAACCGAAACTACTCCCTCATCTCTGGAGCTTGCGTCAAGACTGTCACCTCCGCAACCTCCGCTTCGAACTCTGCGCCGAGCTCGGTGGGCGCCAGGACCAGCTCCAACGGACCCGTCCTTCGGAGGTCCTACACCGGCGCTGATCTCTTCAACGAGAACGAGTGGATCTTTGAGACTTTTGATGGAGCAGAGCCTACTCATGGTCGCGTCAAGTGAGCCTCGCAGCCGTCGCCGAGCAGTACCAGAAATGACCTCATCTCTCTCAGCTGTGTCGATGGGCCTACTCTTGTCTCCTCCCCCAACAACGTCGCTCGCCTCTCCATCGACCGCACTTCGTGGTTGTCCGCCGAGCAGTACCGCAACAGCGTTCGAGTGACCACCCCCCTCAACGATTCTCTCAACGCCGGCTCGCTGCTGCTCCTCGACATGGCACACGCACCTCATGGATGCTCAGTCTGGTCGGCCGCTTGGACCACGGGGGCTAACTGGCCCAACCAAGGCGAAATTGATATCTACGAGGGTCAGTCTGCGATCGCCGAGAAGGAAGGGGAATCGCCGAGGCTGACGGCTCTACATCTTCTCAGGTGTCAACGACCGCACATTCAACGGATACACCCTTCACACCGCCAGTGAGCCACCCTTAGCTGTGCGACTCGACGCAAGCCTCTCGCTGATCCACCTTCCATTTCCAGATGGCTGCTCGCGCGATACGAGCGCTGCGCAGACCGGAGACACCTCTTCAACCTTCTCCGATTGCTCAGTCTACAACACTGGTAACTCAGGATGCTCTGTACTGGATCGCGACCCTACAAGCTTCGGAGCAGGGTTCAACGCCGCTGGAGGCGGAGTCTTTGCCGTCGCTATCGAGACGTCTGGGTGAGCTGTCCTCCTCATTATGCCGTCTTCAAGCTGATCTGACTCAGTTGTACTCGTTCAGAATCTCCATCTGGCGTTGGAAGCGCTCAGCCATCCCCGCTGACATCGCCTCGTCGGCGCCGAACCCCTCGTCCTGGGGTACTCCCGTGGCTCACTGGGGCGCCTCCACTTGCGCGCCTTCGTTCTTCAAGGATCAGCGGATCATTTTTGTGAGTGCCGGCCGGCTACGGCTTGAAAGCTGGAAACCCTCCTGAGACCTCTCTCGTTGCAGGACATCACGTTTGTCTTCCCTCCGAACCCTTCTCCCTCGGCGAAGCCTGACTGACCCGCCCCACATGCAGCACATGCGGTGACTGGGCCGGAGATCAAAATCTGTGGTCTTCTGTTACGGAGTCTGGCTCTTGCTACTCGAGCGAGTACCCGACGTGCGCTTCGGCGAATCAGGATCCGAGCAACTTCGCCGAGGCGTGAGTTTCTGCACTTGTAGTGGTAGTAGGGACTCTCGGCTGATCCCAGCGGTTGATATCGCTTCTTAGATACTTTGACGTCAACTACATCAAAGGTACGGACGCCTCTCCTTCCGCTTGACGCCGTCGGAGCTTTGAGCTGACCTTGCCTTTCCTCAGTGTACGACATTTGAAAGCGTATGAGAGATGGGATGGATATAGAGCAGGGCTCGTGGTATCTATGACGTGTTGTCATCTTTGTGGAAGTCGAGGTAGACCTGCTCGTGGTCGTTTACCCCACCTCGGCGAAGGCTCGGCGAAGGCTCGGCGTTCTGCTCTCCCTGTCTCTCAGGCGCCTGCTCGCTCGATGTGGAGTCAATCAGCCTTTGCAACAACATGCTATCATAATGTCTAGTCTACAAGATTAATAAAGAAGGTGCACTCTATCCCTAAGACTAAGCGACCCGAACGCCGAACCTCGCCCTCCGTCCCCTACTCATCATCCTCCTCGTAAAAGCTCATACGCGAAACTGGCCGCTCGTAGATGGCATCATCGTCCTCCTCAAACTCATCCTCACTCTCATCCTCCTCCTCGACTACAGGTCCCCTCCCCTGCCGCTCCCTCTCGGCGGCAATCTTGAGCCTCAACCTTTCGGTGATAGCATCGCGGCGCAAGTCCTCGTCGTCCTTCTCGAGCGTGCGAGGCGTAGGGCGGAAGGTAGGCCGAGGCTTGCGAAGGGAGGCGAAGCTGGTGAAGCGAGGGTCGAGGGTGAAGTCCTCCTCCTGCTCCTCCTCCTCGACGATGGCGAGTTGGCCCGCTCCAAACTCGGCGCGAGGGGCGAGCAGGGCGGAGTCCATGACGGCACGGGTAGGGGTGCGACGACGGCGGTAGGTGACGTTGGTGGATTCGAGGGAGTAGGAGGTATCGGCGATGGAGAAGGAGGAAGGCGACTCGGGCTCGGGCGAGGAAGGAGGGGACGGAGAGGGCGAGATGGAGTCGATGAAGCTGACCTCCTCGTCTGACGAGACGAGCGACTCGTCCGGGGTGTCATCGTCGACGGACTCGCTGCCCTTCTCCTCCTCGACCAGCTTGACCGAGGCAGCGCGCTCTTCAGCCTCCCTCATCTCCTGCTCCTCGCGCTGCTTTCTGTCCTTCTCCTCCTGCTGACGAGCGAGGTTCTCCTTGATGCGCTGAAGAATCCTGTTGCCCTTGGCGATACGCTCCTCGACGGTGAGYTGTGCCGAGGGAGTACTGGGAGCAAGTTCGGCGGAGGGCTCGGCGCTGAGAAGTTCGGTGGTGGGGTGGGACATGGTAGAGGTGTGCGACGGGGCGAGAGAGTCAAGCTCGATGGCGCTGGGAGTGCTGGCTGCGGTGGAGGTAGCATCCTCGGCGAGGAAGGAGAGGCCGAGCGAGCGTGCGTCCTGGGCGGCGAGGGAGCTGCTGGTCGACAGGTGCTCCTCGATGTTGATGGTAGTGATGACCTCCTCGGGCTCCTCCTGCTCCTCGATGACGGGTAGAGACTCCTGAGCSAGCTGAGCGAGGGCCTCCTTGAGCTCGTTGGCGGGCGAAGGCGAGGTCGTTGGCTGTTCGGCGAGGATGGCAGCAGTCTCGGAGGTGTTGAGGGTGATGGAGGAGGCGGAGGGGGCCGAAACGAGCTCGAGGTTGGTGCTGATGGTAGTGATCGACTCGGCGGGCTGTAGCGAAGGCAGGAGCAGGGCGTCAGCGACCAGGTCAGACGAAAAAAATCAGCGGCGAAGCGAGCTGGCAGAAGCGTAGGCTCACCTGTTCAGCGACGATGAGCGAGCTCTGTACCTTGATACTCCTCTTATCTTTCCTTTCCTTGCCAGTCAGCTTGCGCTTGAGCTGCTGGAGCGAGCCAGAGACCTTGCGGACGAGGGTGCGAGCGGCGAGCATTTCTGCGAGCGAGCTGGGAGGAATGTGTAGGGGTGTAGGGGTATGTTAGGGTGGTAGGGTGTGCTAAGTAGGAGGGTGAGAAGAAGAGCTACAGAACGCTGAGAGCTGAGAGAGCTGAGAGCGAGCTGAAGAGAGCAGGGAGAAGTAGGAAGGAAAGGGAGAAACGAGCGCCGACTCGACCTTTTCTACCCTTCGGCGCAGGAGAGATGGCTGACAGCTTTGTTCCCTCAAGTCGAGCGTGTTACAGAGTCTAGAGCGGTCTATCAGGGGTACAGAGCGAGCACCTACAGCTCTGTACAACCAGCAAGCGAGCTGGACCACTCGACGACGAAAAGTGACCCCTTCGCAGCCGGCTCACACCTCGGTAGCCTGCTCCTCTCACCCATTGGTGGTTCAGGTTGAAATCAGGGGTCGACTGCACAGGTCAAGGGAAGTCTTGTGCCCGCTCGGCGGTCCAGCAGGACCCCTCCTTCGACCTCGGCGACGACGAAGGGGACTTCCCCCGAATGCAAACCGGGCTGGCCGTACAGGGTGCTGCTCTGATGAGTCCAAGCTCAGTACACATTTCTGTCGGGGTTAGATGGACTTTTGAATGCTCCCACCGAGTCTCTCGGCGCAACTCGAATGGACCAGGGGGAAGATATCAGCGCCTGTTCGCCCGCTGGGCTTTCCTATAGCGGCTCGACAGCATCTGAGGGGATGCAGCTGCATCATACTCCGTCGAAGAACCTATCCTGCTCGCGCAGGTCTCCACGAGCTCTACCTTCTCCCTGGAGAGCCACCGCCGAGCAGGGCGTGCTGTGCGGAGGCAGCCCGTTGGAGACTTTCAAGCAGCGGGCAGAGTCCGGCAGCGCAGCTGAGACCTTACAACTCTCGACGGGACTCCTGGTTCATCGGCCAACCATGCCATGCCGGCTTGAGCTGTTCTCGGCGTTCGGTCCGCGCACCGCTTCGCCTTCGCTCGACACGTCCGCTAACGCTCCTTCCTGCTCCTTACAGCTCGCTTCCCATTTCACCAACATGTCAGGGGAACTTAAAGCTCTCATCCTCGTTGGGGGTACGTCCTTTTCCCGCCCTCTCGAATCCCCTGCCTTCGAAGTCTTGAGATCTCGGTCCGTTTCTGGCAGTCCTCTCCCTCAAACTTTCGCGAGCTCTCGTGGCTCTCCCAAACGCGGAGAAGCTCGTGCAATCAAACTCGAGTTGCTAGATGCTGAGCGACGATACACAGCCGCCCAAAAAAAGAAAAGCGAGGAGAACGGGGAGGGGTGGGTTTGACAAGGGAAAAGAGAGGGAGAGAGTTGAAGTGTCCGTTCCGTTAGAACGACAGCTGTCGCCTTTGGGGATGATGGGGGAGAGAGGAGGAGGAAGTGGAATCTAGAGGTGCGAAATCGAGAAGTTGCGAAGGGAGGGCAATGCCGCGGGATGGGAGGTTTTTACTGCGTCACGAAGCGAGGTCAGTTTCTTGCAACGGCAGAAGCTGTACGAACGTTGCTCACCATGACAATCGCAGGCTCGTAGATGCTTGCGCTGAGAGACGGAAGAAAGCGAGTTAGCGGGGCAATCGGCGCCGAGCAAGGGAGAAGAAGCTCACCTCAGGGACTTGTGTGGCAGGACCGAGGCTCCATTGATGGTGAGCTCATCCTTGACGTTGACATCGTCTCCGAGGACGGTGGCTGCAAAGGAGGGGAGGGCTCAGCTAAGTTGGAGAAGGCCGAGCGAGGCGATGAAGTCGAAGCTCACTGTTGTCGAGACGGGTCTGTATAGAGCAGAGGCAAAAGTAGGAGTAGCGATGAGAAAATTGAGAGAGAGAAAGGTGAAGGTCAGCGAGGTGAAGGCAAGTCAAGGCGTCGCCGAGCCGACAAAACGGCAACGAGGAAGCGTGAAGGCGGCGTGAAGATCCAGATATCGCTACGTACCCAGCGTCCGACGGTGGAGTTCCAGCCGACAATGGAGGATTGCACCCATGCGTAGTCTTTGATGCGAGCGTTCTATAGAGGGGCTCAGAAGTCAGCGGAGGCCTCGTTTACGGCGGGTTTCGAGGCTAGGGCTCTGACTCCGACTCCATCGCCAGAAGCCTCGAGCTCATCTCTCCATTTCCAACTCACCTCCATGATGACGCAACGTTGCAGCCTGGCGCCAGCGCCGACCTTGACTCCGGGTCCGACGACGACGTTGGGGCCGATGACGGCGGTAGGGTCAACCTCGGCGGTAGGGTCGATGATGACGTTGCCCTTGAAGACGAAGGGGTTCTTGGCGGGATCGGCAATCAGAGGCGACTTGATAGCAGTCTTCAGAGAGCAGAAGGTCAGCTTCGAGATCTCGATGCTGGAAGTTCTCGGCGTACCAGGTGGGAAAGGTAGAGACATGTGCCGATAAGGTAATCTGTTGTAGTGAGATATCGTCAGCGAGCAGTCCGAGGCGAGAAGGATGCAGTAAGGCTCACCCTTGGGCTGTCCAATGTCCATCCAGAAGCCGGGGAGGTCGAAAGTGTGGAGCTGCCTGTCGAGGACCATGGCGGGGAAGATCTCGCTCTCGATGGAAGTGGGCTTGGGCTGTAGCAGAAGCGGTCAGCGCTGCGATACATGAGCGAGACGGCGCGAAACGAACCTCGATGCGGTTGAGGATTGAGGGGTTGAAGATGTAGATTCCGGCGTTGATGCGGTTGCCGACAAAGTCCTTGGGCTTCTCGACGAAGCGGTCGATGGCAGATGATCCGGGAACCTGGAGGACGACACCGTACTTGGACGGGTCCTCGACCTTGGTCACCTGCGAGCCGAATCAAGGGTCAGCGAGGGTGATATGCAGTGCCGGGAAGCACCGATTACTCACCATGATGGTTCCCTCTCCTCCGTGGGCAACGTGGAAGTCCCTAAGCTCCTCGAAGGGGTAGCTAAACGAAGGCGAGCAGGTCAGCTCGAAACTCCGATCCGGCGTTCAAGCTTCTCCTACTCACGTGCAGGTAACATCCGAGTTGAGAACGAAGAAAGGAGCATCATCCTTGCCGAGGATCTCCTTGGCGAGAGCGAGGGGACCAGCTGTAGAGAGATGGCGCGTCAGCCTTGCGCGTCGTGTCGAGCTGAATCGAATGGCACTGCTCACCAGTTCCGAGAGGCTCAGTCTCGACCGAGAAGGTGATCTTGACATCGTACTGCTCCTCGACCTTGCTCAAGAGAGCGACCATGACCTCGGGACGGCTGGTATGAGGAACGAGCATCAGCGAGCTGGCCTCGTTTCAACGCCGCGACGTCGTAGAACTCACTAGTTGACGGCGAGGACAATGTGCTTAACTCCAGCCTGTAGAGAGTAATAATAGGACACGCCGAGATTAGCTGAATGCTTCAGCCGAAGTCTACACTGCCCTGCGCACCTTGACGAGCGCCTCAATCTGGTGAAGGATCATGGGCTGCGAAGCGGAATATCGAGTATCAGCTACCTCCACACGCACTGTACCATATCACCTGTGCACCGACCTACCTTGTTGGCCTGCAGAGAAGCAAATGCATCGCGATGCCGATCAGCTGGTCGATCCAACAGCGAGAGAAAACAACGCGAAGCTCGGTTTTAGGACTCACGAACTCGACGAGGGGCTTGGGGAGGGTGAGGGTAAGAGGACGGAGACGAGTTCCGAAGCCTGTACAACGATACGCGCTCCAAGTCAGCTCGTACGCTCCAGCTCAGCACGTTCCCGTTGCTTCGGCCCTGCCGTTCGTCCTCTGTTGCTCGTCGTTTGGCTCGGCGCTGCACCCCAGTATGATCCTGCATCATCCTAGCGTGCCCCTGCCACCTGGCGCATGCTGTAGAGCTCTCCCAAGCGTGCAAGATCGTTGTTTGAGGGTGACGCGCCATTCCAAGACTGGGGTCCTCGTCTCGGCTTCTGCAGGGGATTCGAGAGGGCGGGAAAAGGACGTACCCCCAACGAGGATGAGAGCTTTAAGTTCCCCTGACATGTTGGTGAAATGGGAAGCGAGCTGTAAGGAGCAGGAAGGAGCGTTAGCGGACGTGTCGAGCGAAGGCGAAGCGGTGCGCGGAGAGGCCGACAGTGCTGTAGTAGTGCAGGGCTGTAGCGCTACTCACAGAAAAGTAAAAGGTGAAGACGAGGGAGAAACGAGAGGACGAGCTGAAGCTGAGAGCTGGCGAGAGGGGAGGAAGACAAGAAGTTGGGCGATGCTTCAGCGCGAAGTTCAAAGTCCGTTTAAAAGTCGCCCGGACCTGATCCGACCAGCGACGATAGCAGCACAGGAGTACTCACCTACAGGCAGAGAGGGCTGAGCGAAAGTACGAAGAACGAAGTAAGAGGAAGGAAGAGAAAGGAGAGAAAGAAAAGTGCAGCGATGGCCATCGAGGGTGGCTTCCTCCTTCAGCTCAGCCCCCTCCGCCGAGTCCGAGTCTACCCCAGCTTCTTGAGCGTGGCAGGCGACGAGACATGTTTACCAGCAGATCGTGACGCCGTCGGAGGTCGGATCTCGCGGGTACAGCTTGCGAGGCATGCGATCCCATCGCCGAACTCTCTCTGCCTCTCCGCACCAGCTCGGCGCCAGCCTTCCCTCCTGCCAGCTCTTCTCTGCCAATCGAATTCTTTCCTACATGTCACAGAGGTTTGGTTTACATCCGAGGGCGGAACAAATCGACCTCCTGCACCGCACACGAGAGAGGTCTAAGCGAGCCCACGTTCTTGGCTCAGACAGCCCGCTCCCCTCCTCCAGCCTCGGCGCCGAGCAGGGGTCGCCGTTCGTTCTCCTCCTCGTCGCCAGCTGTGGGCCGATGTGAGTCGACTGTATCTAGTAGAGTCAACGTCGAGTTCTTGTACCAGACGTAGTGTTGGAGGAGGAAGAGGGAGTCGAAGCCGATGGCGAGGAAGCTCAGCCCTCTGCGAAACGGAGATGGGAGGATGAGCGACGTCCGCACAGGCGGAGATGGGCCCGTAGAAAACGAGATGGTCCATCAACTCACAGCTTCCCAGGGTTACCCGTGATTCCCCTCCAGTCGCCTGAAGTCCACGAGTCGAGGACGAGTTGAATCCTGCGCCGAGAAGACAAAGGTCAGCTTCGACTCAAAGCGGCGCAATCGGCGTATTTACGCACAGTGAAAGAACTCCTCCAGAGAAGTCGAGGAAGACGTTCTCGATGCTCCAGCCGATGGTCGACTTTCGCTTGTAGTTGAGCCAGGCCTGCGAGCGAGTCGGATCAGCAATTTGGCGCCGAGAATGGACCGCAGAGGAGAGCTGCAAAAAATGCCTGGTATACTACACACCTGAGGCAGTAGCTTGAGAAGCGAAAGAGCTAGCTTGATGTACGAGAGAAGGTATAGCAGGTCGAGCCACTCGAGCAGAGTCGTTGTCGAGGAGATGATGGTGGCCACGACGATGCCAGTGAGGGCGACGCCGACCAGCAGTCGAGTATAAGGGCTGACTCGTTGACCCGGGTCCCGCTGTGTGATAGGCAAAGAGGTCAGTCTGAGAGGACTCGGCGCAAAAGGACGGCTCGGCGAACCTTGTAGACGTAAGCTTGACCGAGAGTGAGGAGTGAAAGGACGAGCGCGTGTAGAGCGAACGCGACGTCGTTGTATCGGACCTCTGGCAGGTGGCCATGATGCCGCCTAGCGTACTGATTCCGAGCGACCGGCGACGAGAGGAGGACGAGGTTGTAGGTCTGCGAAAGAGCGAGGAAGCATAGTCAGCACTCGTTGTGGCGCGTATGGGACATTGTAAGATAGAGGAAGGTGCTCACGCTGTAGCAAGCAAAGCCTAATGGGTTGAGGACGAGGAAGTCCAGCGAGAGCCCCGACACCGTCTTCCGGCGGTAGTTGAGCAGCGCCTGAGGATAGAAGCTGCAGAAGGGGTCAGCTGAGACACGCATACATCAAGATACTGCCCACTCACGATAGAGACCAAGCGGCTGTGTACAGCCATCCCAAGAGGCTGCTCGCGACAATCAGTCAGCTTCGCACGCGATGCGGAGAGGCGCAAGAGATGCAGAGCTCACTGGGAGATGGCGACGGCAATGTAGAGCATCCTGAGTTGTGTTACACGTCCGCAGGCGGTCAAGAAGCAGGGAAAACGAGCAAGCAGCCGGTAACGTCGAAGCGAGGGCTTCGAAGCGAGCCGAGAGGTCGAAGGTCTCCTTCTGCCACCATCTCCGCGATGAACGCCCCGCCTCAAGGACAGGGTTTCGTCCCTCGCGCTGCACCTGTAGCAGTCGAGTATCTCTGCGCTGGTAAGTCTCTTGTTCTCCTACAGCTCTCCGCTGCTTACTCGGCTTCAAAACGCTGAACTTAACCTTCTGCCTCAGATTGCGCTTCGAGCAACGAGATCAAGGCGCGCGAGCCCATTCGTTGCAGGGAGTGCGGGTGCAGGATGATGTACAAGAAGCGTATCAAGCGAAGTGAGTGGGAATTTGAGCCGAGGGCAGACCTTGTTGCGATGCGGCAGCTGGGAAGGGCCGCTGTAGCTCGTCGGAGCGCTGTACAAGAGCAGGAAGCTGACCGTCGATGCTTCACACTCATCGCTACACCCTGCGCCATTCTCTGCGGTCTCTTCATCGCTTCGCAGTGGTGAGTTGGACTGGACTTTGCTCAGCCCATCTTCGATCGGCTTTGCTGACCTTCTGCGCGTACAGGTACAATTCGAGGCTCGCTAAGCAACATTCACACACCCTTCGCACCCTCCTCCGACCCTCACACGATCCTACATCACCTCGATACGACCGCTTCGGATGGCAGCAAGGGGAAGGGTCGCGGAGCTTCGGCGCTGGAGAGAAGGAGGGAGGGTTCGGACTCGGAGGAGGCGGAGGAGAGAGGACTTGTATTTCGACGACGACGGCTGTACGGCCCTGCAAAGGCTTTTGTACTTGTTTCACTCACATCTGCCTCGGGCGAGCGAAGCCCCGCCGCCTGCGAGGTCGGAGCTGCTCCGCTGGATGGCAAGCTGGTCAAGGTATAGCGCCAATTGCAGGAGAATAAGCAACCTACCCGTTCGAGCAAACCACGGGTTAATTGAGCGATGACACGAGAGTTCTGAGAGCTCGACTGCCGCCGAGCGACCAAGTGCCTTCGCTCTTCGTCCTCCGCCCATCACCTCGTCATTGCCTGCTCTCCTCACACCGACGTTCGTTACAGCAGAGAATCACCCCTCTAGCTATCGTCCTGCAGCCAGGACCACTCAGGAATACTAGCGCATCTCGCCCCTTCGCCGTGCGCCCAGCCTCAGGTCACCCCCGCGCGGGCGGCTGCTCGACCAAAACCTCACATCGACCAGCACCAAGGCCCTCTAGCAGCAAGAGGAACTCTACACGACTACAATCTCGTCTTGCTCCCCTAGTCGATCAGGACTGGGATGCGAGACGGAGAACCCTTGGCCAGCACGAGCGAGCGGCCTCTTGAGGATGGCAGCGGGGCGAATGGGCTAGCAGAGCGGAGACAGCAGCAGCAGGACTGTAAGTGGATGTTGAGCCTCTTCTGCTGTAGCACAGCTCGCTTCAAATGAGCTCCGTCGGGTGCATAATCTGACCCTCCTCGCCGCCAACAGCTGTCGGGCCTCGTCCAGCGCTACTCTCGGGCCTATCATTCCTCACGCTCGATCCAGAAGCAGCAACAATGGAGAGCCCACCTCGGTCCTCCTCTCGCTCCTCTCTACGCTCTTCCTCTCGCACTCCTCCTCCGCGCCCCCTTCGCTCTCCTCGCCGCGCCATCTTTCCCACCTCCAATAAGAAGTCGCACCCTTCATTACCAGCATCAACTTCAACCGACTCGATGGACGACCCTGTGCTCTCTACGCCGAGAGGGCTCGCGGCGACTTCGAGAAGGAGCAGCGAAGGGGAAGGCGGGGCGCAAGACCCGGCTGTCGTATGGGCAGAGGCTAGGAGGAGCTCGCTATCGAGCTTGGGATCCAGCATCGGGGAGAGACGTCTCTCGAGTCGTCGGGGCTCAGGCGATCTCTTGGCAGCTTTGCCCGTCCGGGAGAGCTCGCTTCACTCGAACCCCGTCTCGCCGACAGCCTCGACATTCGACGTCGATGGACTAGCCAGCGAGACGGACAGCTTCGTTACCGCCGACGAAGACGACGGAGCGCCGAACTCGGGTGGAAAGAAGGGAAGGGTCTCTCGGCGGACTTCAAGAGACGACTTCCCACCGCCGATGCCCACCATCCTCGACAACTCCCCCACCATGTCGCGCACCCTACGGACGCTCCGAATCACCGACCCCGACGAGATCCCCATCTCGTTCCGCTACAGCGACGACGACCGAACGCCAGGGGAGGGGCCGTCGACTTTCGACTCCGCCGAGGATTCGCCTGCAGACGGCGCACACGACGACGAAGCGCCGACATCCATCCGTCAACTCGTGCAAGCTCATCGCAATCTCTCGCGATCGGGCTCGCGCGAGTTCACGCTGCAGGACGAGCAGCGGCTGTCGAGCAGGGTCGCCGAGCGGCGTAACGACGGGCTGGGCTTGAGTCTAGAGATGTTCGCGGGGTCGGGCTACGATTCGATCTCGAGGCCTCTGCTCACTCGAAGGACCACCTCGCTCGAAGGCAACCCCCCCGCGTCGACTCCCCTCGGCCCGACCGCCTCCTCCAGCACCGACTCGCCCTCCTACCCCTTCCCATCCCAATCTCATGCCGTTGCATCACCCACAGACATTCAAGACTCCAGCCATCGCTCTCTCCCATCCTCATCAACTCCCATCCCGCCCTCCATTCGCACATCGTTCAACTCTCCCACCCCCTTCGACCGACCAGAACCTCCTCGGCGCAAGAGCTCCCTCATGCGCGTCAACACCGCCCCCTCGCGCTCTCGTACATCCTCGACTCGCAGCTCTCCAGCACCGTCCCCCTCTCTCCAGACCCCTCCCTCTTCGACTCCCATCTCTCGCGAGGGAAGTCCGGTCCCTTCGCCCGTGGACTCGACTCTGAATCGCCGCAACTCGATGGACGCGAGCGGTGGGCAAGGCCTCGCCAAACCAAGACCTAGGACCTCGGGAGGCATGTCGTCCTCCAAGTCGATGAGAAGGCTTTCGAGTGTCTTCACGACGATTGGGCGGAGCAGGTCGACGTCGGTACAGAGTCTGAAGGAGATGGCCGAGGCGGAGGAGAAGCGCGAGGAGAATGAGAAGCGACAGGCGTCGGTGCTGCAGCGGAGGCCGTCGCAGCAGTACGGCAGCATGAGTCGACCTCCGGCGAAGAGGGGCGGATCGGACAATACCTCGTACAACACCGCTCCCGAATCCATGGCCTCCCCATCCGAGTCGCCAGGTCCTTCTTCACCATTCAGTCCGACCCCTCCTCGTCGTCAATCTGGTCCGCCGACACCCTCCCCTCGTCTCGCTTCTCGAGCATCGACCACCTCCTTCCTCTCCTCCCCCGCCTCTCCCAGCTATCAACCCTCTCCCAGTCCAGCTTCCCTCTCCTCCTCACCCAGCGCCATGTCACCCGCACCTCTCTCCATGCGCACTTGGCGCTCCACCATCTCGACCGAGGAATACGAGTCGCTGCTCGCTCAGTTCGGCGCTACCGAGCTGAGGAGGCAGGAGGTCATTTGGGAGTTGTGCGAGACGGAGAAGAGCTTCGTCGAGGGGTTGAAGAGTGTGATGGAGTTGTTTGCTTTGCCATTGAGGAGGGAGCAAGGGGGTTGGATCAAGGGCGTGCCAGTGCCGGTATCGAGACTGCTCGATTGGGCGACAGATATCGTATACGTAAGTCGTCCTCTAGCGTAGCAAAGCGCTTTCGCTGACTTGATCCGCCACAGCTTCACTCGGAGATCTCCTCAGCTCTTCAAGCAGCTCGGCGCGCCTCGCCATCCTCCGTCGTCCTCCAAGTCGCCTCAGCGTTCATCCCTTACGTCCTCCGCCTCGAAATCCACCAGCCTTACCTCGTTCGCTTCGAGGCCGTCACCAAGATGATCGACGTCATGACGGTGGACCCCAGCAGCGACTTCGGCGAGTTTATGAGGATGCAGAGCGCGCTGCCCGAGTGCAGAGGCATGTCGCTCAGCAGCTACCTGCTGAAGCCGGTGCAGAGGCTGATGAAGTATACCCTGTTTTTCAAGGTGAGTTCGAGGTGGTCGTAGCCCTAGAGCTCAGCGCTAACGTCGCTTCCCTTCTTCAGCAACTCGCCGACCTTACGCCTCCTTCTCACCCCGACTACCTCGACACCCTCGCTCTACTCGAATCCACCGACACCATCATCCGCGTCATGCAAGAAGTCAAGACCCGCGAGGACGAATACGAGCAAATCAAGCAGATCGCTGCTCGCCTTCGCGGCCTTCCCTCCGACTTCCAGCTGGCGAGACGGGATCGTCGCCTCATCTACCAGGGTCAGCTTCGGCGCGTCCTCATCAGTGACAAGGATCGACAGGCGCTTGAGGCTGATGGAAGGCGCCGTGCAGCTGGCGGCGGGAGGGTCGGCGGAGGAGCCTTTGGACTCGACTCGCCTCCCGTCCTTCGCTTCTCGCCCGACAACTCGCGACCCCAATCCTACGTCTCGGACGACTCGGGATCGAGCTCTGCTGGCGCATACGATTCTGGCGAGCTCGGAGTCTGGCCTTCGCCCCTCACCACTCCCGACTCGGCCAACTCGCGACACAGCACCTTCGCCTCCGCCCTCACAAGCGAGCCTTCCTCGATCGCACCTCCTCCTTTCACCAACTTCCTGCGGCCAAACTCGATGGTCTCCAACACCTCTTCCACCAGCAACAGCAACAGCGATGATTCCAACACCGTCGCTTCCTCCACCGCCACATCTCGCCCTTCCGCTTCCGCCCCGCAAGGCTCTCCTTCCGCCTTCTCCGATACTATGCCCGTTCGACGCTCTTCCAGGCGAGTTGTCAAGACCAAGGCCAAGGAGACGAGCGTGCAGGTGTTTGTCTTCTCGGACATGGTCGTCATTGCTGCGCCGAAGGGTAGTGAGGCGGGCAGATGGACACCCAAGATGGGATCTACCAGGAGGAGATCGTCTGTTACGGGCGAAGATGGAGTATTGAGAGTGTTGGAGGGAGTAGGGATCGCGAGAGTCCTTGGAGTGGCCGACTTGTCGGGCAAGACTGGTGAGTCGACGGCGTTGCTTGCGCTGCTCGGTCTAAGCTGACTCTATCACTCTTACATCAGAGCATGACCACCTCATCAAGCTCGAACTGCTACCTCTCTCGACCAGCTCGGAGCGCCTCACTCCCCTCTCCCTCGGCGCCTTCACCGCCGCAACTCTCGACCTCTACCTTACTCTCCCACCCCTATCTGCCTCGCTCAACTCCTCTCCCGCCTCTACGCCTCCCATCTCTCCTCGCCCGCCTGCCCTCGACCTCTCCTTCCAATCCCGCGTGCACTGGCTCCAATGCTTCGAGCGATCATACCTCTACGCCTACCGCTCGTACTCTCACTCTTCCCTCCTCAACTCCCTCGTCGTCCCCATCACCCACACCGAGCACCTCTCCGCCGGCGACGGCCAGACCTCCTTCGTCGACCGCAATCGTCGCAACTCGCTCGGCGCTCCTCCAGGGCTGGGCAATCTCTCCAAGAGCCCGGGTGATATGTACCTCATGCGATTTGGTGGACCGAGGAGGGATGGACAAGGATCGGCGCTTGCGTTGAGCGAGATGGAGGATGCCGAGAGTCAGGAAGAGAAGGAGGCGGAGAGGGAGGAGAGGATCTACTGGGCGGGAAGGCTGCAGAAGGTCAAGAGGGAGATGGAGACGCATCTCAAGAGTTCGGTGGATGGCAAGGCGACGACGAACGTGGCTGTCAAGAGGAGGATTCGGTCCATGGGCGTGCCGAGCGGGTTGGGAGAGGGAGAGACGGAGGTGCTGGCTGTAGAGAGTGGAAGGGAAAGAGGGACTCTGTAGTGGTGATAGTACTCAATGTCTGGTTTAGCAGTCTGATGTCTCCTGTTGTAACATTTGGGTGATTGATTAGCAGCAGCGGCAGTCTTTAGCGAGCGAGAGTCCACCGAGGACGACATGCGAGAGCCGAGAGAGCGCCGCCTGCACCGCACTTGCGAGCTTTCGCAACTGCTCGATTCAATCCCCGACAGATGGCTGCACAGCGTTTTCGAGTCCGTAAGTGAGGTGAGACTCAGGTTGAACGAGACTCGGCGACGACTCGGCCCAGCCCCTTCATCCTGTCTCTGCGCTGCTTGACCTCACAAGCGGACTCGCTCTTTACTCTGGTACATCTTCGAGCTTCTGCTAGCTACTACCCTCGCTCGCTTGTCCTCACAGTCTTGAACCCAAGCCCGCCCCCTTGTCAGCCTTCGCCCATTTCGAGCCCAATTGCCATCTCCGCCCGCTCAGCTTGCTGGCCCTCTCTTCCTCCTACTTTGTCGACTCGCCTTCGTACTATACATCAAATGTCTGATCTCTACGCACACGTATTCACCTGGTGAGTCCTACCTTGCTCGCTCTGTAGCCCTACAGAAGCACAGCGACTGACTCTCCCTCCCCTTCCCTCTTCTCGCATCCAACAGGGCTGGCCAAGCCGAGTCTGTCATTGTGAGTGCATGCGGTCGTCTTTGCAGTTGAACAGAGAGCTGACCCTGCTGTATCACTACAGGCCACTGGATCCTTCGACGAGGTTTGTCTCCCCTTCTGCTCGATGATGCCAGAGCTTTGTTTGGGGGAGAAGGGAAGGGCTGACTTTGATTCTGCTTGACCTGCTGCTGTGCGATTCTGTAGTGGAAGTCGTGAGTACTCTGCTCCTCACTGGTGTGCTACCGAGAGCTCAGCTGACGGGCTACATCTCCGCGTAGGACTCTCCCTCTCACCCGCAACAACGAGGGCAAGCTCACGGCCACTTTGCCGATCAAGTACGGCGAGAAGATCACCTTCAAGGTGTGTATTGAAGCATTCGCAGGGCTGTGGAGCAGCAGAATTGACTCTCACTTCCCCACAGTACATCGTCGATGGAGCATGGCAGCACAACCCCGATGAGCCCCATGAGTCGGACGGTTCGGGCAACATCAACAACGTCTACACCGGTGAGGATCAAGCTGGTCGTGTAGAGCTAGATTCAGACTAACTTTTCACCTCTATACAGCCCCCGAGGCGCCCGTTGCGCCCGTCGTTGTTCCCACCGGCGAGGGACAGAAGAAGGAGGCCATCCTCCCCGTTCCCGAGTCGATTGCTACCACCGATGCCGCCGTCGTTACGCCCGCTGTCATCGTCGAGCCCGTGACTGCTCCCGTTGTCGAGGCGAAGAGGGAGGAGGAGTCGGCCGGCCTCTTCGCTGGAGCCAGTGAGTCTCGCTCGGTTCGCCCGCCGACTTCGCTTAGCTGACTCGAGCTCTCCCTTCTAGCTGCTGGAGTCGCCGCTGCCGTTACTGGAGCTGCTGGACTCGCCGGTGCTGCTATCACCTCGGTCACTGGAAGTTCGCCCCTTACCCTAGTCTCGTCGCAAGAGGAGGAGGCCAAGGCCACGGCCGTCGTCAGCCCCGTTCAGACCTCCACCACCACCTCGGACGT
The DNA here is from genome assembly GCA_001600635.1 of Leucosporidium creatinivorum. NCBI lineage: Eukaryota > Fungi > Basidiomycota > Microbotryomycetes > Leucosporidiales > Leucosporidiaceae > Leucosporidium > Leucosporidium creatinivorum. The sequence continues at coordinate 691,434 of BCKL01000002.1, read as the reverse complement.
CACCCCCATCCAGACGACGACTAACACCCTCCCCGCTGCACCTTCGGCCCCCGTTAGCGAGGCCCACCAGCAGGACAAGTCCACCGGAGCTCCCTTCCTCGGAGCTGCCGTTGCTGGAGCTACCGCCGTTGGCGCTGGAGCGGCTGCTCTCGCCTCGAAAACCTCCGAGTCGGCATCCGTCGGCGTCAGCAAGGCCGGAGAGACCGCCTCCACCACCGCCTCGTCGATCCAGCAGAGCCAGACCTTCCAGCAGGCCGAGGCTAAGGCTCACGAGCTCGCCGTCGAGGCCGACAAGCTCAAGGACCAGGCCATCGTCGAGGCCAACAAGGCTTACGCCGAGGGCGAGAGGTTGGCTCACGACGCCTACGAGAAGGTCGCTGCCACCGGTTTCGGCGCTTCCGTACTCGGAGCTCTCGGACTCAGCAAGGAGCCTGAGGCTAGCCCCGTCGTCCAGGCTAGCCCCATCCAGGCTAACACCATCGTCAAGGCCGCCCCCGAACCTATCGTTCCCGCCGCCTCAATCGCGCCCGTGATCCCCCTGTCGGCCGCCGCCCCTTCTCCCGCTCCTTCCGAGCCCCTCCCCGCCGCTCCCAAGGTCCCCCTCGAGTCGGTCGCCCCCGTCATCCCCCTCAACGAGTCGACTCCTCTCGCCTCGAGCGCCGCTCTGCCCTCGAGCGCCGCCGCCCTTTCCAGCTCGACTCCCTCGGTCATCTCCTCGCAGCCCGCTGTCCCCGTCCAGGCCGTCGCTCCTACCATTCCTCTCTCGGAGGCTACCCCTACTTCCTCCCCTGCGCCCTCGGCTCCCTCCACCCCAGCAAAGGACCTCGGCACCAACCTCAAGAAGAAGGTTGCCGAGGGCTTGGGCAACGGCGATGCGCCCGGACAGTCGCCCGCAAGCAGCAAGAGGAAGAGCTCGTTCTTCAAGAAGTTGTTCCACAAGGAGAAGTAGATGGAGGCAGTAGAGTCGAGTATGAGATCTCGGTGGAGGGAGTCCTTTTCTTTTCTTTTTCGTTTCGCGTTGACCACACTGTGAAGTGCTTTGCCTACTTTACCTTCCTTCTTCCTCTTTCCCGCCGTTCTGTTTATTCTATAGCTGTAGACCCCCCGAACCACCCCGCTGCTTTGGCTCAAAAATCCAACTTCTTAATCTCGGGCTTCATATCGACTCGGCGAGAGAGAGAGCAAGCGAAAGGAGTCGTTTGGGCTGCGAAAGAGGGTGTAGGTCGAGTTCGCATCGTTCTACAGCCTACTGCACCTTCGCTGTAGAGCCTTCCCGAGGTCGAATGGAAAGTCGATGAAAGGGTCTCACCGACACGTCGAGCGAGACGAGAGAGGCCGACCAAGCTCGCGATTCGTCTTGAGCTCAAACCATCAGCGAGGCTCGGCACTTCTTCGCGAGCAGTAAACGTGAGTACTGTAGCACTACCGTCCTACAGCCCTCTCCCACCCCACAAACCGGAACACGGCTCACGCGCTGTTTCTCTCCCTCTCCCTCTGGCTGTGGTCGCCGTCTGTAGATGAGTGGAATGCCCCCTCCTGGGCGCCAGCAGGGTCAAGGGCATCAACGAGCCTTGTCGTCAGTCGGCAACGCTGCTTCCCTCTTTGGCTCCTCAGCAGACGACTCGAACGGCGGCGACCTCTTCAACTCGCAGCCTCAGCACTCGCCTTCGGGCTACCCCAACTCGGCTCAGCAGCACGGCGGTATCAGCACCGTACCAGAGGAGGACGAACCGGAATCACCAGAGCTAGGCCGACGTCGAGGCCATCATGGTCAAGGCAGCCAGCAGGGGAGCCAGTCGTTGTTTGGTGACGACTCGTCCAACGACTGGCTTCAGCAGGCCGGAGCGCCTCAGCATCAGCAGCAATACGCTACAGAACACCAAGGATACGACCAGCATCAGGCCAACTACGACTACTCGCAATACGGAGCGCAACAGCAGGGCTATTCCGACGGCGGCTACTCATCCTCGGCCGCTCAGGCGGATCCCTATGCTTCTAACGACGCGTCGCAGCAGCAGCCCACCGACTACATCGAACCTCCCTACTACCCTGGATTCCGCTACGACCCCGTCACCAACTCGTACCTCCCCGACACGGCAGCTCAAGCCGCCGCGGCAGAAGGATGGGGTGGCGAGGCGAGCGAGGAGCAGCAGCAGCAGAGTTGGGGAGGACAGTATGATGAGCAGCATGAGCAGCACGAGGCGGACATCACGCCTCAGCAGCACGACCAAGAGCAGCCTCAGGGAAGCTACGCGGGCACTTGGGACCAGCAGCCGAGTGCTGGCGACGAGGAGGGAGCCAACGCGCAGAGCTGGGATCAGTATCACGAGGGTCAGGATCCTTATGCCGATCAGGAGGATCCCTACGCCCAGCAGGAGCAGCAGTACCAGCAGGAGCAGCAGCAACACCAGGCCGTCGCTGATCAGTACGCTACCTCGTCGGCCTCGCAACGCCAGGATCCCTACGCTTCCTCCTACGACGCTCCCGCTCCCGCCCCCACCGAGGTCGCTCCTCCTCCTCCTGCTGCATCGCAGCACACCGCACCTCCTCCTCCCGCCGCTTCTTCGCGCGCCCCTCCTCCGCCGCAGTCGTCCTTCGCTTCGCCTCCGCCTGCGACCGACTACGTGAGTTTCTCGCTTTGGAGTAGAGTTTGAGTCTGGGAGCTGATCTCTTCACCCGACAGCAGCAGAAGGAGCCCGCTTACCAGCAGCAGCCGGCTCAGGACGAGCAATGGCCGAGCTACGAGGAGCAGGTCGAGCAGTTTGGGCAGCACCCGAGCTACGATCAGCAGGCGCCTTACGACCAGCAGTCGAACTACGATCAGCAGTCGAGCTACGATCAGCAGTCGAATTACGGCCAGTCGACCTACGGATCAGAGCAGGGCTACCAGCAACCCTCGCCGACGAGCTACGACCAGTCGGGCTACCAGCAAGCTCAGTCGGGCTACCAGCATCCTCAATCCACCTACGAGCGGCCTCAGAGCTACGAGCAACCCCAGCAGGCCGCTCCTTACGACCCCTACTCGCCTCAACAAGCTTCATTCGGCTCCTACGCTCCTCAGCAGCCCACGCCCTACGCTCCTCCCACTCCCACCTACTCCAACCCTGCGACATCACCACCTCCCATCACCTCGCCTCCAGCTGCGCCGTACCGCTCAGCCTTCTCCCCTCCTCCTCGCACCTCCTCGGTAGGCAGTTCAAGAGCTGCTCCTCGGCGGTCTTCCGTCGCTCAAGGCGCTGGAACCGTTCCCCCTCCTCGCTCGAGCCCCGCTGCTGCAGTCGCACCTCCTCCTCGTTCGGGCTCGGCGGCTTCCAACGCTCCCCCTCCCCGAACGACGTCAGCCAGCGGTCAGCACGCTCCCCCTCCTCGAACGAGCTCGGCGCAGGGACAGGCCGCTCCTCCTCGGACGGGATCAGCTTCGAGCAACGCTCCTCCCGCATCAAGAGCTCCTCCCCGCACCGGTGCAGCAGTAGCAGCCCCTCCTTCCTCCGCGAGATCAAACGTCTCGGCCCCTCCTCCCTCCCGATCGACTCAAGCGCCATCTACGAGCTACGCTGCTCCTCCCCCGGCGCGCTCGACCGCTCCCCCTGCTCAGGCGACTCCCGCTGCTGCTCCCGAGCAAGCGACTCGCTATCAATCGAGCCAACGCTCGCAAGCCCCGCCTCAGCAACCCCAACAGCAGTCGTCGGCGCCTTCAATGAGCTCCCCTCCCTCCAAGGCTTCAGCCCTCTCCAAGGCGCCCACTCCTTACAGCCCTCCTCCCACCAAGAAGCCTCTCTACGCGACCTACGAGCCTCCTCCAGTCGGCGCCTCTGCCCGTCCTCGCCAGCAGCCTCCTCCCTCATCTCGTCTTCCCCCGCCCGTCCAACCTCGACGCGCACCGCATCAACGCGGCATCTCAGCCTTCGCCGGTGACTCGCCCTACGCCACCATCCCCGACATGCCTCCCGTGCCGGTGGTGCCAGAGCAGGAGGAGCCCAAGCCCGAGCAGCAGACCAGGCCCGAGCCGCCCAAGGTCGAGGCTCCGAGGCAGCAGTTCGCTCCGGCGCCGCCGAGTCAGCAGCAGAGGAATGCGTATGCTCCTCCCCCTGCCCAACAGCAGCAGCAAAGGAGCAAGTACGCCCCTCCTCCCGAGAGGGCTGCGCCGAGGGAAGCTCAGCCGAAGCAGGCCGGACAGGCGCCTCCGAGCGCGCAGGGATACGGCCAGCAGCAGCAACCGAGCTGGGAACAGCAGCAACAGCAGCAGCAAGGTCGTGCACCAGGTATGTCGTCGGTCTTCTCGCTTTCGACAGATCGCTTGCTGACTCTTCTCTCGCAGCTCAATCGTGGGAGGACGACTCGGCGAGTGGCTCCACCGCTCCTCAGTCTTACCAAGAGCAGGAGTCGAGCTATGATTCGCCCGCTACCTCGATGTACGACTCGCGCCCTCGGACTCCCTCGCAGGCAGCCGCCGCCGCTCCCCCTCCTCCTCCCGCCTTCAACCGCGCTCAGTCGCAAGACCAATACGCTCGCGAGCCCAAGCAGCAAGGCGCAGGAGCTCCTCCCCCTCGCCAGCAGCAGAGAGCGCTTCAAGCCCCTCCTCCCGCCGTCGCCGCCGCTCGCCAGCCTCCCCCTCCAGCTGCAGCCCGTCCTCCTCCTCCTCCCGCTTCGACAGACCGCGTCCCTCCTCCTCCTGCATCTGCTCGTGCGCCTCCTCCTCCCGCGACTCGCCCCGCCCCTGCTCCCGCGGCGCCTCGCCGGCAACCTCCTCCCCCGCAAGCTGTCGCCGCTCGCCCGCCCCCTCCTCCGCAACAACGTCAGCAACCTCCTCCTCCCCCTCAACCTATCGTCGAGGCCGAGCCTGAGCCTCAACACGAGCCCGAGCCCGAGCCCGAAGCTCAGCACGAGTACGAGCAGCAGGAGTACGGCCAATACGAGGGGCAAGGCGGATACGAGCCCGAGGAGCAGCAGCAGTACGATCAGGAGACGGGCGAGTACGATGCGCAGCCTCAAGACCAGTTCCAGCACGAGTACCAGCACGATTCGTGGGTCTCGGAGGAGCAGCAGCAACTCGATCAGGAGCAGGCGCAGAAGAGCCCTATCCCCGAGTTGAGCTTCGAGGCGCCAAGCCCCGAGTTCCGCCCTCAGGAGCAGTACGATCAGGAGCAACCGGTGGACGACTTCGATGGCGACAACGTCGATCAAGCCGAAGAGCAGGAGCAGCCGCAGGAGATCTACATCAACGAGAACGGCGAGCAAGAGGACGACTACTTTGAGGAGCACCTCGGCGCCAAGAGGACGGGCGTCGAGTCGGGCGCATCGACTCCTCCCGCTGCCAGGTCGAGTGGAGCGGCGGGGGTCGAGGAGTACGGATTCGACGACTCGGCCGTCTTCGATGGAGGCATGAGCACTTCGACGTCGGGCTCCACCTACGGAGAATGGACGGGACAGAGCGATGCTCAGGACGGCTACGACTATGTCCAGAACAACGATCAGCAGGACGACCAGCAACAGGGCGAGGGTGAGTATGATCCCTACGCTGCGCCTTTGGGCGAGCAGGAGTCTTACGACCTTCCCTCGACGACCGACGAGCAAGACTCCTACGGTCCCTCCGACGTCCCTTCACGCGAGTCGACCTACACGCCTCCTAGTCGCTCCACGTCCAACTTTGGCTCGCCTACCAAGCCTGCGTCGGCTCCCCTGCAGCCCGACTACTTCACTGGCGCCGTCAGCGATCCCTACGCCGCCGCCGCCGCTCCTCCTCATCCACCTCCCGCACCTGCCCCGACCACTGCCGACTCGTACGCCCATTACCCTCAGTCGACGCTCTCGGCCGACCCGTACTCGGCTCGCGCGGATGGCAACCAGACCGCGCCCGCCACCTACGGAGCCTACGACTCGGGATCGAGCTACGCGCCTTACGGAGCCGCTACTGGACGTCGCCAAAGCTACGATGATCGACAGGGCTACGACGAGCCCTCGGCGCCTTACGACCCTTACAGCAAGACGCTGCGGAGAGAGATGTCGACTACCTCGCTCGCGAGCACCGGCGCCGTACCCTGCGATCTCGCTCTCGAGCGGTGCTCGGCTCCCGTCGTCTCGTTCGGCTTCGGCGGTCGCATCCTCATCGTCTTCCCCGATGAGGTGCAGAAGCCTTACAGCATCGACTCGATGCCCTACGGCACCGCTCCTTCGACTTCGGCTGGACCCTCATCGCCTTCGACGGTCCACATTCGCCAACTCGACGAGATAGTTTCTCCTCCCGAGACGGCTTCGTGGCCTGGTCCCATCTACGCCGATGGAGGCAAAGCCAACGCCGGCAAGAAGAGGAAGGAGGCCGTCACTTGGCTGGATCAGCGCACCGAGGAGCTGGAGAAGGAGGTGTCTTACGCCAAAAGCGTTGGGCCGTCGTCGTTCGGTGGAGAAGAGGCGGTGGCAAGCAAGCGCAAGCGGGAGACGAGGTTGACGTTGGTCAAGCTGGTCAAGGTTCTCGTCGAGAACGAGGGCAAGCTCGGTGGATCGTGAGTCAGCTTCGCGGTCGCCTTTAGCGTGCGTAACGCTGACGCTCTTCTGTCCTCCAGCCCCAAGATCGACGAGGCAGTTCGCTCCATCCTCGTTCCTCACTCCACTCCCAGCGACATCTCCGACGCCGACCTCCCCACTGCTACTCAGCTCGCCTTCGCCGCTCCCATCACTCCCCTCGCCACAGGCGCCGACGCCCCCTTCGCCAGCTACTCGGTCACCTCGGGCAACCTCGACAAGATTACGAGCTTCCTCCTGCGCGGCGAGCGTCGCAAGGCCGTCAAGTACGCTCTCGACCACAAGTTCTGGGCGCATGCCTTCATCATCTCCTCCTGCGTCGACACCGACTGCTGGACCGACGTCGTTAGGGAGTTCCTCCGCTCGGAGCTCACTCCCTCGGTGGAGAGCTCGACCGGTGGAGCGAATGGAAGGGAGGGCATGCGCGTCGCCTACTCGATGTTTGCTGGTCTCGGCGCCGATTCGAGTGAGTTCGCTCGCTGATTAGCTCTTGCGCTCGCTCGCTGACTTACCCTCACTCGATACTACAGTCCAACAGTTTGTCCCTCCCGTTCCCCTCGCTCCTACCCTCCTTCCTCAGCTGCCGACCGGCCCCATTGCCCGCGCCGCTTCGCCTCTTTCGGCTCTCCCCGACGCTTCGATCAACAACAACCTGTCGGACTCGGTGCTCGAGAAGTGGCAAGAGACCGTCGCCATGATCATCGCCAACCGCACTACCGGTGACTCGGCCGCGTTAACCGCTCTCGGAGATGCTCTCGCCGCCAACGGATGGCTCGACGCCGCTCATGTCTGGTGCGCCTTCTTGTCTCCCTTCGTTACCCTCGCAGATACTGACCCCCGTCTCTCCGCTACAGCTATCTTCTCTCGCCGGCGACATCGCTCATCGGCGGCGCTGGAACCCCTGCGGCTCGCATCTGCCTTCTCGGCTCGGCGACTCCTACGACCGCGAGCACGGAGGGCATCGATCTCGAGAGCATCAAGCTTACCGAGCTCGTCGAGTTCGCCTTCTCGCTCGCGCCTACCGTCAAGGGACAGGAGCCCTTCCTCGGCTTCCCTCACCTTCAAGTGCTCCGACTCTACCATGCGACCAAGCTCGCCGATGCTGGCCATGTCTCACAGGCGTCAAGGTGAGCCGTCTTCTTTTCCTCTAGCGTTGCCTACAGAACTGATTCGTCTCGCTGAACAGGTACTGCGAGGCCATCGTCAACACGCTCAAGCTCACGACCAAGCCCTCGCCTTACTACACGCCCGTCCTCGTCGCTCAGGTCAAGACGCTCTCCGACCGTCTCACCGCTGCCCCAGGACACGATAAGGCAGGATCATGGATTACTCGCATGGTCCCTCGCGGCCCAACGAAGGAGAGCCTCTGGTCCTCGCTCGAAGGCGGCTTCACCAAGTTCGTCTCGGGCGAGGGAGAGGTGTCCGCCAAGGCTCTCGCAGCCAAGGCAGAGGTCGCCAAGTCGGCCAACGGCGGTGCCATCGGCCCCTTCTCGCACTACAGCTCCATCTCCCCCGGCAGCACGTCGGGCACTCTCTCGCGCGCTCAGTCGACCACCGACCTCGCTGGATCGCTCGCTCCTCCTTCTCGCCCCGCCTCCTCCGCCGCTACGACCTCTCCCTCGTCTCAGCTCGCCGCGCCTCCTCACACTGCCGCTCCCGGCCCTCCCCCCGTCAAGCGTGCGCCTTTCAAGACTCATCACTCTCGCTCCTCGTCCCTCGGCGTCGCCGGCTACAACTACGACCCGAGCGCTCCTCCTCCCTGGCAGCAGGCTCTTGCGCCTCGCGCTTCCGAGGCAGAGTCGACTCCTCGACCAGGAGGCGCTGGCGAGTTCTCGCGATACAGCCAATCGGCCTACGATGCTCCGGCTCAGTCGAACGGCGGCAACGAGTGGGGATGGAACGGTAGCAATGCGGTGGACGACTCGACGATCCGTGCGCCTACCTTTGCCGCCGTCGACCAAGGTGTCGCAGAGGACGAGGGAGGCTTCATCAACCTGATGGACAACTACACGCCCTCGGTCTCGCCCATCCCTCCTGCCGCTCGAGCAGCCTACCAAGCTCAGCAGCAGAACCACAAGCGGACGACCACCCTCGATGAGCTCGAGGACCTCGGCATCGGCAACAGCAAGTCGCGCAAGCCTGGGTTCGACTCGATCGACGAGCAGGCCGGCGAAGGCGAGGATGGATCGACTACGCCGACCGATCCTTACGCGCCCAAGCCCAAGGCTCAGCAAGCCAAGCAGGAACCCGTCAAGCCTGGTGAGTATGCCGTCCTCCGATCCGATCGACTCGGCGCTGACCTTCCTTCCCTCTGCAGAGCTCAAGACGTCTCAGTCCAAGTCTTGGCTTGGAGGTTGGTTCAAGCGCGAAGCTTCGCCCGTCAACAACGGTCCTGGACCCGTCAGAGCCAAGCTCGGCGAGGAGACGTCCTTCGTCTACGACGCCGATCTCAAGAAATGGGTCATGAAGGTGAGTTTAGAGGGGATCTGCCGGTCGAATCATTGCTCATCATATCTCACTACAGGGCGCCGCCAAGGAGACCTCGTCTGCACCTCTCGCCACAGTTCCCCCTCCTCGCGCCGCTACAGCATCGCCATCTCGGAGCTCTCGCATGAACCCTCCTCCTCGTTTCCAGTCAGAGACGCCTCCCCCTCTTCCTCGAAGCACGGGTGGCATGCCGCCTCCTCCTCTCAACCGAGCAGCAACCACCAACGACCTCGTCGGCCAGTTCCGAAGCGCCTCAACTCCAGCAACCGCGCCGCCGCCGATGCCTCGACCGCCGAGCGCAGCCAGCGGTACAGTCACACCAACAGCGGGAGGCCCGAGAAAGGCGAGGAAGCCCAAGTACGCCCCTATGCAGATGTAGAAAAGAGGTGAATGGTCGGATCTTGTGTAGCTAGTTTCTCATCCCTTCAAGGGCGTCGCCCCCCGTAATAGAGTTTCCCCCTCCCGTGTCGCATGAGCAGTGCTACAAGAGAGCTGCGGAGGAAAGTCAAACTGTCAAAGAAGAGGTCCGAAGCCTTTGCTGCACTACAGAGACCTCAGCTGCACGTCTCTTCTCGACCGAGCTGATCGTCGACTTCGGCTCGAGCTCGCCTCTCCTTTTTCTTCCTCGTCTCTTTTATTCGCCCCTTCGCCACTCGAACATGGCGCCTAAAGTTTCGGCTCTCTCTCCTGTGGACCCTACAGTTTCGTCTACCGCTGAGCAGGAGCACAAAGCCAAGTGGATCAGCAAGAAGCTCGCGGGGTCGATGGTCGGTCGTATCACTATGGCGACTGTGCAGTCTGTTCGAGCATCGTGAGTCTCGCAGGCTACCTTGCATATCTGAGAGCTGACACCTTCTCCAGCGCTCTGCATGTCGTTTGTCTCTCGCCTTGGGGTGACGGAGTTCCCCTGATGCTCCCTTGCATCCGCCTTCGCGACCTCACGATCCAAGCGGCCGTCGCCGTCACTGGAGGTACCGCTGCTTTCGCGGCTCCGTTCGCTGGTCCTGCAACGCACCTCGTCGTCGATAGCCTGGGCAACTGCATGCTCGCCCAAGTTGCCGTCTCGGCCGCCTGGAAAAAGGGCAACGAGGTGGGTTACGCCTCTGCCTATAGCGCTCGAGCATGGACCTAACAGCTCCACGCTAGGCGGCTGGCGACTGGCTCTTCGGAAAGGCTGCCGACATTATCATCCCCGAGCATTCGAAGCGCCTGACGACCGTCGCCGTCAAGAAGCTCACCGTCACGCTCAAGTTCAACCACGCCCTCAGGAAAGCGGCGTAGGTCCTCAAAAACTTACTGCAGACGAGTAGTACACTGACGTCTCGCTCCCGCCAGCCTCGGCTTCTTTCGAGCGTCCTCGGTCGTTCAGGAGGATCCCTCGCCCTTCTCCGCCGTCGTACTTTTCCAGCCAGAAGGGCTGGTTCTGCCCCGTACTTCAGAGCTCAGCTCGTCGACCCATCATCCCTCGCAAGATCAACCCGGACGTCATCTTCTGCCACGGCCCATTCGTCAAAGGGGACTACTTGCTCGCACCTCGACTGCTCGCCGACTCTGCCCTCGTGATCGACCTCGCTGGGTCGGTGTCTACAAGCTCGCAAGACACGGCGAATGCACCTACTACCTCTGCTGAGCTCGACGAAGCGATCAAGCTGGGAGGTCCTCGTCGAATGATCATCACCGTGGTCGGAATCGCTCCTCATCTGCTCGGCATGTGGTCTACTAGCGCACGTCCCGGCGAGTCGGTCGTTAAGTATAGGCTTTTGAACGGATGCCCTGCGATTGTAGTTCCAGTCTTGCCTGGGGCTCCTCTCGTCGCTTGGGTGAGTCGATGTTGCTCTTCAAATCTGCGCCGAGTGACCTCGGCTGTCCCCCCCGCAGAGCACCCTCACACTCAAGGAGCTGCACAAGTACACCAGTGAGCTCAAGGAGAACGGATGCTTCCGAGAGGATGCGAAGAAGAGCAACGATGTCGGTGAGTAGTCGAGCCGAAAGAGCCAGCTCGGCGCTCATCCCCTACCTTCCCTAGTGGCCGCTCTGAGCGAGTACGTCGCTCTCTGCATCGACTGGAGTCGCTTCGCCATCCCTCAGCCGCCAGAAGGATTATCGGACGTCAACATCGACCCTCGCGCTTGCTTGCGAAACGCCATCAGCCTCGTCGTCGAGGGAGCGGTTCGCTCTGGCCTTCGCGAAAGCCGAAGGGCGACCAGGAGGGACGTGAATTTCGCTCGAGCTGGAATTGCGATGTGGCGTATGCTCTGAACGATACCTCTGAAAGTGTACTCTTCGAACGTGGCGTTCAGGAGAAGGTCGAGGGAGCAGCGAGCCTCGGCGATGCCTGGCCCTCATGCTTAACCGCCGAGTGTAGCCTGCGGGACAGTCACACCAACAACAGGAGGTGCTCGGAAAAAGGTTAAGCTCAAGTACGCCCCTATGCAGATGTAGAAAGAGGTGAATGGTCGCGTGTTGGCTAGGTAGTCGGCTCCTGCTCCATTCTCGGCTCTCGGTGCTCGGCGCTCAGCGTCGTCCGGCTCTCGAGCACTTGTCAAGCTGTCCTTGGTGCTGGCAGCGAAAACCTGTACGAGATTTGTACTACCTCTGCTCTGACATCCAAATGTAGCTTCGAGCAGCGCCTGCTGCTTGACTCGAGCTCCGCCGCCAACGCCGACGGATGCCTCAAAGCCGCACTCGCTGGCAGGACGATAAGAGTCTGAGGCGAAACACTGGATGAAGTATACTAGCCAGGATTAGCTTCTGTACCGGCTCGAGCCCCACTCAGAGCTGCAAACGAACAGCCGGAGAAGCGAAAGGCGACGCCTGAGTGCTCTCCGCCGTCGCTCTTCCTCCTACCTTTACCTCGCTTCCGGCACCTCTCTCTTCTCAACCTCCGAATCAACCTACAACAAAAGCACCTTCAGCATGTCCGCCGCACCTCAACAGATCCCTCCCCGCGCTGGCTTCGAATGGGACAAGCTCGCCTTCGACCTCTACCCGACTTCGGGCTTCGCCAAGTACGTCTGGTCAGCAGAGACTGGCGAGTGGGGATCTGTTGAGTGGGTCAAGGAGCCTTACCTCAACCTCCACGTCGGTAATGGTGAGTATCGTCGTGGAAGAGGCGCGGGGAAAGGCGTCACCCTCTTTGACTCGTTGAGCTGACTCTCTGTACCTCAGTCGCTCTCAACTATGGCGCCAGTGTGTTCGAGGGTCTCAAGGCTTTCCGCCAACCCGATGGCCACATTAAGATCTTCAGGTGAGCAGCAGAGACGAGGAGCGACGAAGGCGGCCTAGCTCATGCTCTCTCACCCAGGCCCAAAGACAACGCTGCTCGTCTGAACGTGAGTCGGCCACATAGCTCGCATCGCTGCCCTGCTCGCTCACCTCGCCTCTGCCTGCAGCACTCGGCCGACGCCGTTTCGATGCCTGCCCTCCCCGAGGAGCTCTTCCTTGAGGGTGTACACCTTGCTGTCGCTCGCAACGGAGACCTCGTTCCTCCTCACGCTCCCAACGCTGTCAACGGGTCGCTGTAGGTCACCCGACTCGCGCTCGAAAGCGGCGGAAGCTGATTCTCGCCCTCCGTCCACTTCTCGGTCTTCCCCTCTCTCCTTTCCGACCCCCGTCTGTTCCATCTCATCCTCGCCTATCCCTCTACAACTCCCAAAGCTATATCCGCCCTCTCATGTTCGCCTCGGGTGCCAACCTCATCCTCTCCGCCCCCTCCGAGTTCACCTTCATCGTCTACGTGACCCCCACCGGATCCCTCTACGGCGCTGCCGGTACCAAGGCTCCTGCTGTGGATGCCTTCGTCATCGAGAAGTTCGACCGCGCCGCTCCTCGAGGAAACGGATCCGCCAAGCTCGCCGGAAACTACGCCCCTACTTTCAAGCACGCGGCGGCGGCGAAGAAGGCGGGCTACCCCATCACCCTGCACTTGGACTCGGCGACCAGGACCTACGTAGACGAGTTTTCGACCTCCAACTTCCTCGCCATCAAGAAGCAGGCCGACGCTTCGGCGCCCAAGATCCTCGTCGTCCCCGAGTCCGAGTCCATCCTCAAGTCCGTCACCACCAAAGCCATCATCCAGATCGCCGAGGACTTTGGCTGGACCGTCGAGCGCAGGCGTGTCGCTTTCCAGGAGGTCAAGGATGGCCAGTTTGAGGAGGTCGCTGCTTGCGGAACTGCTGCCGCTGTACGTGCTCCTTCGTGCGCTCGTTGAACTCCGAGCTGACTTGCCTCCCTTCACAGCTCACCCCCGTCCGCTCCATCACCTACCACGACTCGCCCGAGACGACCAAGAAGATCTCTATCGGCGATGGCGAGAACGCTGGACCCGGGTTCATCTCCATCCTCACCCAGCTCACCGGCATCCAGAGTGGAGTGCAAGAGGACAAGCACGACTGGGTCTGGCCCAAGGCTGGAGTCGACGGCTCGGCCTAAATGGGAGCTCGCTTGAGTATTATCTCACGAGTGGATCGTAAAAGCTCGCCCCCGAGCGTCCTTAGCTGTTCATCGACGAGTAACTTGCATCGACGAGAGGGTAATCTGAGAAGCGGGAGATCTAAGGGCGAATATAAAGGGGATAGCGAATTACGGAGAAGGGGGTATCGAGTGGGTTGCGAGTGTAGGAACGAATGTCAAACGGCAAAGACTCGCTTGAGCTGGTCTTGGAAAGCTTCGAGGCATGCGGGAATCTCCTGCAGGAAGGGCTTGCGAGGTGTAGACTCGAGGTGAGGCTCGACCTTGGACTTGCCGTAGCCTGCGAAAGGGAAGAGCAGAGGTCAGCGAGAGTTCGACGATGACCGAGCCTTTGGGCTCACCGTCTCCATCGACGACGATGGGGTCGTCAGCGTCGACGTCGCCAGCATATCGGCGGCATAGGTTCTGATAATCCTTGGTCCTCTTCTTGCGATGGTAAGCTACGAGCTCCTCGAGTTCGTCGAAGAGGAAGGCCTTGTCCTCGACGCCCTCCGGGATCTGAACAGGTCACGGCGCAGTGTCAGCTCGAGCTCTACACTGCTCCAGCAGTTAAAACGTACGATCGCGTCCAAGTCGACCGGCTCGGCGAGACCTCGGCGCAGGAACACGCTCGCCGTCCATCCCCACTGCAAGGCCTCCTCGATGATGGGGTCGCCGCGGTGGATGTTGCGGATGAAGTCGTAGAGCGGTTGCTGATGCCGAGCGAGAAGGCGAGCGATGATCCGGACGGACTTCTGCGGCTCTTGGATTCGGGCGCGGAGAGCTTCCACGACTGCGAGACGGCGTGTCATTAGCTTCGAGCGACGAACGGATCGACAAGACACGTACTAATGATGAGCTGATCGAGGAAGGTCTTGAGTTGCCCGAGCGCCGCCGAGGCGTTGCCGACCTTGTAAATCCGCTTGAGCAAAGCGACGAAGGGGCCAGCAACGACCTCGAGTGCGTGGGCAATGTCGTCCTCGCCGAGGAGAGAACGAATAATGTTAGAGTCGCGATCGCGGGAGACGAGGCCGAGGTAGTCCTGCGCACAAGGGAGGGTGAGCTTCCATCGCCGAGCAGCTCAGCGCGCCGACTCACCTGAAGGTCGAGGACGAGGCGGATGTCCGGGTCATCGCACTGGGACTTGGCCAGCTGTGACGGCTTGGTCTTCATGAACGCCTTGTACTTCTTACTGGCTCGGGCGACCCGTTCGAGCTCGTGTCCAGGAAGGCGCGGCTCGTCGGATCCACGAACGATGCAGAGCACGAGCTCGACTTGGTTGTCCTCTGCAAGCCGGATGAGAAGTATATGTCAGTAGCTGTAGCGCGACGAGAACGGAGAGCAAGAACGCACGAGCGTAGCGGCGGATGATGTCCTTCTTCTCCCTCACATCGTAAACGAACGTGTCGAGCTTCTCGCACATGGTACTGCTGCCGATGCGAGCACGAAGACGGCCGACCTGCTCGAGAAGCACCTTGGGATCGTCGTCAAGGGTGATAGCAAGGATCTTCTGGAGCAGCGACTTGTTGCCGAATGGCCGAGAGAGGAGGATGTCCTGGAGGTACGAGGCCATCTTGCTCGACCGACCGACTCGGAAAGCTTGACGGACGAGGAAGTAAGGGAAGCTTGAGTGTAGCTTCTTGAGCTTGGCGAAGATGGCGCCCGAGGATTCGCCGGCGACGAGGAGGTCGAAGAGGGATTGTGCGAAGCTAACAGGAAGTATGTTAGCGGTCGAGCAAGAAGGACACGATAGGTACATCCAAGAGCTCACCTGAACCTCATTGCCTCGATGGACTTGTAGTAGCGAGAAGGCAGCTGCTCGATGAGGGGAGTGTCCCTCAGCGCCGCCGAAATCTCGACAAACCCATCGCCGTGGATGCACTCGGTCTCCACCTGGGACCACATCGCCCTCGTCGTCCGCGACCTCTGAGCGGCACCTTGGGCAACTCCGACCCGAGCAGCTCGGCGAGCCTCGTCGATAGCCTCGCGCTTGTAGATGTCGGCGACGCTGAGAAGGTGCTGGAGGGTCAGCGATCTCATCTAAGCTGAGAGCACGGTCAACAAGCTTACTCTGAATCCCTCGGCGTGACTGGTCCAAGCAGGAGGAAGGCGGCGGTCTCCTTGTGGTGACCGACTAGCCGAACCGAAAGTGTGTCGCGAAGCCAAGCACGTAGAGCTCGTCGCCGAGGATCGTAGGGAGGGAGCTTTTTGAAGTCGAGAGGGATGGCGAGGCGAGAGGTGAGCGAGCCGACCGAGCGGTTGGACATGCTGGAGTAGGGGCGAGGAGGGCCGGAGATGGTGTTGCGACGTCCTCGAACCGACTTGACGTCGCCGTTCAAGCTCTGCGCCCGGAGCGTCTTGGCGAAGGTAGAAGAGAAGCTGTTGCGTTTGGTCGAGTGAGGCGAGCTCGAACGGTAAGGCTCCTCGGCGGCCTCCTTGAGCGCGGTGGTGAGGCGCGACTGACTGGCGCGGGAGCGGAGCTGGGTGTCGCGAGTGTTGGCCGACGAAGAGTTGAATCGATGAGCGCTGGGCCGAGCGGTAGCGACCGAGACGCTGCTCGGCGTGGGCTGGAGGGACGGCCGAGGCTTGACAATTTGATCCTCCTTGGGGTCGCCAGTGGGAATGCGACGGATGTGGGCAGCGGGGAATTGCTTGTCGAGGACTCGCATGAACTTGTTGAACTGAGCGTCGGAGCGCACGACATACACGTCGAGCCTTGATGGGCGCCGCACGCGAATGATGAAGGACTGGCGAAAGCGAGGTCAGCAAGCGCGCTGAGCCCATGATCAAAGCTAGTGGACTCACATGCGAGAAGAGCCCGTTCCTCACTCCCACTACATCAGCCTCGAATCCTCCCCACTTGAGTCTCTCGACGGGCACTCCGCGCCAGAACGGCACCGACGCTCCGAATGGCCAGACTGCGCCATGCTTGGGCACCAGGTCGACGGCGAGCGGCGCTGACGTGACAGGTCGGCTGTTGTAGAGGGCCTCGGGGAGCGCCATGGCCGCGACAAAGTGCTCCGCATCGTCGCGGCGCTGCTGCTCGTCGTAGGGGTTGGCGGGCTCATCGATGAGTAGCTGCGAGGCGTGACCGAACGTATTGGTCGATGTCGAAGCGGCGAGCTCTGACCTCGGTGGAGGGAAGTGGAAGCCCGGCGCGAGGTGCACGGTTGTGTCGCCGTCCTCCTCGCCGACAACATATGGCTGATGGTCCATCGGGTTGTCCCGCTCCTGCACAGGCGTAGTCGAGTCGGAGAACCATGCCGAGTTGCGAACAGCGGGGATCGTCTCGCCTCCGGTGCTGACTTGACGAGTCATGGAGAGCGGATCCGCTTGAGCGTCGCGAGGGATCGTGCTCGACTCAGGTCGGGCCTCGTCGTCCGTCGCTTCGTCCGTAGTCTGCATGCCCGCTGATTCGCGAGCGCTGACGAAGCTGGACGAGTCGTCGACGCCAGAGGTGAAGCCTGTAGCGCGCGAGGAGGAGCGACCGTGTCCAGCTTCGGCGAAGGCTGCTGGCTTCGGGGCGGGCGGGAAGGTGGTAGGAGGAGGAGAGGTGGCGTAAGGGTTGAAGTCTTCGGGAGTGACGGTCTCGTAGACGGGGCTGTCGGGACGAGGGGGAGCGAAGCCTGAGATGGCTGGAGGAGGACCGGCCAGCGCTGCCCGAGCCGACGGTGATCTGCCGGCGATGGTGATAGAATCACGCGGAGGTGAAGCGAAGGCCTTCTTCTGCCGTGCGGGCGACTTGCTCGGAGGGCGCCGAGGAGGAGGTGTGGCCGACTTGGGGGTTGAGGAAGCGTTCCCAAAGATGTTGCCGAAGGAGAAGCGTCGAGAGCTACGCCGAGGTGAATCGGTGTCGGCGTTGGGTGCCGAAAGGTCGGGCGAAGGGAACGAGTCGCCAGGCATGGGAGGGGTGAGGACGGGCTGGAAGTTGAAGCCTCCGTTTGGGACGCCGAGATGGGACGAGGTGAGCTCTCCAGTGCTCTCTTGCTGAGGCATGGAGGAGCTGGAGAGCTTGAGTCCCGCCGAAACGAAACGCTCGACCGCTTTGTGTACGTAGTTGCCGAAGATTTGAGCGCCGAGACCGAGCTGGCCGGTGTCCTCGGGCTGAGAGAGGTCGGACTCGTGGAGAGCGAGGATCATGGGGTGCAGACCTTCGGCCCAGAACGCTGGGGTCTCACTAGCGAGGTTGGAAGGGTCGGTAGGGACGGTATCGCGGATGAGGGGGAGGGTGAGGAGGAAGTGCCGGATGAGGTAGCGAAGGATGGGGAGCTCGCGAGGGTCGATGTCGTCCTCGTCGATGCTGTGGGACGTGCGTCAGCAACCGAACTTGATAGCCGCTCACGCTGATACACTCACTCATCGTCCCCGTCTCGACCGAAGAGATCTTCCCGAGCGTCGAGGTGCCTCAACCTCCAGAGCATGCCCTTCTCCGCCTCAATCTCGGCGCCGACGAGGGCGCGAAGCGTGTACCAAGCTTCCTCCGGCGAGAGCACTGCTGTCCGGTCCTCGTCGCCAGCGTGGTCTTCTGAGAGCGGAAGCGGC
Organism: Leucosporidium creatinivorum; assembly: GCA_001600635.1. Taxonomy (NCBI): domain Eukaryota; kingdom Fungi; phylum Basidiomycota; class Microbotryomycetes; order Leucosporidiales; family Leucosporidiaceae; genus Leucosporidium; species Leucosporidium creatinivorum. The sequence continues at coordinate 673,437 of BCKL01000002.1, read as the reverse complement.
GGAACAGGCGGCGATTGCAGGTGCTCGTCGAGGAGGCCTTGCGCCGAGGGGATTCTGCTGCCGGGTCGCATTACTCCTTTGCCTCGTCTTGGGCTGCTCATCAAGCGAGGCGAGTCGTCGCCGGACTGCTCTGCGATGCTGTGGTCCAGGAAGAGGTAGCCGCTGAGCGGATTGCCCTGCGCCGTCGACCCAGTCGTCGAGTACACCGAGTCGCCTCTGATGTGGCCTCCTGGCCGTTGAAAGCGCAGCGACGTCCTCGATGGCGGACGCGAGCCGGCGAGCCTGATGGATTGAGCCTCGACATCATCCGTCGCGCCGTATCCTGGATCCTGGGTGTAAGGTAGGTGCGAGGAACCATTCGGAGCCTCAGGTGCCGATGTTGCCGAGTAGGTCCTGCGACGAGGTGCACGACGGTAGGCTGCCGCTCCTGCGACCCGCTCCCGCTCCTCCTGCTGAGCTGCTCTCCGCGCTGCATCGTACGCTGCATCAAAGTCGGCCTCGTGCGCGCGCCTGTTGTCGTTGTACGATGAGCTGCTCGTCTCGCCCCCGCCATTCGAGCTGGACGACGGCCACATCTGCGAGCTGAGGAAGACGGAAAGGGTGAGACGCGATCCTTCTCGTTGGAGGCAGATTGGGCGTTCGAGCTGCACCTGTATCTCTGGGCGAGCAGCTGGCTTACCTGTTGAGCTACGCGCGAGAGCTGCTGCTGACGAGACAAAGATGAGGACGGAGAGCAAGAGCAGCGAAAGGGCGGCGAGTGGGAGGGATTCGAGGCCGAGCCGGCACCCTTTTGCGGCGTACGAAGTTGAGGGCTGAGGTGAGGCAGATTTTAAGACTATGGAGCTGAGTTAGAGCAGCTCGACTTGCACGCGTGTGGCTTCTGTTGACCCTCGGTCCCTTTGTTCGAGCTCGAGCTCGGCGCTCGTTTGGCGGGCCTTCTGCAGGCGATAGAGCTGCAGCCTGTACTGCAGAGCTTGTAAGGATGGTAAACGATCTCAAAATACTTCTCCGAGGCTCAAACTCTATCATCCGAGCCTTGAAGCCCCTCCGCTCGCGAGGTCAACCGCGCTGGACGAGCTCGGCGCTGGCCGAGTCGGGCGATGGTAACTCGAAGCAGCTCGTTTTTGCGCCGAACTGAGTCCACGGTACACCTTAGCTGTTTAAGCGACCTCTGCTAGTCGTTATACAGGACGGCGGGCTAGAGAATGAGCAGACTCACCTCACGGCCCAAGCTCGATTTCGACCAAGGCGAGCGCGAGCCAGCGACACCACTTTGCCTTCTTGTCTTTCAGCCCTCGAACGATCACATCTCAAATGGCCAACGGAGGTAAATTCAAGTCTCCTACAGCCCTACAGCACATCGCCCATCTTTCCTCAACTGCAAAGGGTGCAGAATGAGCTGCGTGAAGGGCGAGGAGGAATTTGCGGTCGGGTGCTCGAGACGACGAGGTGCAGCCCTGTGGGAGTACAGCGGGCTGTACGAGGGGGATGAGAAGGTGCACGAGGGCGATGTGCTGCAGCGTCAGCCTCGGGGAAGCTGCAGGAGTTGAGCGAGGTCGCCGTCGAGCTGGGAGGGCGGAGCGCTGCTGGCCCAGACGGGTTAGGGGAGACCAGGCTCGTACAGCAGAGACCACACCGGCAGGCGATGCTTTGACGCCATAACAACATCTGCACTCGAGCAAGAACGTCTCCCTGACTCTGTACCCTCACCACAGTTGTTTCCCAGTCCCGCCGCAAGGCCCACAAGGCTCACTTCGATGCCCCCTCCTCGGTGAGTTGTAGCGTATTATACTCGCTAGGCGTACAGATCGCTGACCCCGCTCGTTGCATCCCTCTAGGTCCGCCGAAAGATCATGAGCGCCTCGCTCGACAAGGCTCTCCGCGAGAAGTACAACGTACGTTGACTAATTTCATTCCCTCTCATCTTGTATACCTCGTGTCCTTAGCGTTGTATACGAGTGGCTGGTCTGAAAGAGTGGTGCTGATGCGCCCTCTCCCTCGCCCCCTCCAACGCGTCCCCCCTCCCCTCCCCCTTCTTCTCCCCTTCCTGCTGCATCTATGCACTCGACCATCATCTCGTGTCGACTCTCTATCTCGACCTATCCGACATCTTGAACCGCCATCGTCTGCTATCGCCGTCACCTTCGCCATCGCCATCGCCTTGCCTCCGCCGAACCAACAGACTCGCTCGATCCCCATCCGCAAGGATGACGAGGTCAAGATCGTTCGCGGCACCTACAAGGGCCGTGAGGGAAAGGTCGTCCAGGTCTACCGCAAGAAGTGGGTCATCTACGTCGAGCGCGTCCACCGCGAGAAGGGATCCGGAGCCACCGTCCCCATCGGAATCAACGCCTCCAACGTTGTCATCACCAACCTCAAGCTCGACAAAGACCGCGAGGCTCTCCTTGCCCGCAAGGACCGCTCCAAGGGCGAGAAGAACGAGGACGTTGAGATGAGCGCTGTAAGCTTGAACCTGGTCGACTCGGCGCCGAGCTCTGAGCTGACCCTTTGTTCTTTCCCTTCTGCAGTAAGCGACAGTCTGGCTAGATTGTCCTTGATTGCTTGTAACAACCCCCTACACCCTATACCATCGCCTTGCGATGGCCGTGTGAAAGCGAGAGCAAGAGAGCGAAACGAAATCGCAACCTGATGTCGTGAGGACGGGACACGGGCGCTGCCGCCTGATCTGCAGGGAGCTTCCTGGAGTGTGCTTCCCGCCGCCCGACGAGTGCCACATCGAAGAGACCGGCGCTCGCCTTGCGCTCGAGTAGCCGTGGCGATGGCTATCGACGACGAGGGACGAGGCAGCCGCTCGAGCTCATGCCTTTCGCTCTCAGTCACATTCGGTTTCTTTCCCTTCGCCGGGCAGTCTCCCCTCGCCCGACTGCAGCCCTACAGCTGCTGCTCGGCGGTCACAGAGAGCGGGACATCGCCGAGAATCGCTTCGCGCTCAACTAGGCTGGCTTGAAGTTCAGCCAGATCATCACTCGAGGCAATTCTGCAGTTGTTGAAGAACACCCTATTCATTTCATATCGCTCGCATCTCGGTCCAAGCGAGAAAGCCCGAGGGGGACGCCTAATGAGGTAGATGAGGCTCGTTGCTTAGGACTGGGCGGGTCTTGAAGCTGCAGGGAATCAGTCCAAATTGTCTGCAACAATCGGAACAGTCAAAGCCGAGCTTCCAGAGTTATAAATCACCGCTTTCGACGAGTCAAGACTCTTGCGCCTTCACAAGCTGGCAAAATCACAGAGGCCTTCTTTCTCCTCATTCCTACTCGTTCACACCTCGCTCGTCTAGCACCGTCCATCATGTGCCCTACAGCAGCCACTTCTGGAGATATCACTCCCGTTCCCACCACCGAGGGACCCGCCCCCGCCGAGTTCGAGGCGGTCGACGCTCACGCTCCTTCGGCGCCTGAGGTTGCGGCCAAGAAGAACACCTTTGACCCCAACAACAACCCCTACTCGTCCAGGGCTAGCGACTTCCTTTCCAACGTGAGTTGCACTTGATGCCGTGCTGTAGGAGAGCAGGGGAAGCACTTTTCAGGCGGGCCAAGCAGCGAGCAATCAGGGAACAGCCGGCGGGGATTCAATGACGCCTGGGAAGCTGACCTTTGGACTGCTACTGTACGATAGACCTCCAACTGGAAGATCATCGAGTCTACCCTTCGTGGTAAGTAGTGCATCCCGCGTTATCTCCTTCTCTTCTCAAACCCCGCCTTTGCCGTCCGCGGGCTGTCGACGTCGTCCTTTCCAGCTCGCCTCGCTAATCTCGCTGCTGTTCAACAGAGGGAGAGCAGTTCGCCAATGCCTTCTTCGATCTGCCTACCAAGATGAAGATCGCCCAGGCCCTTTCGGACTTTGGAGTCGAGTACATTGAGATCACCTCGCCCGCCGCTTCCGAGCAGAGTCGCCAGGACTGCATCAAGATCTGCCAGATGGGCCTCAAGTCCAAGATCTTGACCCACATCCGTTGTCACATGGATGATGCTCGCATCGCCGTCGAGACTGGTGAGTTGCAGGCATCGCCGAAGCGATTCGGCGGATTGAACTCCGATAAGCGCTGACCGTTTGCTGTGCTGTACAGGTGTCGATGGAGTTGACATTGTCATCGGAACCTCGTCCTTCCTCCGCAAGTACTCGCACGGCAAGGACATCACCTACATCATCAAGTCGGCCATCGAGGTCATCGAGTTTGTCAAGTCCAAGGGCATCGAGGTTCGCTTCTCGTCCGAGGATTCCTTCCGCTCCGACCTCGTCGACCTCCTCTCCATCTACCGCGCCGTCGACAAGATCGGTGTCAACCGTGTCGGAATCGCCGATACCGTCGGATGCGCCAACCCTCGCCAGGTCTACGATCTCGTTCGCACCCTCCGTGGTGTCGTCTCTTGCGACATTGAGTGCCACTTCCACGACGACTCTGGATGTGGTGAGTACTATCATCGCGTGTGTGTGAGCTTGGGACTGACCCTGCTGTCCATCAGCCGTCGCCAACGCCTTCTGCGCCCTCGAGGCCGGAGCCACCCACATTGACACCTCGGTCCTCGGTATCGGAGAGCGCAACGGTATCACCGTGAGTAGACCTGTCTTCTACTGTTTCTTCAGCTCCCTCGCCCTCTCGACCGCCTCAAAGCTAACCTTTCGGCCTTCGCAGACCCTCGGTGGCCTCATTGCTCGCATGTGAGAAACTCTGCTCTCTGTAGGCTTCTCGGAGGATCTGCTGACCACTTGATACCACAGGTACGTCGTCGACCCCGAGTACGTCAAGTCCAAGTACAACCTCCCCATGCTCCGCGAGGTGGAGAACCTCGTCGCCGACGCCGTTCAGATCACCGTCCCCTTCAACAACCCCATCACCGGATTCTGCGCCTTCACCCACAAGGCCGGTATCCACGCCAAGGCCATCCTCGCCAACCCTTCAACATACGAGATGTATGTTTGGCTCTCCCATCGGTCGCTCACCCTTCCCGGACTCTGCGCTGACGTTGTGACGTACTACCACACAGTTTGAAGCCTGAGGACTTCGGCATGAGCAGGTATATTGAAATAGGTTCGCGTCTTACCGGCTGGAACGCCGTCAAGAGTCGTGTAGAGCAGCTCGAGCTCGATATGACCGACGACCAGGTCAAGGACGTTACCTCCAAGATCAAGCAGCTTGCCGACGTGCGCACGCAGTCGATGGATGATGTTGACACTATTCTTCGAGTCTGTACGTCGTTTCCCGCTCCTCTCCGCTTCATAGCTGACCCACCGACCCTGACCCGACCGAGCAGACCACCGAGGAATCACGACCGGTCACCTCAAGCTCCGTCAGCCCGAGGTGTTTGATGAGCTCCTTGCTTCCCACAAGTCGGAGCAGGGATCCGATGCCGAGGATGGACCCGCGAAGAAGAAGGTCAAGACCAACGGCAACTAAGCTTACTTAGTTCGGCGACCGACCTCGCTTGCTGTTTTTAGTTGAGGAGGGAGGGAGGGAGGCCGTACACAAAAAGGGAAGGAGGGAGGGACTGAGCACCGACTGCTTCCTACATGTAAACACATCACGTTTTTGAGATCATCCAGAGCTGTCGAGGCCGACCAACCGAGTTGAGAGTTTGAGAGACGAGGGAGGCAAGCTGTAGGGCTCAACGTGCGAGCACAAGGCGCAGAGTTCTCTAGCACAGCGGTTCTCTTCAGTTCCGAACATGCGGCAGCCCTTGCCTTGCGAAGTCCAGCTCGGCGGAGGCTCGGCTCCTTCGCCTTCTCAAGTTCTCGTCAGGCTTCTCGCGCTACTCTTCGGGTGTTGAGCACCAGAGAAAGTATCACATCATCTCTAGACGACGAGCGCTAGCTGCTTCTCGCACCTCCGCTCTTGGACACCCACACCGCCCTGCTCAGTCCTCTCTCACTTTCCCTCCCTCCCCTCCAACGCAGGTACGACCATCCCCCACATCCCGACCCCCTCTCCTCCCTTTTTCGTCCTCCCCTGCTCATCCACACATCCCACCGCGACCCTCCCCTCCCCAATGAGCTCATACCCGAGCCTCTCGTAGAGAGCTCGGCTACGCGGGGTGGTGGCTTCGAGCCAAGTGGGATGGTTGGGCGTGTGGGAGGGGGAGAGAGAGTAAGGCGCGAGGGAGGGGGTGTGGGGCGACATGAGGGGGCGGGAGAGACCTGGGGGAGGGCAGATGGGAGGGGTTAGCGAGAGGGAAGGCAGTAAGAGGGAGGGGAGCGAGGGGACGAACCGCGCCCTTGGTGCTGAGGGAGGACGCCGACGAAGAAGCAGTACCTGTCAAGTAGTTTGGGAGAGGGTCAGTGTTGACACCAGTGCGAGAAGCAGAGACGAGGCTGAGCAACTCGGCGCGGCGCGGCTCACCAGAACCCATCGGAGCCCTTCCCTTTGCAGCCCGCTTGCACTTGAAAAGGGTCCATAACACTTTGGCCGGGTCCGAGCATCCTCTGCGGTGAGGCGAGAGGGGTCAGCTACCTCTCACTGAGCTTGGACACCCTCGCCGAGCGAACGAACGAACGAACTCACCGCGACTCCCCTAATCCCCAATCCCCAGAGCAGCCTCAACAATCCAGCAGGAAGCATGGTCCACGGGTTGCCCACATCCTTATGAGGCGGCACTGTCGCGTCGCGTACATAACAGCAATTAGCTTGGCAAGATCGACCGAAAGCCCTCTCGGCGACAGACGACTGCGCTCACTCCAAACGCTCACGCCCTTCCAACCGTCCACCTCGTACATTTCGCACTGATTTAGCGAGGCCGCGTGGATGAGGACTTGAAACCAGGTTTCCGAGCGGAAACGCTGGCGGGCGATTGGCTGTGAAGGAAGGGAGAGAGGGGGGGTCAGCGCCGAGCCGAGCTTGAAGGAGAGGGCGAAGGAGGGGAGGACGAACGTCGCGGATTGGCTCTGGTTTGAGATAGGGTTAGTTGCGTATAGATAGGTTGTGAACGAGAGCTGCACTCACCGACGAAGGTGTTGATGACGGGATCTGAAGGAGCGGAATCACCGGCAGAGCGGTTTAGTCAGCTGTAGCTTGTGAGGTTCAATACACGGCAAGCTCACCATCCTGAAAGCACTGTACGAGGACCTCTGCTACCTTCCTAGCGTTCTCTGCGGTGTTCTCCAGGCGGGTGAGGGTGTGCGGAGCGGCGGTCATTGCTCGGAGGGCAGAGAAGGCCGAATGAGAGGTGTAGAAGGGTAGGAGAGCAGTGGTAGCTTTTCTAGAGCTGTATTGAGCTAGCTGTAGCTGAGTCGAGCTGAGGGGTTGAATGTAGGCAGAGGACAAGGAAGGAGCGGCACGCGCGCTTCGCTGCTCTCTCTCGAACCACACGCTTGGATTTCCTGTAGTTGATTCGACGATGGAAGGGGGCAGCGGTAGTGCCATTCTACCACCAAAGCGACCACCTCGTACACCTTTAAAACTATCCCTCGCTGCTCCCTCTTCTACACAAACAAGACCTCCAGCACCCTCCCTCTCCGTCTCGCGCCCCTCCTCCTCTTGCGGCACTTCCTCGTCCGCCTCCGCCCGCCCTTCGCTTAAACTAGCAGCAATAACCTCAGGACTAGGTTCACTATCTCTCTCCATCCCTCAAGCAGGTCCCTCTCGCTACGCTACAGCTTTGAACGGACCTCAAGACTCGGACGACGAGCGACCAGGCTCAGACGCCGACGACGACGATAACGCCAAATGGGGCGAGGGGGATCAGGAGAGGATGGCAGGCGAGTTGTTGGATGTGATTCGAGGGCCGAGTGGGCTGGAGGATGAGTTGAGTGGTAGGACTAGGAGGATGAGGACGAGGAGTGCGAGTCGAGCGGGAGCGGAGGGGGGGCAGAGACCGGGCAGTAGCTCGAGTAGGAGTAGAGAGATTAGTCAGAAGGGCTTATTCGGCGGAGACGATAATCTCGAGGATGAGGTCGCTAAGCCCCCGCAGGCGGCGAGGCCTTCGGACGACGACGCCTTGGAGAGTGCGGTGGAGCCTAGCATGGAGGTCACCGCTGCTACGATTCAAGATCTGGGGAGATTGGGGGAAGGAGCAAGTGGGGAGGTCAGGAGGGTCATGCACCGCCCGAGTGGGGTCATCATGGCCAAGAAGGTGAGTTGCCGAAAGTCGGCGCCGAGAAGTCGTCTGGAGCTGATCCTGCTGCTTCTTCGGAACAGACCATCGCCACCTCGCCCAACCCCAAACTACACAAGCAACACCTCCGTGAGCTCCTCTTCATGCGCGATTGCTCCCACCCGGCCATCGTCCAATACTACGGCGCCTTTCTCGAGGATGTGAGTGGTCTCTCTGGGTCCTTTGCTGTTGCGCCTCGCTGTCTGTGGCTGACCTCTCTGCTCGCGACAACAGAACAACTCGCAAATCGGCATCTGCATGGAGTACTGCGAGGCGGGGAGCTTGGATACGCTGTACAAGAAGGTCAAGGCGCATGGGTGGAGGACGGGGGAGAAGGTGTTGGGCAAGGTTGCAGAGTCGGTGAGGAGGGGTTGTGCTTCCTCCTTGAGACTTGCGAGTAGCGAGCTGATGCTTTGCTTTGTTGCTGCCGCCGTAACAGATGATCGACGGGCTCGTCTACCTTCATTCGCAGAAGATCATTCACCGAGGTTCGTTCCCTCTTCCTCACTGCTCTCTCCTCTCCTCTCCTCTCCTCTCCTCTCGCTTGGGGCTAACTCCACTACTCTGACACACACACACAGACATCAAGCCCTCCAACGTCCTCGTCACCCTCGACGGGCAGATCAAGCTGTGCGATTTCGGCGTCTCGGGCGAGCTCGTCAACTCGTACGCGGGAACTTTTGTTGGGACGACCTTCTACCTCAGTCCCGAGAGGATCAGGGGTGGCAAATACTCGTGAGTTTACTCTCGAGGTTGTTTTTGTTGAGCGTAACCGTCAAAGCGAGGAGCTGACCTCCCCTTCCTCTCCTCCACCCGCCGCTTCTACGCTACTCGCCTCGCCCATCTCGCTACAACTACAACCAACAGCATCAACTCGGACGTCTGGTCCATGGCGCTCACCGTCCTCGAAGTGGCGCTGAACCGCTTCCCCTTCCCCTCAGAAGGGGAAGCGCCGCTCCAATCGCCCATCGAGCTCCTCACCTACTTGATCAGCATGGGCGTCCCTAAAGTGGAGGACGAACCCAAGGTGGGCATCAAGTATACCAATGCGTTTAGGAACTTTATTCAGGTTTGGTGCGTTGGTTGTGTCCTCGCCGAGTTGAAACTGGAGCTGACCTTCGCTTCTTGCTTCTCCCTCTCTCGCTCTTCCCCTCTCTTTCCCTCCTCTCTTCCACCATCGCTCTGAAATCGATGACAGCCTGGACAAGGACCCCGCCACGCGCCCTACGCCGCAAAAACTCGTCTCGCATGGCTGGATCAGGAGGAGCGCCGAACGAGTCCCTCCTCCCGACCTGGCGAGATGGGTTAGGGATCTGCAGTGATTCTCCTCTACTACTACTACTACTACTCGCATCATATACGTTTCTTCTGGCTCTACTCGCTATAGCTACAGCTAGATAAGCCCCCCTTCTCACTCGCTCGACACCCTCCGAGTCCCTCTCTCGTTCACTCTCAACCCCCGCTCGCATTCGCAATATCAGCCCTGTTCGTCGTTCAGCGCAGAGAGAGAGTAGAGAGGGAGAGACTGTGAAGCCGCTACTCGAATGCAGACACTCCCTTGAGGAGGCCCTGCTCGAAGGTGACTACATGCGCTTGAGGCTCCAAAGGCGGAGAGCTCGAAGCCGCCTCTCTCGCTCTCCCCACCACGCCTCAGCTCTGATCCATCATGGCAGCTCTCTCTCACAACAAGACTCAAGACGCTTCTACTCCTCCTCCTCCCAAGGACGAGTCGATCCTCCAGAAAGCCGCTCGCATCATCCCTGGCCTCAGCTCGTCGTCGTCCTCCTCCCCTCAGCCGACCAACAAGCCCAAGGCTCGTAGCCGCAAGGCAAAGATCTCTGCTCCCGTCCACGGCTCTGGAGTAACTATCGGAAAGGAGGGGGAACCTTCCAGCTTGGCTCCCCCTGCTCAGGCCCAGGGAGGACAGGCGGGACAGTCGGGACAGCTTGGAGAGGAGGAGGGAGACGACCAGATCGAGGCCAAGAAGACGAGCGCCGTGGAGGCTACTTCTAAGAGGATAAGGGCCGCTAACAAGAAGCTCGTGAGTACCATGTCTGGTCACTCTGCTGGCCTACACGAGGGAGCGAAGGAGCAGGGAGGAGTGGGGAGCGGCAAGGGGGGGGGGGCCACGCACGCCTCGTGGAGGATGTAGTAGAGCATAGCTGGTCGCCTGCAGCTACAGAGGGAATGTATGGCTATCTAGCTGTGCAGTAGACTAGCTCTACAGCGCTACCGCCCGTTGCAGCGACCACCCAGCGGCGGAGCGGAGCCGGTGACGCATCATTCGCATTCAAGTCGAGTCGCGTGCTGGGATGGCTATCATCATCCTTCGAACTTTCTGGCAGGACTATCGCTAACACTCTTGTCTCTCCTACAGCAACGTATCGCCACCTACGAGGAGAAGACGGAAGCTCTCAACGCCGACCAACGCACCGCCGTCGCTTCCAAGCCCGCCCTTCAAGCTGTAGTCAAGGAGCTCGAGGAGCTGCTCGTTATCCTCAAAGTGCGCTCTTACATTGTCATCCTTGAGCGTAGCTAACGCTCACTGCAACCACAGGCCGAGGAGACAGAAGACGACGCCCGCAACAAGCGCGTCGCCGCTCAGCAAGAGAAGAAGAACGCCCGTTCCCTCTCGCTCGCGGTCGCCGAGCACACCAAGAGCTCCCACTCGGACCTGACGGTCCTGCTCCAATTCCTCCACTTGCACGAGCTCTACGCCCCTCCTTCCGCCGAGATGAGGACCTTTGCCCCTCCCCCTCTTCCCCCTGTGGTCGCTAATGCTACGGGCAATGAGGTCGGCGCGGTGAGGTGCTTGAGGGAGGCGTTCGCTACTGCTCCTCTTGCGCCCGGGGGATACGAGGAGGTCAAGGAGAAGTTGAGCAAGTTGGCTAAGGGTTCGGACGAGTATGTCATCCTCAACGTGACCTGTCAGTTCATTCTCAACTCTTTCGACCGAGACGAGCTTGTACTGACCTCTGTACCCTCGCAGACGGCCGCGTCAAGGAGCTCCTCGACGGCCTCAACGCTCCCACCGACCCCACCCCCGCTACTCCCCTCGCCACCTCCCCCACCGCCGGCGCCGAGTCCTCGTCTCCGAGCGGCGCTCGCACCCTCCCCATCCCCGAATCCTCCGCTCCCGCAGGCGCCGCCGACTCGGTCACCGCCCTCGTCGACGGAGCGACAGAGACGCCCAACACTCGCAGCCCTACCACCAACGCTACGGCCGGTGGACCTTCCTTCCTCAATGCTTCGGAGCTCGACCTCCAACAGGTCCCGAGCTCGGAGGAGAAGGTCGCGAGCTGGGCGGATGAGGTCCCTGCCGCCGCTCCTCCCGCCGTTGCGCCTCAATCGCACACCCAGCACGCCGCTCCCGCTCCTCCTCCTCCTCAGACCAACGGCACCCCCTCCGCCGCTGCCGACTGGTCCGCCCCTCCCACTGGAGCCGCCGCGGCGGCGCCTATCGACTGGTCCTCCGAGGACAACCATAACGAGCTGCCCTCGCTCCCCGAATTGGCCGCTCAGCCCACGCCTACCGCTGCGCCCGCTGCTGGGGGCGATGGATTCCAAACGCAGCAGCGTGGAGGGAACCGCCGTGGAGGAGGAGGGGGGTTTGAGGGAGGAAGGGGCGGAGGACCTCGAGGAGGATTTAGGGGTGGTGAGGGAAGGGGTAGCTTTAGGGGAGGACCGGGAAGGGGACGTGGAGGAGGATATCAGGGAGAGCGCCGTGAGGGTGGAGGAGGATACCAGGGCGGAGAGCGTCGCGAGGGAGGAGGAGCGCCCGCTGAGGGACAGTGGCAGCGTGGACCGAGGGAGGGGGGAGAGTTTCGTGGTGGTAGGGGTGGAGGAGGAGGAAGGGGTCGCCCCGAGGGTCGTGGTGGAAGGGGTAAGTTCGGCGCTCGTTGCGTTTCGCTTCCTCGACGAGGACGGCTCGCTGACTTTGCTTCTCGCTTGTTTCCTCGAACAGGCTCCTTCCGCGGCGCTCCTCCCGCTAATGGAGAGGCTCCCGCCGCCGCTGCTCCCGCCCCTGCTGTCCTCTAAAGCTTGAGCTGAATCGAGCGCTGAACGAGAAGAAGGCTTGCGTAGTGCAGGGAGGAGGAATGTGACGAAAAGCCCCTCGAAGGGCAGTTTGTTTCTCATATCTATCGTCGGAGAGTACGGGCGAGCGACACGGGAGGAGAGAAAAGCTAAACCGCTCCGCGAAGGATGCTCGACTGCTCCGAAGCTCGCTGCTCCTCCCTCGACTCGCTCCTCACCTCCCTCATCATCATCGCCTCCTCCTCCCTGATACTCCCACTCTCTACGAAACTCTCCACCTCGGGCGTCTCGACCTCTCGCCTCCTCCCTCCTCCCTCCTCCCTTCTCGAGCATGCCGAGCTCGTCCACTCCCCCGAGGCCGTCCTCGCCGTTTCCAGTCCCGCGGTACGAGAGTTGGGAGCGACGGGAAGCTCGGGAGGCGCGAGAGAAGTGCGATTCACGCGGTGAGGAGGAGGAGTAGGCGGGAGGCGCTTCGACGTCGCCGTGGGTCGAGCTCCAGCCTGAAGTTGAACGAGCGCCGAGGTCAGCCTTCTGCGAGCGAGAGGGGGAAGCAGAGGACCCTTCTGCTACTGCTCACCTGCTGGTTGGCCTCCATCGAGTCCCCAGAGCCCTCCAACGAATGTCTGTGTGCGGTGCATGGGCCGCTCGTCAGTCAACATCGCCCGACTTCGGCGCCGAGCTTCTACGCCTCTGCAGCACGATAGCGACGACGTCCAGACTCACCCTAGTCCCATTCGGTCCCACTCCAGCAAGCGGCGTCACCCCCCAACTCCCACCGAATGCATCCTTCCATCCAGCCTTCTCCTCAACCGTCCTATCCTCATCCCCATCCTCCGCCGAATGAGGCGTCGGCAAGGTTACTCGATTGATCTTGGCCTCGTATGCTGGGTCTACAGGCTTGGAACGTGCTTTGCGAGTCTTGCGAAACTTGTAGCGCGAAAAGACGACGCAGGCGAGCAGGGAGGGGATCAGGAGGAGCGGGAGGAGGATGGCGAGGAGTGAGGAGGTCTGGTTGGATGAGAGGGTTAGCTGGTGCTGCTACACAAAGATGTAGGCTACTTACGCGCATCTTTGCGACTTGGAAGCTGCTGTGGTTGCTGCTCGGCGGCGGACGTTGAAGTCGAGGTCCGAGGGGAGAGAGGAGCCAAATCCGAAATACCTCCTACCAGCTGCCAACGATCGAAGCAAGCTGTAGCTCATCAGAAAGCTGCAGAGTACCAAGTCGACACATCTGACTCTGCACCATCTCACGAACTCCGCCCCAGTCGACGCCTTCCCCACTCCCCGCCTTCCCCCTCTTTCTCTCCTTCGCTCGTCCTCTCCTGCTTGCAAGTGGCTGCTCCCGCCTTGCTTCCGTGCGTTCATCTCGAGCGGCCCTCACAGCTTCCCTGCAGGCTTCCAACGAGCTCAGACATCGACTCCCGCCGCCTTGAGGCTGCCCCGCCTCCGAGCCCCGCCGATTCGGAAGGCGAAATCGCTCTACAACTACCCACTGGACGTTACTTGCAGGGAATTAACGCGTTCCGTCCAAGGCTTGTGAACGCCTCCCCTCTCCCCACAAATCTCCCCACTCGCGACTCGAGCCTCAGCACTTCAACTCTCGGAGTTCGACTACTCGCCCTTTGCTCTTCTCCCTCCTTCTCACACCTCGCTACTCGCTCTCTCATCTCTCCTTCGACTAAAAGCTCGTCTAAGCTATGTCCAACAATTCACCTCACTCGGAAGTCGACCTCAAGGGACGTACAGACTACAGGGATGGTAGGGACGTCGAGGCGCTTCCTTCTCGCATTGGAGATGGCGATTTGGGCCACCAAGCTCGTACTATCGAAGATCATGGGTTCTACAAGCGAGTGTGAGTCTCTTGCGCCTCTCTTGCTGCCGTTTCGTCCTTCCCGACGACGTCTCGGCAAGCTGTCAGCTCCGACGATGGCTCGCTCTGCTGCCAGCCCCGTCGCTTTCGACTCGCGCAAGCTCGCTGACTTCAACGCTTCGCACTTTACAGCGGGAACCCTGGCCTTCTCGTGAGTTCTGATGTGTTCCACTTCATCTCGCCTGCCATTTCGCCATCGCCGAGAAAGGGAGGGGCGAGCTCGGCTCTTGGAGGGCGACGATGATCTTCCCTCGCGCAGAGCTGACCATGCTTCTGCACCACTCCATTTACTCTCTACATACACACGACTACATCCTCAACCCACCATCTACACCACTCCATCTACACTACCTCATCTACCCCTCAACGCTTCCCCCAATTTTACAGGGCTTGGCCGCTCATGCAGTAACTCTCATGCTGCTTGCCACTCAGTTTATGGGAGCCAGGGGCGTGACCACGCCCGCAGTTTACATTGGCAACCTGGTAACATCCGTTTCCATCTCTGCACAGGAAGTGAACGCCGAGCTGACCCAACCGTCGCCGCTGCCCAGTTCTTCTTCGCTGGCCTCTACATGTTCACCACGTAAGTAACAGCCGTTGAGGATCATGCTCGCGAGTGCGCGCTGACCTCCCGGGCGATTCTAGATGCCAATGGTGTCTCGTGAAGGGAGAGACCTTTGCTTCAACGGTAAGCCCCTCATTGGCTCGTTCGCCTCTCAACCCAAAAGTACTGACGACCAGCTATAGGTCTTCGGAGTCTTCTCGGGTTTCTACTTGAGGTAAGCTCGCTGCCTAGGATGTGCTCGGGGACAGAAGCCTGACTCGCTTGCGCCGAACCAGCTACGGCGCAATCCTCACCCCGGCCTTCAACGTCGCTGCTACCTTCAGCGGAGATCCAGGATCCGCCACATCCGTCGCTACCGAGTACGAGTCGCTCGCCACCTTCCTCTGGGTCTGGAATGGTGCGTTTGACCGCTTGTTTCGACGCCGAGCTCCCGCTGACTCCCCCGTAGGCGCCTTCATGTGCATCTTCCTCGCTTCTCTCCGCACCAACGTCGCTCTCGTCATCGTCTTCTTCGGCGTCATCATGGGCGTTTGGCTCCTCGCCTCGATGTATTCCAAGCTGGCTATCGGCGCAACAGACGCGGCGCTCAAGCTCTCCAAGGTGAGCTTTCGGCTACTCGTCTGCTCGAGTCACCGCCAAGGTAGATTTGAGGACGCCTGTACTCGATGCTGATCGCGACCCGTCTTACTTCATCCCCACTCACTCACAGGCCGGCGGCGCTTTCCTCTTCATCTCGGCCTGCTCGGGCTTCTACCTCGTCGTCGTGCAAATCTCGGAATCGGTCGACATGCCCTTCACCCTTCCCGTAGGAGATCTAGCTCCTCTGTGGCCCAAGAAGAAGAAGTCGGCTTAAGATCAAGGACAGCTGGTGAGGGAGCTCGGAGATGGGACGGCGGTGGAGCAGTGAGTGTTATCGACGTAGCAGCGATTAGCAGGTGTTTAGCAGTACAAAGAGAAACAGTAATGCAGTGCTTCCGACTCTACGACGCCTCCAGGCTTCCAGAGAAAGAACTCGGCGAAGACTCAGGCAAAGACCGAACAGCGCGGGAGGGTGGCAAGAGCTTTGCAACGCTCCGAAACTGCAGCTCTCGTCCTACACAGATGCTAGGCCAGTCCCACCGGTGCATATATTCACTTCTCGTCCGGCTCATCAAGCTCCCGATCTCGCTTCTCGCTCTTGTTCTCTTGCCTCTCTCTGCTCCTTCGCGCCATGTCTGTACCAGCAAATACGACTTTGACTCTCACGCCGTTCACACCGTCTTTCAGCGACGACCAGCTGCAGGGTCTCAGGGAGAAGATCAAGCGCTCCAGGCAGGAGTTGCCGGAGGTTACCTATGCTTCGAAGCAGCGCAAGTACGGTATCGAGCATTCTGCGATGGAGGAGCTACTTGCTTATTGGGAGGAAGACTTTGACTGGTGCGTATTGACCCTCACTCGCCGAGCAGGAGCTGATCTCGCATCTCCAGGCGCAAGCGAGAAGCTCACATCAACTCTGTGGATCACTACACTACACCTATCGAGGACGAGGGAGAAACGTACAAGATTCATCTCGTAGCTCACTTCTCGAGCGATCCCAATGCCATTCCTTTGCTGCTCAATCACGGCTGGCCCGTGAGTTCGGTCTCACCTCTTGGAAGCTCCCAGCTGACATGACTACTGCAGGGCTCCCTCCTCGAGTACATTGAAACCATCAAGATCCTTCGGAACTCGACTTCCCCTTCGTTCCACCTCATTTGCCCGAACCAGATAGGTTACGGATGGAGCTCGGGACCACCGCTTGACAAAGGCTTCGGCATGTACGATATGGCTCGGATCCTCGACAAGTTGATGGTTGGACTCGGATTCGGCTCGGGCTACGCTGTACAGGTGAGTCGTGGCATCGCCTTCGCAACTGCACGTCGGATGCTGACCGTTCGGCGCAGGGAGGAGACATCGGCTCAGTCATCGCGAGGATCATGTCTGTCAAATACGAGGCATGCAAGGCCGTCAACCTGAACTACATGCCTCTCCTTCCGCCTTCCTCAATTGTATCCAACTACATCCCCACCGCCTCCCACTTGCTCCCCTCCGCGCTCTCGAACGCCATCACGACCGTCACCTCGCCTCTTCTCGGCGCGCCCGCAACTCACGGGCTCACTCAGCGCGAGATCGACAATGCGCAGAAGGCCTACCGCTTCGCCAGCGACGGTAGAGCTTATGGTGTGCTGCAGGGGACAAGGCCGGGGACGGCGGGCAGTGAGTTTGCTTGGTTTCGAAGCCGAGACGCCCGTTCTGATTCTTCGTCTCAACCTCAGTCATCATGCAAAGCTCTCCGACCGCTTTACTTGCCTGGCGTGCGCTCACGGTCCTCCCCCTCGCCTGCTCGGCGCGCTCACTGATCAACTCCCTTCGCAGTGGCCGAGAAGTTTCGCGATTGGGTAGACGAGGAGCTCTCAAAAAATCAGATCCTCGAGACTGTGACCGTGTGGTGGCTCCTCGGCAGTGAGTACTGCTGCCCCCGATCTGTCTCGCTCGGCGCTGACCCTTCCTTCCGCGCAGCTTATCCGAAGGCGATTTACGCCTACTCAGAGGTACAGCAGCGCTTTCGCCGACCGCTCTAGTACACTGCTGACCTCTCAGCATGCTACAGCTGACCACCGGCGTCGGAGCATGGCACCGAGATCCTCATCTCTACCTCACTAAACCATTTGGCTTCTCCTCCTTCGCCAAGGAAATTGCCAGCGCTCCCAAGGTCTGGGCAGCGCAGACAGGTAACCTTGCCTACTACAACTACATCGAGAAGGTGAGCTGCGTTGTGCCCGTGGCGCTCTGGAGGCTTGGAGAGAAAGCTGACGCTCGTCGCTTCGCAGGGAGGCCACTTCGCCGCTCTCGAGCAACCGGCCCTGTTCGCAAAGGAGATGCAGGACTGCTTCTCCGCCATCTACCCTCGCACCTAGCGATATCGATAGTGATGTAAAGCAAGTTACAGCTCTCTACAGCTCGCCGGCGAAAACTAGAGATTCGGGCCGAGCGTCGAAGCGAACTGATCCTCAGTCGTCCAAGAGGTCCAGTCGAACGTTGCAGCGGCGAACCTATTCAGAGAGGAGGAAGATCAGCGATGGGCGTAGGAGTGAGACGCAAGCAGCGACGACTCACTCGGGTCCTCCAAGCGAAGCGAGATCAAAGTCGGCGGCGAGCCCTCCACTCGACGCCCAATCGCTCCCAAAGTCGAAGGTCTGAGCGGTTGTCAACGGAGGGTCGACTTGTCCGATCCACTGCGAGGAGGTCGCCAGCGGGAGAGCATCGGACTTGGGATCCTCGGCGTTGGTAGAAGGGTCGCCGCCCATGTAGTCGTGCGCTCGGTCGCTGAAGATGTGCGAAGCGGCAGCCTTGGGTCCTTCCAATCCCATCGCAGCAGTGGTCGACACGCTGGCTCCGGTACGCTTGAGGAGGCGTCCGTATCTGAAGGAAAGCAAGTGTCAGCGAAGCGTTTCGACCGAGACAGCGAAGACCACTCACGGCTCGACGTCTCCCTCCTCTCCCCAAGCTCCTCCAGCCGCGACCCTCGCCAAAGCCTGCTCCCTACGAGCCTCGATCGCCTGGCTGAGAAGGGTGATGGCGCTGAGGCTTTGCTGAGCGATCTTGCGCACCGAAGCCTCGCGCGAGTGGAGGGAACGCTGGAAGAAGGGGACGACGTCGGCGATGAGACGCCAATCTGCTCCCTCGGTGACGTTCTCGGGGAAGGTCGTCCAGAGGTCCATGTACAGCACGACGACGGCGCCCTGCACCGTCAACAGTTGGAAGCCTTGCTTGATGAGGGGAGCTGTGAGCGAGTGAGGTCAGCTCCGCTTGCTCTCCACTCATCGTGAGACATCGTGAGAAGAGACGACTCACCTCGGTCGAGGGATTGCTGGCAGTTGAGGATGTGACGAGCGGCTGCGATGGCGCTGTCGGTCGAGGTTCGGTACTTGACCTCGCGATATCCCCTCGACATGAAAGGACGGTGTAGCCTGACGAGGCGCGAGTTGATCGTCTGCAGCGCCATGCTGCGCTGCCAGAGCGTCGTGAGAGGCTCGCCGAGTGGAGGGATGTAGGAGGGGAGGAACCGGGTCGGGAGGTTGTCGATGATCTCGCTGTACAGGCGACAGATGGTCAGCTTCGGCATGCTTAAGAATAACGTGAGATACGCACCGATAGCCCTTGTCGAGGTCAAGAATCGTCGTCTCGTACTCCAGCGGTTCGTCGCCGTTGATGCGCTCGTTGAATCGGCGCTGGATGAGGGCGATCTTCCACTTGGTATGCTGCGAAGGGACCATCGTCAGCTCACCAAGTCTAGCCAGATGGTACGGCTGAAGGTCACATCGAACGAAGTATCGGTGGCCACATCGTCAGGTCTCGGCAAGACGATGCCCTCGGCGTTGAGGTCGGCATCGTCAAAGTTGCCGGGGAAGGGCGAGGAGATCAAGGTGGGTGGTAGACCGGGCTTGATCTTGTCGATGGAGATGTATTCGACGAAGAGGAGGTTGCGGAAGAGGCGAAGAGGGATCTCGCGCCGGAGGGTGTTGATGCCCGAGGGGAGGGCGACGTCCTCGGGGGGCATGCAGGTGGGGTCGGCGCCGAGTTGATGAAGTCCAAGCTGTGAGGTGAGGCGGAGGTCAGCTTCGCGATCTTGATCGAGCCTGACCGAGCTCACCTGCTGGCACATGCGGATGGCGGCGCCGAGGTAGGTTTGGAGACGGAGGCCGATGCTGTGGGGCAGTAGGAGGTCAGCTGAAATACGAGGGGAATGAAGAGCAACCACGAACGACTCACGCAGGCGTTCCCTTGTACAAGAAGAAGGGACAGAAGAGCGCAATGGTCTGAAGAGTGCGAATGCGAGGTCTGCGAATGCGAAGCGGGTCAGCTCTCTTCGCCCTGCCTCTAGTCGCCAGCTTACACTCCAGTCCAATCTCCGCACTCCAAAGCTGACTGCGCGGCATCGCAATAGCGTTGCGGGAGCGAGTTGAGGTCCTCCTGCGAGATGTTGACCAGCGGCGAATGGACGGGTCCGTCGAGGTTGGCCACCGCGAGACATAGAGTCATCGACAGAACCGCGATCCAGAGAGGGTCGACCAGATCTCGACGGCCTTGCTGCACGAGCTCGCCGAACGCCTCGTATTCGGCCATGAAGCTCGGCGAGTGGTGAAGGTGCCACGCCCAGTCGGCGCGCGAGAAGTATGCCTGGACGAGGTAGTCGAGTAAAAGCTTCGATTGAGGTAGCGATGAGAAGATGTCGTCGAGGACGAGCTTCCTGCGAGGTTCTGGCGGAGGGACGAGCAGCGAGCGCATCGCCGCCGACATGGTAGGATCGTGAAGGCCGGCAGTAGGTGTTGTGCCAGGGAAGGGGTTGGTGGCCTGTTGAGAGAGCGTGAGATGAGTACTCAGCACGGCGGCGGAACGCAGCAGAGCGTCGTCGACCGAGACCGACTCGAAGCAAGGTCTGGCGGGTGCATGAGGCTGCGGCGTCGAGGCGATGACTTGAACTCACCACTTTGCGCTTGCGGGTCCCGATGCGCGTCATGTTACGACCGAGAGCTGTGGCGAGGTCGAAGGTCAGCTCGGCGCTGGCTCGGAGGGTGACATGACGACTAACCGAGCTCCTCGAGCACAAGGGCAGCATCCTCGGTATCCGAGTCGCGCGCTCCTTGATCCGAATCCAGTTCGTCGACCTCTGCAGAGTCCCGGTCGTCCGTGGGTTGCGGCTGGAATCAAAACAGGTCAGGTTGTCATCACCGAGCGAGCCGGATTCGAGTGACTAACGAGATGACGGAGTGCTTGCGGTCCGTGGCTCTTGAGAATGATGGCCTCAAGTGTAGCGACACGCTGCTTGAGCATCTCGTGCTCTGTAGCTAAAGCGAAGGGTTGTGGAGCTGGATCCGCCGCCGAGTCCTCCCATCGGCACTTGTGCTGCTCGTTGCGTCGGATACAGAGCTCGCAAGGCAGTGTGCGACTACACTTTGTCTTGCGGCGCTTGCACTCGGTGCAGGACAACGCTGCGCGCTGTCGTTTCCGCTTGACTTTGGGTGGACCCTGTGGAGAAAGGGCTCGGTCAGCTACAGCGCCCTTCGAGTCCAGCTGGGATTTGTATCAGCAACAGCGTGCCGCCCTCCAAGCTCGAGTGTGCTTAAGCTGCAGCGCTGCCTCCTCCCCGAGGCTTGACTTGCGGGCCGTAGGGCTCTGGCTCTCCCCTTCCTTCTGCTACCACTCACCTCGCCATCCGTGTCCAACGTCGAGGAAGCAGCTCTCTTGCCCTTGCCGCCAGTGCTCGTTCCCTGCAGCTGATCCGCTCGTTCATCATGGCTCTGTCCGCTGCCAACGGGCGAATCCGTCGCCAAGAGCTGAGGGAGTGAAGGGAGAGTCGGAGGAGTGGCCTGGAGGTGTAGTGCAGTCTCGAGTAGTGGTGGATTAAGCTGGAAGTTCATCTCGCGCTTAGCGGGGTGCAGGACTTAGCCGGCGGAGGCAACAAGCAGCGACTTGAACAGGCGGGAGGGCCTCGACTTGACAAGCAACTGAGACTTTGCAGCTCCCGCGTCGTAGGGTTTTGGGAGGCAAGAGTGAGGTGCACTCTACGAGCTGCTGCTCTGCGACTTCAAGATGTACATGAGCAGCGCGAGGCTCGCCTCACCCACGAATCGCTCCTTCCTCGGCGCCGAGCACATTCCTCGTTCATTTCTCGCTCAGGCCTATTTTCGATCGTACGGCGGGCAGGCGGGAAGAATAAACGAACGGCCTGGGCATGCCAAGTATGGCGGCTCGTACCCTTCTCACAACTTTGCCGACCTCTCTTCTCTCCTCTTTGTCTTCTCTTGCTCCCTGCTGCTTGTTCCCTGGTCGAAGATGAAGCTCTCCTTGGTTCAGACGGTGCTGCTGGTTGCCTCTGCTAGCGCTGCAATTCCACCCTCGAGCGCGACGGCCCCAGCAACTGCGGCCCTTGCTCCCACCGCCGGCCTTGCTCGCCGAGCAGCAAAAGCATGCACCTTGACCTCGCAATGCTCTCAAGGGATTCCTGCCAACTCGCACCGTCTCTGCCACAAGAAGCTTTGCACCTACAGGTGAGTCGAGCGCCCCGACTCCTTCGCCGAGATTGACCTTTCTTCTCCTCAGCTGCAACACTGGCTACAAGGCGAGCGGTTTGGGATGCGCCAAGCTTGCTACTACCACGAGCAAGAAGTTGACGACCACGACCAAGACGTAGGCTGCCTTTTTCCCCATGCTCGGCGAAGCTCAGGTGGGCTGACGCTTGCTCCCTCATGCCTGTCTGGCCATCACGCAGCTCTTCTAAATCAACAACAACCAAGAAGTCGACCACAACGACCAAGAAGTCGACTACGTGCGTCCACATGCCTATATCGAGCCTCGAGCTCGCCGGCAAAGAGCTCGGCTGATCGCTTCTCTCCCTTCAGCACAAGCAAAACGACGACTAGCACGAAGAAGAGCACAACCACCACATCAAAGACGTCGATAACTACAGCCAAGACGTGAGCCAAGCTCCTATCCATCAGCATCGCCCGCCGCAACCTCGCGCCGAGGTCACTTCGCTGACGGCTCTGTCGTCTCGCTTGGCAGGACCACTAAATCAACGACTCGCGCTGCCGCTGCCACCACCACGCAAGCAGTCGCCGTAACAACAACGTCGTCTACCTCTTCCACCTCATCCTCCACCTCCTCAGCGGCCGCCGAAGCTACTCCCGGCGTTCCTCTCCTTCGCAAGATTTACTCGGGCCCGACTTTCTTTGACGAGTGGGAGTTCGAGGCTATTCCAGATCCGACTAACGGCATGGTCAAGTGAGTAGCTTCAACCTGGATCGGGCTGGAGATGCAGGACGACAGCGCCGAGCTCGTGAATCGATTCGCTGACCCTCTCACCTTGCAGCTACGTCAACCGCACCCAAGCTCAAGCGCTTGGTCTCGTCTCTACCGCCAATGGAGTTGCCCAGATCTCCATCGACCGCAACTCGACGCTCGCGCCTGGAGCGTATCGCAACAGTGTCCGAATCAAGTCATGGGCTACGCTCAATGTCGGCACACTTCTCCTTCTCGACATGGCTCACGTTCCCTACGGATGCTCTATTTGGCCCGCGATGTGGGCTCTAGGGTCGGGCAATTGGCCTGCAGGAGGAGAGATTGACATCTACGAAGGTGAGCCTGCTCGGCGATGCTGAAAGGGGTCGAGTTGACCCTTTCACGATATACAGGCGTCAACAACCGCACCACCAACACTTACACTCTTCACACTTCTCGTGAGCTGTCTCTTCGACGCCCGTACACTCGCGCCGAGAAGCTGATCACCTCTCCGCTTCTCCAGCCGGCTGCACTCGAGACACGTCTCTTCCCACCACTGGACTCACTACCGGAACTCAAGTACAATGCGACGTCGCCGTCAACTACAACGCTGGATGTGGTGTCATCGACAGCGCGCCAGGCTCGTACGGCGCCGGGTTCAACGCTGTCAACGGAGGAGTGATTGCTGTCAGCATCAAGACGACGGGGTGAGTAGGCGTTTAGTAGACTCTTCCTTCTCGTACTCGTAGCTGACCCTGTTGCACCACAGCATCTCCGTGTGGCGCTGGGCTCGCTCTGCGATCCCTTCGGACGTCGCTGCCGGTGCTGCCTCGCCCACCTCTTGGGGTACTCCCATCGCTCAATGGGGCAACTCGACCTGCAATACCGCTTCCTACTTCAAGGATCTGCAGATGATCTTTGTAAGTCCGTTCTCACCTTCTTTCGCTCAGCACGCGCTAACCGCTCGGCTTCCTCCAGGACATTACGTACGCTTTTCTGCTCCTCAGCCCTGCAAGGCTCGTTGCTCACTCCTTTTTCCTACAGCACCTGCGGAGATTGGGCGGGCAACCAGTATGTCTGGCAGTCAAAAGCCGACTCGGGCTCCTGCTACCCCAAGTATGCGACGTGCGCGGCAGCCATGCAGGATCCCGCCAACTTTGGCGAGGCGTGAGTTCTACTTTCTATCTGCGCTTAGAGCTGCTCGCTGATCCCTTCACTCTGCAGCTACTTCAATGTCAATTCCATCAAGCGCAAGTTCGGCTCCTGCTTTTTCGGCGTCGGCCTCACTGACCTCCCCTCGCTCTGCAGTGTACGACATATAGGGGGCGAGTTCCTGCTAGGCAGATTTCCAGTAGACGCATTAGATCAAGGGTTAATAGACGAATTACAGGGTGCTCGCTTTCAGGACGGCGAGCGTCGCCGAACGCTTTGGAGAGCTACACCGCGCCGCATGAGCTAGTGGAACTGAGCTACACGTGTTTCGTTCGCTGCTCTACACCGCTATAGGCAGTAAGATGCAGTTCTCGCAGATCTATTCCTCTCGTCAATGCCTGGGGCTCGGCGCCCAGCAGAAGTCGTTGCTGCTGGCCCGCTGAGTCTTCAGAGGAGCCCACACAGCTCTTCAACAGTTGAAACTGCTTCTATATACGGACTCGAGCATCCAAAGTGCCACCTGAGGGTCTCTGACACTCTGCAGAGCTCCTCGAATCTTCGCCGAAAGTCGAAAGGGGTCGATCAAGATGAGTCGCGCCTTCTATTGCTGAAAACGTGACCTTGCTGCACCGCAATTGATCGCTGGCTTCCAGGCCTTTGCGCCAGTTGACTTTAGGAGCGAACAGTGACGTAGTAGCTCCGCCATCCGAAAGGGAATCGAGATGGAGAGTCGAGCCACTCCTTCTCTTCCTCCCCCAACTATCTCGCTCACCATGTCGTCGCTCCTCAGCCGCGCTACTACCAAGAAATCCAACCATGGCGTCCACCCCGAGTCTAAGAAGACTGGCGGAGAACCGCGATTGGACCATGCCTTGACGGTGAGGCGAGCTTGCTGTCTCGTTGGAGCCTCGCTGACACTTGGGACCCGCAGGATCGTCTGAACCAGTGGAAGCACTGTACGAAGTCTTTGCTGCATTGGTACCAGGTGCGCACACGACTTCCCACCTCCCTTACATCCTCCCAGGCCAATTCGGAGTCCAAAGGGCCCTTCGCCGATGACGCAGGTCGGCCTTTGCGATAGGAGCTCGAGACTGACCTACTACACCAACAGGGACTCGCTGCTATTGAGCATACCACTGGCAAGGCCACCCTCGCCCTGCAAGAGACCATTCAAGTCCCGTAAGTCGACCGGCAACGGTAAAGGAGAGCTAGCGCAGGATAGTCGGCTGACCCTTTGCACTCACTCCCAGCTTCCACGAGGGACACCAGTTCTTGGGCGAGGGAGGATGGCAAGAGGTCCTCTACTCGGTTCGCGACCAGACCAAGGTCCTCGCCGAGCACCACACTGCTTTCGGCAACACCATCGAGAAGACCGTCGTCAAGGAGCTCGAGGGCGTTCGCTCCGAGATCAAGGCTCACATCAGTGCTATCGAGAAGGAGGCCGGTGTTCTCGCCGACGAGGTCGACAAGGAGGTGAGCTTGGAGCCTCGAATCTCATCAGCGCCGAAGCTGATCCATCCCATATCACAGCGCGCCACCAGTGCTTCCCACCTCACCCAGCTTTCCTCTGGAATCGACACGTTCGACAACAGCTCGGAGCAGATGCTCCCTCAGCAGTACGTTGGCTCTCGCTCGCCGCTCGGACCTCTTGGCTCATCTCCCTTTCCCCTTCGCAGCGACCCATACCTCTCCCACATCGCCGTCTCCAAGCAGCTTCACAGGCAGGTGCTCAAGGAGAACGACCTCCAGGCCGCCATCATCCGCTTCCAGCAGCAGCAGCCTACCTTCGAGGAGAACGTCGCCAAGCAGATCCAGAGCGCTTGCCGCCTCTACGACGAGGCCAAGGCTACCAAGGTCAAGGAGATCGAGGCCGTTCAGAAGGAGATCTCTGATGCTCTTCAGCGCGTCTCGCCCACCGCCGAGTACGAATACGTGAGTCGCCGCCTGCCTGTCGATCTTCGACCGAGCGCTAATCTCTCGCCTCTCCCCGCCTATTCCCACCCGTCTCTCATCTCCCTACACTCGACGGTTCTACAGGCCTCGTCCAAGCCCGGATTCACCCTCGACCCCAACAGCCCTGCTCGCGACGTCAGCGCCATCGCCTTCCCCGGCCTGAACCATCCCTCGACCCAAGCCATCAAGGAGGGCCCCCTGGAGAGGAAGAAGCGCTTCACCAAGAGCTACAAGGAGTCGTACTACATCCTCTCTCCTTCTGGCTACCTTCACGAGCGCCGCACCAGGTGAGTTTAGCCTTCAATCTATCGCCGAAGCTCTCGCTGACTGCCTTCCTTTCGTAGCGACCCCGCCAACACCAACGCTCCCGGATTCTCCCTGTTCCTTCCCGAGTGCTCTCTCGGTGCTCCCGCCAAGGAGTCTGACAAGAGTCACAAGTTCCACGTGAGTTCACCTCCCCTCCTCATCTTTCTTCTCTCCCTCTTCTCGCCCGCCTCACCATACTAATACACCTATTCGTCAAACAGATTGAGGGGAACAAGGCTGTTAAGTCCAGTTTCGAGTCCAAGGTCAAGAACACTCTTCGCTTCGGAGGAAAGGAGATCGCCTACACCTTCCGCGCTCGCACTCACACCGAGATGCTGGGATGGTGGGAGCTTCTCGACAAGCTCTCGCGCGACACCAAGACTCCCGTCGAGACTCGCACTGCTGTCGTAGGCAACCCCATCGCCGACGCCGTCGCCAACGTCGGATACGCCGCTCCCGCTGGCTCGTCGGTCGCCGCGTCGACCCACACCGCTCCCGCTGTCGGCACTGAGGTTCACTCGACTGAGCAGCACCACGTCGTCCCTGCTGGCGAGCACGTTGAGGAAGAGGACGATGAGGAGAGTGGAGGAAGTTCGGCCGAGGAGGAGGATGAGGAGATGGCTCAGGCTAGGACCGCGCCGAGCACCCCTGCTCCCGTCGACGGCATCGCCTCTCCCCTCGAGGCTGCTGGACACAAGGCTGAGGTCCTTCCCATGTACGCTGGCAACCCCGGCGGAGTCTCGGTGAGCTCATAGACCTTCCCTGCTCTCTCGTTGCTGTCGCTTACCCCGCTCTTCATTCGCAGACCGCCGAGAAGGCAGCCCTCACCGAGAAGGGACCCGTCCTCGGCGAGCCCATCCTCCCAGTGAACACTGCCGAGAACGTTCCCACCGCCTCCACCTCTGCCTAATTCTTTTCGCCCTTCCTTCTCGCTTTCTGATACCTCACCATCTGTGCTTAGCCTTTCCGTATGCGCCTTCTACGGCGAAATAGTTCAACGAAATTGATCTTTGTTGCATCCCGACGTCTTCGAGCCGCGGCGAGTCGAGAGACGGGAGAGGAAGGTGAGGCAAAATGCTGGGACTTGATTGAAGCTTACTCGAGCGAGCCAAACGCTCTTCGCCTTTTAAACAACAGCGGGCACACAAGGTCGTCGCTCTCCATCCCTCATCCAATAGGGTCACTTCTCTCTCTCTCCACTGTTCTACTTCAGCATCGGCCTTCGTCGTCGGCGAGACCTCAGCCTTCGCCGAGCTTTACTGCGGTCGGCTTCTGCTGACGAATCGCCAACGTCTATCCCTTCTAAAACCAACAAGATACATATGACAACAGCTGTACGAACAGAGAACGAAGGGGTTGCTCCACATGACCTAAACAGCTGCGAACTCCAGCGCGAGCCGACATGATTTGACGTCGTTGGCTGCGAGAATAAGGTAGCATCAGCTTCTGTAGGGGCTACACTATTCAGGCTCGTCACACTCACTCCACATCGGATACTGGGCGGCAGCGTAAAGGACGATTCGGTCGTTCGGCTGAGCCTCGTCGACGACGGGATTGCCGCTGTCGAGCGACTCGGTGTGCGAGGTGTAGTGTCGGACGGCGTGGAGGTTGTAGAATAGTGGCGTCTGCTTGTCCACCACAGCGTAGGTCTGCGGTACGTGATCCGTCGGCCGAACGAGCGCCAGCTCGAAGAAGGACGATGAGCCTTCCCGTGTGTTGTGGTACTCGGGGAACGAGCTGAAGCCTGTGAGGAGGTAGAAGTGAGCAAGAGCTACTCGCCTTTGACCCGCAGCGACTCACCTTGATCTCGTGACTCGATGGTAACTCGGATTCGGCGCAGGGAGTGCAGCATCGTGCCTCGGGGCAGCGGCGAGGAGACGAGAATGGTGGAGCTCGTCAAGTCGCCAGACACACCCGCTCGGACTACGTGATGCCGCGTTGATACCGTCGTCATTACTGGCCAATACTCGCTGTAGTCAGGCAGATCGTCAGCTCCGCACGCTCCACCTGCTCGCCTCCTGCTTCAACTCACGCTGCTTCGAGGATGTCAATCGCCAGCTCGGGAGGAAGTAGCTGAGAGAGTAGGAACAGCGAATGTCGAGCGTCGGTAGCAGTAGGGACGAAGGGTTCGGGGTGGAAGGAGGCGAGGAAGCTGGGGGTCGACGTTGAGATGGAGGCGCCCATGGGGCGGGAGTGTGACGAGTTGTTGGAGGTTCTGGTGAGCTGTAGCTGCAGCTACGACGCTTCGGAGAGCGTCCTCGCGATTCCCAAGCTGGCGTTCCGGGCTGTCGAAGCGTCTGTGGGTCAAAGCAGTGAGTGGGCGATCGCTGCAGCACAGCAGGAGCGTTCTACCACTCACAGAAACCCCTGGGAGCTGCGCCACAAGTCGAGGAGGACCGACGGCGGCGCGAATGGTCAAGGACACGCTCCGCTGAGCACTCGAGATGACGGCGAGGTGCGCTGGACGGATGTGGCGAAGTGGTGGAGAGAACAGCAGCGGCTTGGAGTAGTGGTGATACGATGTTGTAGGTGTTTAGTCGAGACAAGACGAGTGAGAAGTGGGAGCAAGAGAGCGGATTCGAGCTTCGGCGGTGGAGAGGCTCGCTGCGAAGGCGCTCGCTTCTCTCACTCGTAGACGAGAGGGTTCTGCGAGTGTTGAGCCTCTTTTACAATCAAATGGGATGTTGAAACCTAAGTCAAACTAAAACGAAACGGTCTCTCTGGGTATATATCCTGCGCTGCTCGGCGATGCTGCCCCCCTAAGCCATCCTTACTACACCTAATCGAACATAGCTCTCTCGCAAATCGCTCCTCTACTCTAGTGAGCGTACTCGTCGACGGTTCCGCACTCGCAGACCAGGTTCTTGTCGCCGTAGGAGTCGTCCACCCTTGAGACGGTGGGCCAGAACTTGCGGTGACGGAGGCTGGGGACGGCGTAGGCGGCCTCCTCGCGAGTGTATGGCCTGTTCGTGAGAAGAAGACGTCAGCCTAGGCTCGAAAGGGCTACGAAAGTTCTTTGTCGAGCTGGCGAGGCAACTCACCGATCCCACTCGACGGCGCTGACGACCTGCTGAGTGTGAGGGGCGTTCTTGATGATGTTGTTGGTGCGGGGTTGCGCGCCAGATGCGATAGCCGAAGCCTCCTCGTGGATCTTGATCATGGCGTCGCAGAACTGGTCGATGTCGCGAAGGCCCTCACTCTCGGTCGGCTCGATCTGCGACGAGAAGGGGAGTCAGTCCTGAGTCGAGCGGCTCAATATAGACGCAAAAGACTCACCAGCATGGCGGTCGAGAGAGGCCATGAGCAGGTAGGAGGGTGGATGCCGTAGTCCTGCAGTCGAGAAGAAGTCAGCTTCGGCGATGAGAAACCAATCTCGCCCAGCTGGGACTCGAACTCACCTGGAGACGCTTGGCAAAGTCCATGACCTTGAGGCCGGCCTTCTCGTCCCACTCGGCGAGGTCGATGATAAACTCGTGAGCGCATCGGCCCTTGTCGTTGACGAACTTGACGCGGTAGTGGTTCTCGAGACGCTTCATCATGTAGTTGGCGTTGAGGAGGGCGAGCTTGGTCGAGTGAACGAGTCCTGATCCACCGAGCATCTTGATGTAGGCCCACGAGATGGAGAGGATACTGGCCGAGCCGTATGGGGCGGCCGAGACGGGTCCGATGGGCGAGTCGCCGCCGGTTGGGATGACGGGGTGAGTGGGAAGGAAGGGTGTGAGGTGCTCAGCCGTGCAGATGGGTCTGTGAGGGAAGGAGGAAAGTCAGCTCGTGGAGGAGCAAGAAGCAGCGGTGGCGAGTGAGCTCACCCCATGCCAGGTCCTCCTCCTCCGTGGGGGCTGTTGATAGTTGTAGAGCTCGTCAGCGAGGTTCTGATCCGACGGAAGACCAGCGACATACATCCCGAAGGTCTTGTGAAGGTTGAGGTGGCATACATCTCCTCCAACGCGACCAGGCGAGGTGAGTCCGATCATGGCGTTGAAGTTGGCTCCATCGAGGTAGACCTGTCCGCCATTGTCGTGGATGATCTGGCAAGCCTCCTCAACACCGTTCTCAAAGACTCCGTAAGTCGAGGGGTAGGTGATCATGAAGGCGGCGAGCTTGTCGGTGTGCTGAGTCGCCTTGGCGCGGAGATCCTCGAGATCCAGGTTGCCCGTCGAGTGGACCTTGACGGGGACGACCTTCATTCCTGCCATGACGGCCGACTGTGTAGGGAGAAGCAAGGTCAGCTTCGAAGACATGAGGAAAGAAGCGAGAGCGAGCTTACAGCAGGGTTGGTGCCGTGCGCCGAGACGGGGACGAGGCAGATGTCGCGGTGCTGGTCGCCGCGCGAGTGGTGGTAGGCGCGGATGACCGAGAGACCGGCGTACTCTCCCTGAGCTCCCGAGTTGGGCTGGAGCGAGCAGCCAGGTAGGCCAGTCATGGTGCTCAAGTCCTGTGCGAGCTCCTGCGAGAGATGGAACGAGTCAGTTATTGTCTAAGGTGTCGCGCATCGGAGGGAAGCTTGACGCACCTCCATCATCTCCTTGTAGCCCTGAGCCTGGTCGAGGGGAGCGAAGGGGTGCATCTTGCTGTACTCGGCCCAGGTGAAGGGGGTCATGGACGTCTGCGAGGGGAGCGTGATCAGCTACAGAAGCGAGCGAAAGCGGCGCTGTAATCCGTACGGTTGAGTTGAGCTTCATGGTGCACGATCCGAGAGGGCTGAGAGGGGAAGGGTAAACGAGAGGTCAGCCTCAGCTCCCTCGGCTCAGTCGCCACAAAGACTCGCATCATGGCGTGAACGAGGGAGAGATCCTTCGACTGGAGGTGGTGCATGTAGCGAAGGATATCGGTCTCGGAGTGGTGGACGTTCCAGACGGGCTGAGTGAGGAAGGGCGAAGTCCTGGCGAGGTGAGCGGGGATGGAAGGCGAGTCGATGGGAGGGATGTTGGCGCCGGTGGAGGCGACTCCGAGAGCGGTAGAAGTAGGACGAGGGGCGGCGATGTTGAGCGTGCTGGCATAGTTGATGAGCGAGTCGGTGGTGTAAGGGCGAGTCTTGCCGCGGTACTTGACGGCGACGAAGACGTTGAGAAGGTCGACGATGTCCTCGAGGGTGTTGCTCTCGTCAAAGGAGATGGCGACGTGGTTCTCGTCGACGGGGCGGAGGTTGATCTGGTTGCGAGCGGCCTCCTCGTGCACCATCGAGGCGGCAGTGCCGTTGAGGCGGATGGTGAGGTTGTCGAAGAAGGATTCGTTGATGACCTTGTGGCCGAGCTTCTCGACTCCAGCCTTGACGACGCGAGCGAGACCGTGGACCTTCTCGGCGATCTGACGAAGTCCCTCGGGGCCGTGGTAGACGGCGTACATCGAGGCGACATTGGCGAGGAGGGCCTGCGCCGTGCAGATGTTGCTGGTGGCCTTGTCGCGACGGATGTGCTGCTCCCTAGTCTGAAGGGCGAGGCGGTAGGCGGGCTTGCCCTGGGCGTCCTTGGAGAGGCCGATGAGACGACCGGGGATCCTCCTCTTGAGGGTGTCGGTGCAGGCGAAGAAGGCGGCGTGAGGTCCACCGTAGGCCATGGGCACACCGAAGCGAGCACTGTTGCCGAAGGCCATGTCAGCCCCCCACTCTCCGGGAGGCTTGAGCATGGTGAGGGCGAGGAAGTCGGTGGCGCAGGTGACGAGTCCGCCGAGCTCGTGGGTGCGGTCGGCGACGGCCTTCCAGTCGGTGACCTCTCCCCTCATCTCAGGGTACTGGACGAGGACACCCATGAGGTCCTTCTGCTGAGCGGCGTCTCCATCCTCGGCCGAGAGGAGCTTCTTGACGTTGCCGACGACGACCTTGATGCCGAAGGGAGCGGCGCGAGTGCGAACGACCTCAAGCGTCTGGGGGAGGACGCTGCGGTCGACGAAGAAGGTCTTCTTCTTCTCGCGAAGGTGACCGTAAGCGATGACCATGGCCTCGGCGGCGGCCGTTCCTTCGTCGAGGAGGGAGGCGTTGGCAATATCGAGGCCGGTGAGCGAAGTCGTGAGACTCTGGAAGTTGATGAGCGACTCGAGGCGACCTGTAGAGAGGTATATTAGTGATCTGTACATCTCTGTAGATGCTCCTAAACTAACCTTGAGCAATCTCGGCCTGGTAAGGCGAGTATCTGCGAAGCGAAGGGTCAGCTGAGGTTCGCCGGGATCGCAGGGGCCCGCGACTTGCTGACTGAACCATCCGTGGTTCTCACTGTGTAGAGTAAGATAGTTAGTAGCTGTTACAAGAGCTCAGAAGTGGACCGAGAACCTACACCATGTTCCGAAGGATGACCGGCGGGACGACCTGAAGTTCAAGTCGGCGTCCGAAGGTCAGTTTCTGATCGTAGTGTGCAGCAGAAAGTGAAGGAACTTACAGCTTGGTGGTAGCCCATGCCGATGAACGACCTGTAGACCTTGTTCTTGCCTCCCAACTCCTTGGCGCGGCGAAGGAGCTCCTGCTCGCTCAAGGCGTGAATGGCCTTCTCTCCATGCTCCGACACGATGTCCTCCGAGATGCGAATGGATTGAGGAACACATTCGGCGATAAAGGCGTCCATCGACTCAAAGCCGAGGTGGTTGAGCATCTTGCCGACTGATTCCGGCTGAGGGCCAACATGGCGGCGCGTGAACGAGTCGAGGGGGGCGAAGATGGAGGATTGGGGGACGGGGGTATCGACGGGTGAAAGTCCTGTAGCCAAAGAGCGAACCTGCTGCTTTGCGGAGGAAGCGAGCGGGGCAGGTCGGGCGAATGATTGGAGGTGACGGACTGGTGCTGAGGCGGGGGCCGCAATGAGGGGGGCAGAGGATGCCTTGACGCGCAAAGCGCGGCGCAAGACCAGCATGGAGGGTAATTACGATGTGGAAGGTCGGTGTGGTAGGAAGCCAAGCCGGGGGCTCGCTGGAAAACCCTTTAAAAGTCCTACAGAGAGTTGCCTTTTGATGCTGAGCGAGGTATTCCCTATCTATCGACGCCTGTAAAGGCAGCTGTATGGGAAAAAGTTGAGGAAAGGGTGGGAACCGCTTCGAATTGAGCCGCCGAGCTTCGAGGCAACTACTTGCCCCGTGTGGGTCGAAGTGGAAATAGGCGAGGAGGAGAGGAGGGGGGACGCGAAGCAGCGTGATCGAGGGGCGGCCATGTTGTAGCTCGAATTCCCGAAAGCTAATGAGCGTCTTAAACGGGAGTAAGTAGAGGAGATGGTGGAGATGTAGTCGAGTAGACCTGTTCGCTTTTTCTAACTCGCCAGTCAGAGGAACTGTACATTACCGGTGAGGTCTAGCGCAAGACCGAGGTCGTTTGCACCACATCATCTCGAGCAAAGTGAGACGATCGGCAGCGCCGAACTCACTCTGGCGACCATTCTCGTTCACTCGTACAGGCGCGATGATTACGGAGCGCCAACATTCTAACCTATTGCCATGCTCTAACAGCTACTACAACCTCATATACCGACGAGACTGCGCGATAAAGACGAAAGGCGTTTACTGACGAGGGAAGCGAGGGGTCAGCTTCGGCGGTGACAAGAGCAAAAGCGGTAGCACTCACGTAGACCTCGAGGATGTACCTCTCCTGCTCCTTGAGGTGCTCAATGTGGGCCTGAGCCTCCTCGACGGTCTTGCCGGCGCCGACGAATGACTTGATGAGCGCCTCGTAGACGTCGGGAACGGGCCTACAGGGTGCGAGAGTCAGCTTCCCACTACAAGGGAGATCGCAGAAGAGCTCGGGCGAGCAGAACCCACCAGGTAGGTCCACAGAGGTAGAAGGCTCCGTCCTCGAGCATCTCGGCGAGGAGGGCGGCGTCCTCGTTCATCTTGTGCTGGATGTAGACCTTCTTGTCCGTGTCACGCGAGAAGGCGAGTCCAGCGTGGGTGACGATACCCTCGTTGACGTACGCCTCGATCTCCTCTCTGCGATGGTGGATGAAACGAGAAAGTCAGCGCCGAGCGAGCAACAGCGGGAGAGCTGGCGAAGCTCACCCGTAGAGGTACTCCTTGGAGCGGTGACGCGATCCAAAGTAGTAGAGAGCAGGTCCAACCTCGCGACCCTGGGCCTTCTGCCAAGCGCGCTCCTGGATGAAGGCGCGGAAGGGTGCAGCTCCAGTTCCGAGTCCAGCCATGATGATGGGCTGGGTGTCGAGGGGAGGAAGCTGGTGTATCGAAAGGGATGGTCAGCGAGATTCCTGAAGCCAGAGCGAGCGTGCAGAACCCACCTTCATGACGGAAGGCTTCACGGAGACCATGACCTTGTCGCCGACCTTGAGCTTGGAGAGGTAGCGAGTGCACTGTCCGTAGCGAGCGGCGCCTGAAGTTGAGTAGTCGAATCAGCGAGGGTTACGACGAGCTCTCGGTCGACTCGAACCTACCCTGAGGGGTGTCCCACTCCACGGTCACGATGAGAAGGTGAACCGAGTTGCCGACAAAGTTCTGCGAACTGGCGATCGAGTAGTGGCGAGGGTGAATCTCCTCAATCTCGCGAACGAGATCCTCGATGGGGACCTTGGCGGAAGGGAACTGCCTGAGGAGGTCGGCGTAGGTGACGGTGTCCATCTCGCTCATCTTCTTGAAGGTCGCGTGACCGTCGGGGCAGGCGATGAAGCGAAGGGCGCGCTCCTCGTTCTTGTTGGTAGCGTATCGCGAGAGGGTCTCGTAGAAGGACTTGCCGGGCTTGCCGAAGATGTCGAGGTTCTGCTGGAAGAGCTGGAACACGGTCCTCTGCTCGATCCTGGAAGGGTCGAGGCGCGAGGGAACGCTGATGACAGCCTGAGGGTCGAGGCCGTACCACTTGAGGAAATCGAGGACCTCCTCCTCGTCGTTGTGACCGTGGATGCCGAGTGCCTCTCCGATAGCGTAGGTAAGGCCGGTGCCGTCGGTCGAGAACTCGAGGTGGAAGACGTTGCGGTCGTACGTGTTGGGAGTGAGACGCCTGTTCTCGGTGACGGTGATGAGGAAGTTCTTCTCGGGGAGGTCGGGGCGAAGCTTCTCCTCGAAGTCGGCCTCGAGAGCGAACGCCTCGGGGAAGAGAAGGCGCTGAGCGGGCTGATGCCACGACTTCTTGGTCTCCCCGACGATGGACGAGACGGGGTCGACAAAGTTGCGGTCGGCGTTAGGGGCGGCGGCGGTGGGGATGAGGACGGTGGGGAGGGTAGCGGGCGCCTCGAAGGCGACTCCATCCACGGCCATGGGCTCGTCAGCCCACGAAGCCTCGATATCGACCTGGGTGATGGCGTTGCGAACGACGCTGTTGATCTCAACGAGCTTGGCGTGATCCCAGCTGGCGAACGTGGCGTTCTTCTCGAGGAGCGAGACGATCTCCTTGGCCGAGATGCTCGAGGGGAGGTACAGAGTCCAGAAGACAATCTCGGCGACATCAGCCGAGCGGATGCCGAGGGCCGAGGCGAGCTTGTCGGTGTCGACGACGAAGAGGTTGTTCTTGCCTCCGACGGCGACGAGGGCCTGCCTGGCCGAGTAGGGGAGCTTGGTGGCGACCTCCTCGGGGGTCCAGTTGGCCGAGATGACGATGCGAGTCTCGGGTCCGACAGTCGAGGTTGAGATGGGCTCGTACGCCTTGAAGACGGGGGCAGGCGACGAGATGAAGAGGAGGGAAGGGTTGGCTGTGGCGGCGAGAGCCGAGACGGTGTAGTCCTTGTTGGCCTCGCCCTTGGGCTCGAGGAGGAGGGTCGACTGCTGGAGGCCTCCCTGGCGGAAGTTGTCGTAGCTGGTGGCGAGCTTGGCCTCGACGCCCGTGTTGTTGGCGGCGAAAGCGGTGGCGAGGGTGGCGGGGACGGTCTCCGTCCTGCCCGAGGTGGCATCGAGGTCCCAGAAGACGGCGAGCTTGGCGGCCGACGAGAGGAGGGACTTGAGAGGAGCCTCGGCGGCCGACGAGAGGGTGGTGACCCGCTTGGCCCAGTCCTGGACGGAGGGGACCGACGAGGTGGAGATAGGGAGGGCGCGAACCTTGAGCTTGAGGCCCGAGTTGAGGAGCGAGCCAAGGACATCCTCGTAGAAGGGACCAGTCGACTGCTCAGCCTCCTCCTCGGCGAAGACGTGAAGGGTCTTGACGGAGGTGGGGAGGGCGGCCTGGAAGGCCTCGGCGGACCAGGGCTTGACGACGCGAACGACGAGGACTCCAACATCGGCAGAGGCGAGGGAGGCGATGGCAGCCTTGGCCGAGACCGAGTAGGTCGAGGCGGGAAGGACGAGGACCTGCGACGCCGAGGTCGAGCCGAAGTAGGAGAAGAAGGGGACGGCCGACGAGACGATGGTGGCGAGGGGAGCGTCGCCAGCAGTGACGGGGGCACTCTGCTCGAGAGCAGTGAGCTCGCGACCAGCGGTGGGGCCATCGAAGACGTTGACGAGGTCGAATCCGGCGCCGTTGACGGCCTTGGCGAGGCTGGTGCCGACGAGAGCTCCCTCAGCGGCGGTCTCGGAAAGCACGACGGCTCCCGACCATCCACCCTGCTCGAGGCTCTTCACTCCCTCGAAGAGAGCTCCGAGATCGGGAACCTGGGTGAGGGTGACCGAGCCCTCCGAGTCGCTGGCGAGCGACGAAGTCTGCGCCGAGACGTGAACGGCGAGGGCGGGGCGGATGTTGGACTCTGGGAGGGAGAGGAGGGAGGGCACGAGCGAGAGGAAGGACGAGATGCCAGCGAGGACCGAGATGGGCTTGTCGGCGGTGGCGACGCCCGTCTTGGGCTTCTTGATGCTCGCAGCCCGGGCGCGAGTGGCGCGCTTGGCGGGAACCGAGCTGGCGTCCTCAGTCTCCTGCTCTCCATCCTTGACCTGAGCTCCCTTGGACGAGAAGGCGACGCTCTCGACGAATCCTACGAGCGACGATCCAGCTCCGGCGCGAGTCTGCATCTGCCAGACCTCGGCATCACCATCGGCGGCCTTGGTGAGGGAGGAGCCGAAAGCAGCGGAAGGGGTGGTGTCGTAGACGAAGACGGCGGACGAAGCGGCGAGCGCGGCCGACTCGAGGACTTGGTGCAGCGACTGCATCTGTTGGCGCGAGATTGGTCAGCTCTGAACAGCACCGGCTAGCGTGGGCAGCGGGTAAAAAGTCCTTTGTAGCCATGTCACTCACTTTGATCCGAAAAGAGAGTGAGCGGGAGATGAGGGCAGGAAGGAGAGGGTGGCGCAAGGAGAGGGAGCTTCGAGGCCTGCGATTGACTGAGCTGTTAGCGGCATTCGAGCGGGCTGAGTGGGCGCTGGAGCTGTAGCTGATTACGCTACTTACCGGAGAGGAGGAGCGCGCAGGAAGAACCTTTGCTCGGAGAGGTGGAGGGGGAAGAGCAAAGCCGCATCTCGGCGGCGATGGCGCGATATCGAGGCGAGAGGTCTCGACAATAACTGCACTAGAGTAGGTTGAACGATTCGCAGACGACAAACTGGATCCCAGTTATATCTAGCTGCTCCAAACGACCTACTTTGACGCAGAAGCCCCTTTTCAGCTCTGCCCGTCGACTGCCGCTCGGCTCTCCCTCCTTGCCCTCCGCCTCATCTGCTCCTTTTCTCGCTTCTACTTCTGCCTGCTTGAACCATGGGATCGATGTCTTCTCCTCGAACGCGTGTATTTCTCGACTGTGATCCTGGACGGTGAGCTTTCCCTACAGCGTCAGCTCGATTCGCTGGCTAACCTCGTTGTCCCGCCTCTTAGAGACGATGCCGTGGCCATCTTGATGGCACTACACCTTCCCGAGATTGATCTCGTTGGTATCTCGTCGGTGCGTACTGTGCTACAGCTCCCTAGCTTTCGCTATCGCCGCTCCCCGGCTCACCCGTTCCTTCCACCCGCAGGTGCACGGGAACAGCACTATCGACGCCATGAGTATGTAGCGAGATCAAGACACACAGGCCCTCCCACTGATCACCTCACTCTTCAGCCTACAATGCCGTGCGCTTGCTCGTCTCGTACGGTTCCCCGGAGCAAGCCGACCAGATCCCTGTATTCAAGGGCAACGAATTCCCGCTGGTTGCCGCACCACGCCAAGTATCCTCTATTCACGGTGCAGACGGACTCGGTGGTGTGGAGGGTCTCCTGGATATGAGGTGAGTGAGTCTCGGCCGAGCTCGGCGACTCCCTTCGCCCAACATCTCACTCGCTTACTGATTATCTCTCGCACCTGCAGCAACGAGAAGGTCGCTCAGAAGCAAGCCGAGGCCCTCAAGGGAAACGCCATTATCGGCATGGCGGACGCTTGCAAGGCGCTTGCTCCCGGCGAGAAGCTTACGCTGGTCGGCGTCGGAGCCTTCACCAACATCGCCCTCTTCCTCTCCGTCTTCCCTGACCTCCTACTGGATAAGGTTTCCCAGATCGTCCTCATGGGTGGAGCAGAAGGTCGAGGCAACAAGGTGAGCTCGGTTTTAGCTTTGGCGACGGAGCGCCGCCGATTGAGCATCGCTGATACCCTTGACTGCAGTCTGATCTGGCCGAATCAAACGTATTCTGTGATCCTCATGCGGCTGCTATCGTCTTCAACTGCCCCCTCCCCGTCGTCATCTGTCCTCTCAACCTCACCCACACAGCCATCTTCACCGACGAGATCCACTCGCTACTGCTTCAACCGAACTCCTCTACACCCTTCTCTCCCGACGCTCCTCTTCCACCAGCAGCGACCGCTCTTCGTCTCTCCCTCTCAACAAACTTGGCCCATTTCGCAGCTGCTTACAAGGAGAAGTACGTCGGTCTTCCTTTCTCGGCCCTGCTCTTCGGCTGCAACCGTACGAAGCGAGCTCGAGCTGTCCCGTACCCTTGCTCTGCTGTACTAAGCGCTGACCCACCCCTCGTCTCGCAGATACGGATTCCTCGGCCCTCCCCTTCACGACCCGCTCACCATCGCCTACATCGCACATCCGGAGCTCTTCAGGGGTTAGTCTTCTCTGTCCGCTATTGTCGAGTGTTGCTCAAGCTCTCGCACTCCCCAGGCACCCGCTACCGCGTCGACGTCGAGCTCAAGGGCGACCACTCGGTCGGCGCCACGGTCGTCGACATCTACGACAGGCGAGAGGGAGTGGATCGTGATCCAGCCAACTGGGGACGTACAGGGAAGAACGTTCTCATCCTTGAGTCGGTGGACGTGCCGGCGTTCTATAGCCTCTTCCTCGAGGCAGTGGCCACAGCCGACAAGGTCTCCCCCATCGGCGCCAAGTAGAGCTCTTCTCGAGGTTCGCTGTAGGGCTTATAGATAGATCAAGAATCACAACTATGTTCACATGTAAGTTAGGGCTACAGAGAGGGGTACAAAAGGCTACAAGTCTGAGTCGTGAGGGGTCGTGAGCGTGTGGCGTTGGCGTGATTTCGTCGCGTCGTTCGTGAGGGCGTTACAGGTCGTGGCAGGTCGTGAAGCAGGGTCAATTATGACTTCTTGAAAGCAAAGTCCCCGACGTAGGCCTTGACTGCGCTCATACCGCCTAGGAGGAGGGAGGAGAGAGGTCAGCTCCAGCGCCGAGAAAACGCCGAGATGTATAGAGCCCGAAGCAAGAGACTAGGGACTCACTGGTGACAGCACGGTAGGCACCCGCCTTGAGCGAGGCACTCGAGCCCATCTCTCCCTTGGCCGAGTATGAGAGGAGGGTCTTCTTGGAGGCGACGTCGACGGCTTTGTAGGAGAGGGTGCCGCTCGATCCGAACTTGACTTTGAGAGTGTGAGAGACGGTTCTGCCAAGTAATGAGGAGATGGGGATTGAGGCGCAGGAGGAGCATCCGCGAATCGAATCCTGGACCACCGCCTTGCCGTCTAAGGCGCCGAGGGAGAGGATGTAGCCTCCATTGCCATCGCGGCGGAGAAGCTGGAAGAGGTGGAAGAAAGTGCCCGAGGTTGAGGTGCCGGTAGAGAGGTATGACTTCCACGTGTAGGTCCATGTGGATCCCTGTGCAAGAGAACGCCAAGGGGTGCGCCGAAGGTCAGCGCTGCTCGCTTTTAAAAAGGGTCTGCACCCGCGCAGATCGTTCTGTCGCTCGGGGTAGAGCTCAAGAGAGAAATCACTCACACTATCAGCGAGCGGCATCGAGTACATCTCGATCCTCTGGCGGGCACTGGCGCGCTTGACCAACGCCGAGCTCTCCTCTTGGACCGTGATTTCCTCAAACTCGGGTCCACCGACCTCGGCGGGAGCGAGGAAGGGAGAGGACTCGGCGCAGTAAGAGTCGGAAAGGGTGTTCTGGCGGTGAGAGTCGTCCGAGTCGGCAAAGATGGAGTCGTCCGAGATGGAGCGCGAGGCGAGGTTGCCGGCCGAGTTGAGCAGGACTTGGTAGCAGGACTGTGGGAGGGGCCTGGGTCAGATTCATCTCGAGTGGCTCCGAGCGAAGACACTTACACCGATCTTGACGGCGCTCGGGCAGCCGCCTTGAACGAGCTTTCCACTCGACTGCCATGAGAGAGTTTTAGAGACGGCACCACTCTTCATGCCGTTGCCGGAGGCGAGGACGGTAGCTCGCTTCTCCAGCGGAGCGGCAGCAGCCATTGAGGCGAGGGCGAGGAGAGAGGCAAAGGGGTAGAGCATCTTCGGGCGAGAGAAAAAGGGGAAGCGAGTTCGGCTCGGTCGGTTGTCGTGCTTCGTGCGAGTCGTAAGGCGTGAGGCGTCAACGAAAGAGAAGAAGGAGAAAGAGAAGCAGAACTGCTCGCTGCACCTCAAAAAGGCTGCAGCCCCTCGGCGGGCCCTTCGCATGCAGCAGCACCCTCCTTTCTCCTTTCTCGGCCGCGCAAACCCCCAGCTGCAAGGCCAAGGGAAAAGGACATCTCCCTTAGCAAAGGATTATAGCCGAATTCGAGGGTCATTTGAGAGTCTGGGGCGCCTCGACGTGCGAGACAGGTTGAGGCCCGTGCCTCCCATGC
Organism: Leucosporidium creatinivorum; assembly: GCA_001600635.1. Taxonomy (NCBI): domain Eukaryota; kingdom Fungi; phylum Basidiomycota; class Microbotryomycetes; order Leucosporidiales; family Leucosporidiaceae; genus Leucosporidium; species Leucosporidium creatinivorum. The sequence continues at coordinate 632,826 of BCKL01000002.1, read as the reverse complement.
TCGGCGAGCTTGTAGCAACTCAAGAGCTTCGCAGAGAGCATAAAGAGGTGCAAATGACCTGTACTGCTACTCTGTCTTCGTTGGGAAATCTCCCGCGCCCCTTCGAGCAAAGAGATCGCGAGATGTCGACTTTGAGCTGCTCGGTCGACTTTTTGAGACATGGAGAAGAAGCAGAGCTGTAGCCGAGCAAAGAGAGCAGGAGCGATCGGGCTTTGCTCGAGGATGTTTCATTCCTCGCGTGCGGCCGACCAGACGAGCACAAGGCCGACTGCGAAGAGGTGGACGAGCTTGCGGCAGGACGAAGAAAACGGGGGAGCTCGACTCGGAGAGGAAGGGCGAGCAGATTCTCAGGCGACGGTCGCTCTCCCAGTCGCCCGCCTGGAGGTAGTTAGCACTCTATTGTGACCTCAGAGCCAGCAGAGCCGTGCCACAGGAACCTCGAGTGTCTCTGTTTTGTCGCCGAAGACCACTTCGAGTTGCTCGGCGAAGGAAGCTGAACGGCTCTCTCCATCTTGAAGGATCAGGTCTGGGATAAGTCTAGCATAGCACATAGTAAAGCTGCAGCGACATCTGAGTCTAACCCATCCTCGTCGCCGACCCTGTAGGAGAAGAAAGTCAGCTCTGCGCTGAGCCCTGCTTCGCCGAGCCGTCCTTGTCTGCTTCCCGAGCGATTCGACCACTCACAGTCACCAATCCAAGCGCTAGCAGGCTTGACTCCGGCTCCTGCAGCGCGATACATCCCAACCTTGAGCGAAGCCGAAGCTCCTACATCGCCGAACCTTGAGTATGCAATGAGAGGGACGTCGGGCTGGTCCACGTCCACGGCAGTGTAGTCGAGGAAGCCACTGATGCCGTAGGTGATGGTAAGAGTCTGTAGGATGATCTTGTCGAACCAAGACCTATGTGGCGATCGTAGGTTCAGCCTTGCATTCTCGAAGCTCGGCGCCGAACAGGGATCCAGCTCACGAAACAGGAAGGCTAGCGCATACGTTGCCATTGGGGCAAGGGGTGACGGTGTCTCGGATCATAACTTGGCCGTGAAGCAGATCCATGGTGACGGAGGCGCTGCAGAGAGAGGCGGGTTCAGCAAGCGCCGAGAGCCGTTCCCGCCGAGATGAGAAAGACGAGACGAACCCGCCACAGGCATCACGTCGGAGGATCTGCCAGATATGGTTGAAGCTGTTCTGTAGATGGACGACGAGGTCAGCCTCTGCATCCTCCAGTGCGGGAGAAGCGAAGACCAGCCCCGAAAGGGGCGCAGCCTCGAGAGGGGAAAGACCGAAGCTGAAACGTACCCCGGTACTCGTGGCGGCGTACCGAGTCTTCCATGTGTAGCTCCACGTCTGTCCAGCCGCCGCTCCGGGCCAAGAGAAGAGCTCGATGCGTTGGCGAGGAGAAGGAGGGCGAGGAGGAGAAGGGGGCGAAGTGCCGTTTCCGCCGCCGCCACCACCGCTGCTGCAGTTTCGAATCACTTGGCGCGCCATGAGCTTGACATCGGCGAAGTTGCGAGAGTAGGCAGCTGGGAAGGCGTTGAAGTAGGCCTCGAGGTTCTCGTCGTCGGCCGCGGCAAGCTCCTCCCAGTCCTCCTGCGTCGATGGCGCCGCAGAGACCAGCCTGAGCGTCGAGTAAACCGGAGCTTTGGTAGTTTGAAGGTTGGTGCCGTTCCCTCCCAGCTTGAACGAGTAACAGTCCTGCAGAGCATAACCCAAGATCAGCTCGGCGCTCATTTCGGAGACTCGGTCGAAGGGTAGCGAGACTCACCTTCATTCCCCAGCTCTCGTCACATCCACCGGCCGCTAGATAGCCAGAGCTCTGCCACCTGAGCTTCGAAGAAATGCTTCCATATCGCGTGTAGTCGCCAGCAGCGAGTGGAACCTCGGCGGAGCCGGCCACGACCATGGCGAAAGCAGCGACAGCGAAGAGCTTGAGCAACATGTGTAGAGGTCGAGCGGGAGAAGAAAGAAGATTGTGACAGGTAAGAAGCCAAGAGGCGGAACAGACGCGATGAAACAGACACCCTCCGCCGGCGAGCCCCTTTGTGCGGTCGAATGCCGAGAGCCGAGAGCCGGCTTTGGTGGATAAGGATACGATCACAGGTGCATATGCTACAGTACAGCGCTCTTCCAAAGTCTAGTTGGTCCTCGTGGCAGTCCCTGTATCGCAATAGGGTCAGCTCGGCGCCGACATTCTCACCTCGGCAAACAACGCACATTCACCGATATAAGCCGTAGCGGGCAGCACTCCTGGTACTGAAGCTCGGTACATGCCCGCCTTGAGAGATGCAGAAGCTCCGACATCGCCTAGTCGTGAGTACTTGATGAGCGAGACTTTGGGCTTTCCAGACTCGACGGCAGAGTAGTTGATGGAGCCTCGGATGCCGTAACGGATAATCATGGTGTGGACGACGACCTTGTTGAACCAGTTCCTGTAGGATGAGGGTCAGCGACCAGTTCCGCTAGAATGGTAGGAGGAGGGCAGGGGCGAGCGGCGACAGCTCGGCGCGGAAATAAGCTCGACTTACGAGACGGGCGTGCTGGCGCAGACATTACCATTGGCACAGGGCTTGACGTTGTCGCGGATCTGGACCTGACCTTGGCGGAGGTCCATGGTGACGGAAGCTCTGGAGGGGGAAGCGGGTCAGCGAGCGCCGCAGTCGCCGAGACGAACGAGCAAGCTCACCCGCCACAAGCATCGCGACGCAGGATCTGCCAAATGTGGTTGAAGTTCTCCTATAAGAAACCGAAGGGTCAGCGTTCAGTTCTTAGCGAGCGGTGAAGGTTCTCGGTCGGCGGCAAGGATGCTCGGAGCGAGACGAAGGCAGAGAGCCAAACTCACCCCAGTGCTCGTGGTGGCATAGCGAGTCTTCCAGGTGTACTTCCAGGTCTGACCAGCGGTGGCCCCAGGCCAAGAGAGGAACTCGATGCGCTGACGAGGGGAAGGAGGGGGAGGAGGCTCGGTTCCGTTTCCTCCTCCACCGCCGCTGCTACAGTTCTGCACCACCTGCCTCGTCATGAGCTTCACATCATCAAAGTTGCGAGAGTAGGCGGCAGGAAAGGCGTTGAAGTAGGCCTCGAGATTGTCGTCGTCGGCTGCGGCGAGGTTCTCCCATCCCTCCTGGGTGGTCGGCGCCGCCGCCGCCGAGAAGGTCCTGAGCTTGGAGTTGTAGTCGGCAGCGGTGGTGGACTGAAGGTTGGTACCATTTCCTCCAAGCCTGAAAGTGTAGCAGTTCTAGAGACGCAGGAGAGGTGCCAAGCCGGCGAAGAGGTCAGCTCTTGATCTCCAAGTTGCGGCGATTGAACAGAGCTTACCTTGATCCCCCAAGTACTGGTGCATCCACCTGAGGCAAGGAAGCCGGAGCTTTGCCACCGCAGGGTCGAGGAAACGCTGCCTGACTCGAGGTAGTTGCCCGCAGCGAGCTGGGTCCAAGCAGTCGCCGAAGAGAAGGTTGCGAAAGCAGCGATGGCAGGGAGCATGTACATCATGCTTTGAGGTCAAGGGGTGAGGGGCAAGCTGGAAGAAAAGGCAGAAGGCAGAGAAGCGCAAAAGACGGGAGACAAACAAGCTCCAGGCTCCCATTCCTCCCCCTCCCGGGAGCTGGCCCTTCGGCCTCTGTACGATCGAGACCTAATCACTCTGTTAAAACCCACGTGAATCTGTAAAGCTGCATCCTGAGACTGCACTGCAACTCGTTGGCCCGTGTCGCAACAGCTGCATGTCGAAGATCCGAGTCAGGCTGAGCCCGTCTTAAAGCTTGAAGCCAGCTCAGTCGCTGCGAGACAGCTGCAGCGAGCGAAGGGTAAGCGGGAGACGCGAGCCGCGAGTTGAATGAAGTACATACGCGCTGGGAAGAGTGTGCGATTGAAGTGCAGAGCAGGAGCAGATACCAGAGCAGAGTGAGATGAAGGAGCGAAAGAAGCGAAGAGGAGGGCCGAGCTCGATTGGGAGGAGAGGCGTAGAGGAGAGGAGGAGAGAGCAGGGCGAAGCACGCTTGCCCTGCGACCACATCGGCTTCGCACTCTGCTGCAGGACAGCAGTGGCCTCTCAGGACCACAAGAAGCCTTCCACTCGACTCTGTACCCTCCTAGCTCGCCTACAACTCGACTCGAACTCGCTCGCTCCTCTCTCTCTCACCTCGAATGGACGACAACGACGAGCTTCTCGGCTTTGGCTCGGACGAGGAGCTGGGTGCAGCTCACCCAGAGCTCATAGGACGACATGGGGCTGCTCAGCAACCCTCGGAAGGCCAGAAGCAAGAGGACAGGGGGAGTGCGTCCTGGGAGCGAGGCCAGGTCGGCTCGGAAATCGACGAGACGGCTAGGAGGGAGCAGCAGCAGGATGGAGAAGACCATATGATGACCGCTTACGAGGATGAGCCAGCTACCGAGGCCCAAGGTGCTCCAGGCGACCACCTGCGGGGAGTCCCGGTCGCTGATCCAGCCCACGAGGACGATTGGCTCGTGTCGGACGTCGAGGAGGACCCGCTAGTACCAGGAGCGGGGTTCAACACAGTTTCGACTGCCCAGCGTGTCGCCTCACCCTCAACAGCTCAGCACCGAAGCTCGGCCACTCCTCCTCTCGGCGCCGAGCTGCGCCCCCACTCTCCCCTCCCTCCTCCTCGCCCACCTTATCACCCAAAACCCTCCACACAGCTCCGGCCGCTCGTCCTCCCCGGCCGACTTCCTACCATTGACGAGTTCCTCGCCACCCGTCGACCAGTCGGCCTCGACCGAACCAACACCGTCCCCCGGCGCCACGATGATTTGTTCGACGTCGTTCCGACTCCAAGCTCTATCACCATGGAACTGGGAGCTGCTAAGAGCTCGAAGCAGGGTGGTGGGGTTCTGCAGAGGGAAGCAGCTAAGTCGGCGCCGAGGGCAGTGCTGAGCGGAGACGGGGAGGCGGTGGGCGAGGGTGCGGGCAAGCGAACAGGGAAGGAGGAGAAGCGGAAGGACAAGAAGAAGCGGAAGCTGGAGGCTAGTCCCTCTAGCGGTTCGCCGAGGGAAGGAGACGGAGGCCAGGTTTCGGCGAGCTCCAACGCCAGCGGACCAACTCAGGCGTCGACCTCTCAGCTGGTAAGCCTTTCGACTCGAAACGATCTAGGGATCTAATCACTGACTCCTCCACCACTTGCAGTCCACCACCATGCCCGCCGTCGGCGACCGCTTCCCCTCCCGCTTCGCTCTCCTCACCGCCGCCTCTTACGCCTCTCACTCGTTCGGCTACACCTGCAAGATTCTGCGCTACCCCAACGGTGCAGCTGCCTCCGTCAAGATGGGATGCCCCCTCCATCTACCAGCAGGACCGAATCGCTGCCCTGCCACCCTCAGAGCTACGCCGAAGGGCGAGAACGGCGAGTGGGAGGTCACCATGTGCTCGATGGTGCATAATCACGAGTCAAAGGAGCTGGGAGAGTGGAAGGCGCCGAGGGATAGGCAGATGGTCAAGCAGGATAAGAAGAGGAAGTCGCAGGATAGCGAGCAGGGGGCGGATGAGAGCTCGCAAGCTAGGCTCTCGCAGTCGATATCGGAGCTGGAGTCGCCTTCGCTCGAGGACGTCCGCAGATCGCCAGCCGTCTCCATCGGTGCTCCCGACGGCCGCCTCTCGGAGTCGCCTCCAGCACCTCGGCGCAACCTCCCTTCCTTCGCGTCCGTCTCTATCGCAACAGCACCTCTCCAGCTCGCACCTCCAATCTCGCAACAGCACTCGCAGCTCCTTCCTCCCGTCCTCCTGCAGCAAGGCTCGCTGATGGCGCCCGCTTCCACCGCCTTCTCGCCATCACCCTTCCCTCTCCCTCCTCAACACGACCACTTCGGACTCCCTCCACCTCCGCCACCGCGTTCGCAGCCCTCCCTTCGCGACCTGGACGACGCTCTCTCCCTCGCCTTCGGCTCTTCCACCACCAGCGCACCTGTCCAACTTTTCCCTTGCGACTCGGCGCCCTCCCATGTCCAGCAACAGGCTTCACTCGACGCCCCTTTCGATATGCACGCTTCTCCGCCCCTCCTCTTCAACAATATCACTTCTTTCGCTCTCCCGCCAGCTCCCCTTCATCCCATCGTCGATTCAGCGCCCCTAGAGATCAACGCCGAGCCCTCCCAAGCCGAGATGGACGCCTTCTTCGGGTACAAGGGACCTCTCGTGGACCCTGATCCAGATCTGGATGGCGTTGCTGTGATTCTGGACGAAGCGGGAGAGCCAGTCGAGATGGGCGAAGTCGAGGAGGATGGGCCGAGGTGGTCGGTGGAGGAGAAGGGGAAGGGAAGGGCTGTGGAGGGGAGGGAGGGAGTTGAGGAAGAAGAGGAGGAGGAGGAGGATAATCTTGACGGAGAGCCGTTGGATCTGGAGATCAAGGTGGAGGAGGAAGAGAGCGAGAAGCAGGATCAGGGTGCGCCTGCGAGGGAGGAGAAGCAGGAGCCTTACCAGCTTCAGCCGATCCCCGCCCTCTCGCCGGAGACTGGGGATCCCATGACCACAGACGAGAAGAGGTGGGTGCTCTTTCCGCGCACTCCGAGATCTGAACTGACTCGTCCCCCGAGCAGACTCGCCATCATCGAGTCGCTCGAGCGCATCACCGTCTCCATCCTCTCGCAACTCGTCGACGGCGTGGTCCCTCCGCCCCCTCCACCCACCACCACCGGCAAACCCACCAAGCAGACTCGGTGGATACCCAAGCCTATCGTCGTCAAGCTGGCGAAGCGCGGCGGAGAGGCTGGGTGAGCTCTGTGCAGGGCGCACTCCGATGCTCCGAAACTCGAGCTGACTTCCTCTTCTTCTCCACAGAGCCGATCCATCCCTCGAAAATGCTACTACGCAGCCCAAGATCCGCCGTCTAGTCTTCCCTCGAGCCTGCGGTGGACAGAAGGATAGTCCCGGTCGACTCGGCGCTCGCGAGCTGGGTGAGTCTCTGCCGCTCGGACTCAATCCACCGCCGCTGACCCACCTACCATCGATAGCCGCCTTCCTCAAAGTCGTGGAGACCATTATCGATGGCCTCAAGAACCGCACCGTCTCGACCAAGCGCGACATCTTTTACCGCAGCGTCGCTCTCTTCGTTAAGCAGACTGTCGTCGACTCGGTGCGCCCTGACCATTCCCCGCCGCTACTTTCCTGACCGAAGCGTGCTTACCTGCAGCTCGTCGAGGACATTGCCGCCACCCTGCGAGTTCGCCGAAGCGATCTCAACGTCGTCGCCGCCTCCAAAGGTCTCTTCGCTGGACACGTCAAGATCACGACGACGGATGGGATCGTACTCGAGGGAGGAGCGCAGGCGGGCTCTCTCCTCCCTTCGCTGCTGATGCCGCGACTGACCCTTCGCGATGAGACAGAGCGCTTTGATTCCTTCTTCGCAGCTGATTGAGAAGATTGAGGTCGACGAGGTCAAGTGGGTGCTCATCATCGAGAAGGAGGTGAGCTGCTGCACTTCATGCTACCCCGCGAAACCAAGCTCACCCCCCTCCTCGACAACAGGCCGTCTTCCACTCGCTCTGCTCGGCCGACTTCCTCGCTCACGACCAACTTCCTCATGGCATCATCCTCACGGGCAAAGGCTACCCGGACCTCTCGACCCGCGAGCTCGTCAAGCGTCTCTCCATCGACTACCCTTCGTGCGTCCCTCTTTCCTCTCCTCTCGCTGACCTATCGCCCACTCCACTCGGCGCGCGCGCAGGCTTCCCCTCCTCTGCCTCGTCGATTCCGACCCTCACGGCCTCGAGATCCTCTCGACTTACAAGTATGGCTCTTCGGCGTTGGCTTTTGATCGAGCGAATCTGGCGGTGGAGGGCGTTGAGTGGATGGGAGTGAAGGGGAGTGAGTGGGATAGGATGGGAGTAAGGAGGGAGGAGCTGTTGGCTTTGACGGCGGGGGACAGGAAAAAGGCGTTGAAGTTGTTGAAGAGGGAGTGGTGGCCAGTGGAGTGGAGGTGAGTCCCTCGTTTCGTTTGTCAGACGAGCGCCGAGCAGCTGATGCGAGATCAAGCCAACAGACGCGAGCTCGAGTACATGCTCCACATTCAACGCAAAGCCGAGATCCAAGTCCTCCTCACCAGCCGAGGCAGCAGCTCCACCTCAAGCGCCTACTCCCAGCACTCCGATTCTCAGCCTTCGCAACCGACGTCCCAGTCGACCTCCTCCTCCTCGACCGACATCCGCGCTCCTTCCAAGCTGGTCGAGTACGTCGTGCAGAAGCTGATGAGTGTGTTGAACAGTTGATGAGGCTGTATGTGTTTGTAGCCTGCTGCATTTGTATTCGCTTTGTCTCGTCTTCGGGCTGCTCGGCGAAGGCTTGCGAGGCGGTTGGGACTGTGCTGAGCTTATCAGGGAGGCTCTTTCTTTCACGAAAGCTACGACGATACATCTCTGGTGATCTGAGACCATTTTGAGAGGGCTAGGGGCGTGCAGCTTATCAGCTTGGCGATGCGAAGCGGCCATGTGAGTCGAAGCCAGGAGAAGGTCGGCCGAGGGTAAGAGCGAGCAGAGGGAGCTACAGAGAAGAACAGTAGCTGTCATATCTATTGCGCTTCCATCTCACTGGCATAAGTCGACCCGCGACCCCCCTGGATCTGTGTTGAAAGGCGGAGAGCGCCGACTCTCCTCCTTGCCCTCAACGCTTTCATAGCACTCAGCACACAGCTCTTTACTTCGCTTTCCCCCGTTCCCCCCCGTTCCCCAGCTCCCCCCCGTTCACTACAGCCAGTCACCTCACGGCTTACAGCTCCTCACGTCCTTCACCTTCCACCGCGTCACTCTCTCCCAGCCAAGATGAGCGACCACCCCGTTACCGATGCCGTCGTCGCCGCGCCCCAGGAGGTTGGATACAAGGTGAGCCCCCAACTCCCCTACAGCTTTAGAGCCCACGAGGCCTTGCAACAGAGCAGGAAAACCGGCGAGGGCTGAGCGTTCGAGAGCTGACTCGATCTTCGCGGGTTCTGCTTGACGATAGACCTTCGTTGGAAACCTTGCCTTCAGCACCACCGGCGAGGACCTCAAGGAGATCTTTGGAGCCGTCGGAGAGATGTGGGTAGCGCTCCCTTTCACCGACTCGTCTCGCTCGTTCGATGCGGAGACTAGTCCGCTCTGTTGGAGAGGCGATGGCTGACCTTATCCTTCGTTGTACCTTCGCAGCTCCAACGCTCAGGTTATCAACCGTGGAGCTCGTTCCCTTGGGTGAGTACCTGCTCGACGATTGGTGAGGGCGGAGCTCGATGGCGGGTGTGGGTTGGGAGCGGCGAGTGCGGCCGACTGAGCTGCAGAAGGCTCAGCGGGAGGGCGCGATGGAGCGACATCATCACTGTGATACGCTACAGCCCAATAGCGGCTCTCAGCGTATCGCAGCTCTCGCTCGGAGCGAGGTGCGCGTGGAGCTCTACGCCGCCGACGCGCGATCATTCAGCAACCGCAATTTACTCTACAGCAGCTGACTCGATTCTCTCATCTGACAGCTACGGATTCGTGACCTTCTCGTCCGAGGCCGATGCCGTCAAGGCCGTCTCGCAGCTCGACAAGTCTGAGCTCGCTGGTCGCCAGATCAACGTCGAGTTGGCCAAGCCCCCTACCGCCACCGCCGCCGGTCGCATCCCCAAGGCCGCCGCCAAGGCTGCCATCCAGCAGGGAGCTACCGAGGGTGAGGAGGTCACCGAGGGAGAGGCCAGGCCCAAGAAGAGCAAGTCGAAGAAGGTGCGTTTCGCTTCCTAAAATCGCGCCGAGGATCGAGCTGATCCGCTATTCAACAGCAGCGCGCTCCCAAGGGCCGTCGTCCCCGTGCCGACGCCGAGACTGAGGAGGCTGGCGACGCTCCCGCTTCCACCGAGGGAGTGACCGCCCAGCTCGCCGCTACGAACCTCAACGCCGACGGATCTGCTCCCGCCCCTTCCTCGGCCCCCAAGAAGCGCAACGGCCGTCGTGGACCCAAGGCCCCCGCCGCCCTCAACGAGGACGGCACCCCTGCCGCTGCGTCGTCCCCCGCTCCCCGCCGAGGACCCCCCACTGGCGAGCCTTCCAAGACTCTCCTCTTTGTCGCCAACCTGCCCTTCTCCGTCACCGACGAGGCGTTGGCCAAGGTCTTCGAGGGTTACAAGCTCGCTTCCGCCCGCGTCGTCACCAAGAAGTTCGGACCCAGCGAGGGTAAGAGCAAGGGCTTTGGATTCGTCGATTTCGAGAGCGAGGAGGAGCAGCAGAAGGCGCTGAATGGATGCCAGGGCAAGGAGGTCGAGGGTAGGGAGATCCAGTTGAAGGTGGCCATCCAGGAAGAGAAGAGGGAGAAGAAGCAGGAGGAGGAGAAGCCTGTCGAGACGCCCGCTCCCGTCGCACCCAAGGCTGAGGAGAGCCTGAAGGAGGCCGAGGCCACCATCGTCGCCTCGTAAAGAGGTGTGTCTCTTCTCCTTCTTTTTCCCGCTTCGTCGGCCATCGCTGACCCTTCTCGCTCGCCGCAGACCATTCCCTCCCAAATTCTACTTCCCTATCCCCTCACATCGTAACAACTCGAATCTAGCCACTTTGGCATAGCAAACCCTCAATCCAAACGAAGTTCAAATATCATTAGCTACAGTAGCGACCGCGAGAGAGATGAGAAGCGAGCGCCGAACGCCAGAGCAGCGAGCGCCGGAGGTCAGACGAGCAGGAGCGGAGCGGACCAGCGACTGAGGTCAAAAACAGAGCTGTACACCGGGCTGCTCTAGACAGGGCTGCACCTTCACGGCAGTCTCTAGATCTCGGCGCTGGCACTTCGGCGAAGAGCTTGGTTGCTCGACGGGCGCTTCGCTGGCAGCGCCCTCCCTCTAATACCTGCTGGCGGGGATCCTGATGCACTGCACTAAAGTCCCTCGCTACCTCGCCGAACTCGCGGCGCTCTATCGTCCTGCAGGACGCCACAGAAAAGTCAGCTTCCTACGAAGGGGTTCGGCGGACGAAGCAGCGACTGACCGGTGTCCGGCAGCCCTCGTACTGATACAACATAGTCACGGATATCCTCCTCTGCTCCCTCGTCTGTTTCTCAGCGAGCCATGGCCACCTCGAGCTCGTTCAACGCGTCCGCAAGAGCTCCGCCCTTGTTCTCCAGCTCCTTTGGCGGCGCAGGCTTGGGTTCGACCAGCGGCGACGCTTCCTATAGGTCCAAGCAATCTTTCGTCAACTGCTGTCGATTCTCCCAGCCATCTCGGCTGCTTCCCCGCTCTCCGGACGCACCTTTGCGGCCTGCTCGACGAGCTCATGCCTCCAGTCCTTCTCTTTCTCCGTGCCGTTCATGTCATCCCTCTGGCTAGCATCCCTAGCTTTCTGAGCTTCCTTCTGCTTCTTGGTGCGTAGCTGAGGTGTGACCGAGGACTTGAGAGGGAGCGACGAGGAGGAGGAGCGGATCTTGGGCAGGAGGGAGGCGGGACGGCCTTTCTTGGTGGGTGGGGGACGCTGTAGGTGCGTAGAGTGTTAGTGATAGTATCTGAAGAGCTACAGAAGAGCTGCGCACCTTTTTAGTCGTGGGAGCCATCGTCGACGTCGGAGCCAAGAAACGAGCTGACCTTCGCGGCGCTCGAAGTCCAGCTCTCTCGCTCCTACCGCTCGCTCGGCCGACTTCAGCTCGGCTACAGCTTAATCTGCACACATCAACTCTGCTCGCCTGCCCTAACACTCTACACCACACCTCACATAGCCACCCACGCGATGCCTCCTCGCAAGTCCAAGTCCTCCAAGCCGAAAGCGCCCAAACCCATCTTCTTCGGCCCCGAGCGCCCTCCCCCAATCTCGATCCCCACTCCCAGCGCACCAGCCGACCCTTCGCGCCTCCCCGCTGGCCAAGCAGGCGAGCCCACGTCGCTCAACGCTCAGGCTGATCCCGCCGAGGGAGGGGGAGCTGGCAAGAGGAAGAGGAGGGCGAGACCTAGGAAGAAATTTAAGGGTGGAAATGGGTGGGAGGAGAATAGGATGGAGCCTGAGCCGCATGAGGAGGATTTGGAGAGGTATGATCCGTGAGTCCGCTTGCTCTGAGCACGAGGCGAGCGAGCCGCTGACAGCTCGGCGAGGGCACAGTGCTCTTCCCTTCGACCTGAGGATGTTGCGAGCTATCGACGAGTGGCGTTCCCTTCGTGCTCTTCCCTGTGAGTGCGCCCTCCCCTCCCTCACAAGACGCCCGCACTGACCTCTTTCCGTCCGCCTCGGCGCTGCGCTCCCCAGTCGACCTCAAACTCAACTTCGACTCGGTCCTCAGTCACTTTGAGCTGGATGTGGCGGCGTTGAGACAAAAGTATGGCAGGCAGTCGTTGAGGGGATACAACCCTGATGAGGGCGAGTCCGAGGAGGAAGAAGATGGAGATAGCGACGACGGAGGAGGAGAGGAGGAGAAGCACGAGTTGGAGGGCAGTGAGGAGGAGTGGGCGAGCACCAGGTTTAGTGTCGAGGTCATCCCCAAGTGGCTGGACGATAGGGCGAACGATGGGTGAGTTCTAGAGGCGTAGGAGCGAACGCCGAGCTGACACTCGTTACTCTCGGCGACAGATACACCCCTACGCTCACCGCCGCTCCTCAAGTCATGGGCAACTTCCTTCGCTTCTTGATCGCTCGCAACGTTCTCCCTCAGCACGGCAGCAAGGTCAAGGCTTCGATCCCCATTTGCGATCAAGCGAAGTTGCAGCGTGATCAGTTCCTCGCTACTGCTTCCGATACGCTCGCTGACCCTCTTCTACACAGTGCCCGCCACCTCCGTCATCTCCAAGATTCTCCCTCCCGCATTCCACCGCGCTCTCCACACTCTCTTTCCCTCCCCTTCTTCAACCCTCTCCTCCCCCATCGCCGAGCACGACGTCGCTCCTCCCGACCCCACCGTGACGATCCCCGACCTCGTTCCCGCAGCCGCCTTCGTGGAGGATACGACCGACCTGGACCTCGACGCCGATACTGTGCCCCTCAACGAGTCGCTCGAGGGATGGCCGTCTGTCGCCGAGGGGGAGGGGGATCAAGATCCGGCGATGAAAGCGTTGGAGGAGCAGAAGAGGAAGTTGGAGGGAATCAGGAAGGCTTTGGAGACGGAGGCGAAGTCGGTGGAGGCGTGGAAGGAACCGAGGATCAAGGAGGAGAATGCGACGGCCGAGGTGAGGGGAGTGATGAAGCGCTTGGGAGTGGATGTTGAGGCGGAGGGGGAGTGGAGGCTGGTGGGAGAGGAGAGGAGCGCTAGGATGATTATGGCGTGGGAGAGCTTGCCTCTTGCGTCGAAGGGCAAAGGCAAGGAGGGCGCCGAGGAGAGGATCATCGTGAAGATGGAGCTCGGAGCTCATCTCGTCGACTTTCCCGTCACCGCCTTCGCCCACTCCCACGACCCGTCCACCACTTCCTACCTCGGATCTCCAATCACCCTGCACCTCGACCTAACTCTTACGGGACTCAGGCACCTCCTCCACGCCCGCTCTCTCGTGCTCGAAGCCGACCTCTCCTGCATCTCCTTCTTCCCCTCTTCCTCCTCCTCGACCAGCCACACCAACTCTAGCCCGATCTGGTTCCTCACCTCCCTCTACCGCATCCTCCCTTCCTACTGGCCTAAGATCGGCGAGAGTTTGAGGGACGAGCCCGGGAGGCAGAGGGATTGGGAGGGTGAGTGGGAGGCGCCCGAGGGGATGGAGAGGCATTGGGTCGAGCCCGAGGAGAGGAAGGAGGGGGAATAGTCAGGAGAAGGAGAAGGAGAGATCTGAGGCTGAAGGCGCTGGCGAGGGAGGCGTAGAGCGCAAAGAGGTCGGCGCCGAGAAGGCTTGAGGTCTGAGATCGGGAGCTGTGCTTGCGCTTAGTACTCCGTGGACAATCCTCTTTACTGACTGTAACCTGTCGTGCTGACTCGGGACAAAGAGCGAGAGCAGACCGTGACGAGACCGCGAAGGTTGTCATGTCACAGACCTTGACGAGACCGAGCAGGACGACGGTGAGGCCGACGGTGGCTGATGGGCAACCGGTAGTGCACCGCATACGTCAGTAGTAATCACAAGTCACCCCTTCAGACTCAGAGAAGAGACCAGATCACAGCTCAGCACGACAAGGACGACGACAGAAGCATCGAGCATCGCCAAGCCCTCCCCTCGGGTCGTTTCTGATCGAAAATGGCTGAGATTGAAGGGCACTCACTCGTAGGCGAGAGATTCTTCGCAAATGCATTGATATTACGAGCGCGCCATTCTGCAGCTGGCCAAGGTCGAGCGGGGTTCGAGCTCAACACGTTTCGCCGAGGCTGAGGTGCCGAGGTGGGGAGCCTTGCCCCTTCGCTTGCGCTTAGTGCCCCATGATATGCTTTAAAGATCTTGTTCGGATGCCTGATCGCTTCCTACACCTCTCGACTCGTTGCTAGCGCCTGCTCGCCTGCGAAATCATCGCCGAGTTCGCTCGTTTCTCGGCCAATATCGATGGGAAGTCAAGCATCGTCATTTCGATACATATGCTGCTATCAAGAGCTGCTTGGTTCATGTCCGTAGACGAAAAGGTGGAGTGTAAAGCTATGTACAGCGAAAGGAAATGGAGGGAGGGTAGGGCTACAGAGGCGAGGGGGTTACAAAAGTCGATGGGTGACGGAGAGGGGGTATCTAATCATGGAACGGAAGCTCTATGGGTATGATGAGAGTGCTGGATTATGCGCAGCGCCCGCCGGTGAAGCGCCAGCCCTTGAAGCACGAGGCGATCTGACATTCGGAGTTGTGGCACTCGACGTTGAGGGCTCCGGGGCTGTTGGGTGGGAAGAGAAGGTAAGCAAGGAACGTGATAGGAGCGGAGAGAGACACAAACGTACATGGCGAGGCAGTTGACTCCGCGAAGACCTTCGCCGACGCAGCCGCCGCCTGTTCGGAGGGAAAAGAGAAGCTCGGTCAGCTCCAGTTTCAGTCGGTCTGAAGCGAAACAAAACATAACTCACAAGACATGAGACTCGAGGTGACATCCAAGCACTCGAAGCCACCGCTTGGGAGAGCGCAAGCCGTTTCGCCGGTGGGGCAGCTGTTCTTGACCCTCTCGCTAGTCGTCGGGCTGGCAACGGCAGCAGCAAGAGGCCTAAAGACTTCCTGGTGAGCCGCGACAGCCCTTGCAGCATGAGGGTGCTTGGGAACGACCGCCTTCTTCTGCTTCCTCGACATACGAGCGCGAGCCGAGCTGGCGAGGACACAGCCTCCGGCGCCGTTCGAGATGTAGCCGGCGGCGCAGGTGCAGGTCGAGGTGAGGCCACCAGCGACGGGAGTGAGGACGTTGGGAGCTTGGCAAGTGTTGCGAGGGACGCAGACTCCGCCGGCGGTCTGACAGAGGTGGACATCAGCCAAGCTCGGCGATGATTCGGGCGAGGCGAACGGAGAGCTTACGGCGAAGTAGTCGGCAGTGCAGGCACAAGCGCAGGTTCCGGGACCACCGCAGATTGGTTCTGCTCCAGTGGGGCACTGTTGAGCGAGTGAAAGGGGACAGGTCAGCTTTCCGGCGCTTTCGTAAGAGCTCGGAGTGACCTACGGATGGGCAGACGGTCTGAGCTTGGAACTGTAGGCGTTGCACCAGGTCAGCTGAGGCTCAGCATTTATATGGAAAGGAAGAAGACGCCTTACGATGTTGGTGACCAAGTTGAGTGCGTTGACGCAGGAGCAGACCTTGACGAGACCGAGAAGGTTGACGGTGAGGCCGACGGTGGCTGACGGGCAACCTGTAGCGCACCAGAAAGGTTAGCTATCGCTTCAAGTGAACGCTGTACCCAGTCGACTACAGCTCAAGGCGTCCAGGGCGACGATAACCCCCCCCCCCCCCCCCCCCCTCGGCTCATTCTTCGTCGGAAAAAGCTGAAAATGAAGGGGAACTCACTGGTAGGGGAGAGCAATTTCGCAAATGCATTGATGTTGATCAACGCGCCGTTTTGCAGCAGGCCAATATCTAAGTCCAAGCCGAGGAGATTGCCGAGGTCGAGGTTGATTTGACCCATGGCGACCGTCATGAAGGTGCTAGCGACCGCCAGGGAGGCGAGAGGACGGAAGAGCATTGCTGAGAGCTGGCGAGTTGTGTGTTGGAGAACGGCGAGGGGTGGGGAAGAGGGGAAGCGCGAGGTTTCAAAGGAGTGTGAGGGGGTCGACGAAGGCGCGGGGCTGTCGAGCGAGCGAGTGAGATACAGTCAAAGCGAGTAGCTATGAAGAGGAAGAGAGAGAGAGTGCGGGAACCCTCAAGTCGTGCTCTGAGCCCGGGAGGAAAGCTTCACGGCCATGGACAGCCTGCGCCGAAAGATAGTTTCGCTTCATCACCTTTCTCATCACTTGTTGTCTCGCATAGATTATATGGAGCTTACCATGGCTTGAAGAGTGCTTGCCCCAAGGAGAGCGGTGGACCCAAGGTGGTGACGCCGAAGCGAGCTCCAACTGCCTTCTCTCGCTTCCCCAAACCTTCGGCCGAGGACTGAGGAAGCGGCAGCGCGGCGGCAGCGCGCCTTACGGGAGGAACTGTTGGAATCCCGGGCTTAGAGCCTTCGACCGAGAGCCACGGAGCGTCACGATCTTCCCACTTCTCCTTCCCTCTCCTCCTGCCCGAGCTGCGAAGGCGACGAAGGGTCGGCGGTCGAAAGTGCCATCACTCGCGCCTCTTCGACCATGTAGAGGAGCAGATATCGAGTAAGAGGTCTACTCGACGCATCATCAACACCGAACCGCAGCTGCACGCGGTGTCGGGCAGCTCCCTCCAAACTCGAGGTTCGCACTCCTCACGAGCGAGAAGCGCAGGCGAGGTGACGGGCGCCTTGCTCCTTCGGGACCCTCCTCGCTGCTCGCGCAAGAGGTTCCAGTCACTTGAGGTACTGTAACACAGCTGGAAGAGCGCCCAAGCCCGAGAAAAGTGGGGCGCAAGGCGGAGGCGAGAGGCACGAGGAGGGAAGAGGAAGGAGGAAGAGCTCCAATTGCCTGATTAGGCCGCGTCAATGACCTCTATTAATCTCAATACTAGGGCTTATCCATGCTCACCAGCAAGAGTGCACGGGTGCCTCTCCTTTCCCACCCTCGCAACCGGCAAGCTTCCCTGTCTCTCCTCCTCGCCGTGATGAAGATGCTTGGCCGTGGCTTTCGCCGAGCCGCCGAACTCGCACGCCGAACGGGCTGCGAACGACTAGGTTCAATTACACGGGCTTCCAAGAGATAGAACGGGTCACAAGTACTGAGACAGCGGGAAGTAGGAAGCTTGGGACTAGTCGGCAAAAGGCGTCGGAGGAGCGCCAGAGTGGGAGCTTGGCTCGGTGTCGGCTTGCGTGTAACTGGTTCGTGGAAGTCGGGTACAGGTGTACGAAAAGCACCTGTGATATTCGGCTCAACGAGCTGCACAGGTCCTGTGTCCTCGTTAGACTTTTTCTGGTCGCCCGAAAGCCTCTCGCCGAGCATTTGATTGACTCGGCGCAACCCGCAGACTTCCCTTTCCCTGAAGACCCCTTCCGTTGATCACCACCATCACTCCCGGCTGGGTGGGTCTGCACCGGAGGGCAACCAGTGTTCTCGAGAAGCTACCCGCCCAGTGAGGAGATCACCGACCTCCAGGAGACGACCGACTCGGAGCTCCAGGAAGGGATCAGCGACTAAGCCGAGTGAAGGCGGAGGTCCTCCCGTGCTCAGCACTACACGGCCTTCCGTGCCGAGAGTAGAGGGCTCCCCGTCTCTGCGGAAACCTTGCCCCGCCCGCGCTCTTTTGTCTTTGCTCGGCGCAGGCAGAGCGGCGGTTGTTTGGGTGTAGAGCCACTTCAGCAGCGCTCGCGGCCGCTCAACACGAGTCAGAGAGCCAATATGGATGTTTATCGCTGGAGGCGCTCGCCGAGACGTCCCGCGAAAGCTAGCAGTCTCCGAAGTCGACTCGACGCCTGCGTCGAGCAGCGCCAAATCCGCATTCTCAGCGCTCGTCGCTCGCTGCCCTCTCTCCCAGATGGTTCTGGTCGATAATGATAACGCTAGATTAACCCGTCTATAGTCCTAAAAGCCCTTGTGTCCCACCCTCCTACTTCTTAGCCTTCTCCGGCTGCTTCTCCCACTGCTCCCTCGTCAACACGAACGTCCTCGCCGACAAATCCAACGGCCACAGCGCTCCCACAATTCCACCCTTCCCCTCCTCCTGAGCATCCACACCCTTCACCTCGCTCTCCGCTCCCTTGGGCACGACGACAAACCCATTTTTCCTCAGCCTCTTGGCCAAGGACGTCTCCACCGCCGGTCGGAGGGTGATGACGATTTCCTGGGTCGAGTCCTGGCCGGTTGAAGAGCCGAAGGCGTACTCGGAGATGAAGGAGAGGAGGTCATCTTCGATGTCGGCGGGGCGGAAGGAGAGGGAGGTGGCGAAACGGCGGAGGTGGAGGGTGCCGGAGGGGAGGGAAGAGCTGGGAGTGGGAGGAGTGGAGGAGAGGGTGGACTTGGACTCGGCGGAGGAGGAGGTGGAGACCTTGCCGCGAGAGCGAAGGGGGTAGGGCGAGGAGGTCATGGCCGAGGAGGAAGCGGCCTCGGTGGAGTCGGTAGCAGGGGTGTCCTCGATCTTCTTATCGTCTGTATCAGTCTTGGGGTGATCGACCGCAGCATCGAGTTGCTGTCCAGGCTTTTGACCGTCGAGTCCAACAGCGCCGATGATCCGTCCATCATACTCGAGGACCCAGAAGCCACTCTTCCCATCCTTGTCTCCTACCTGATAGTATCCCTCAATATCCCTCAGATCCTCCTCTCCAATCGCCCTCGACATCTTATCCTCAAACATGGAGCGATGGCGCATTTCAAAGAGGGCGAGGAGGACGATGGGCGCGACGACGATGAGAGGGGTGATGGAGAGCCATTCGGTGGCGCTTTGCATGAGACCGCCGTCGCCTAATGGAACGCGAGGGACCGACGCGAAGAGGTTGTGGACCGAGGTTGGCCAGCCTCGACCGACGTAGAGGACGAGGAGGTGGGTGAGGCCGGCCCAAAGGAGGACGACGAGAGGCTTGAAGAGGGCTACTTGGTTGGCGAGGGATGATCTGTAGTGGAGATGACTCGTTAGCTCTTTCGGCGCCGGCGGAATGTCTCGAAAGTGAGGGAGGCGAGGCTGGACTCACGGTTCCATGACGGAAGCGCCGACGAGGTATCGCACAATCTTGAGATCTGTAGCAGCTACAAAGGGGCGAATCGATGCAGGGGGAGGAGCGGGCTTGGGAGGCGAGTTGGGGTCGTAATCGGATCTCAGCACCTCGAAGGGATCTGTTGGGTCGGGAGAGGCTTAGCACATGTAGTAGGATGGTCGAGCACAGCCACAACTCACCCATTGAAGGAGCACTAAACCCTCCTGCTCCACCAAAAGCTTGAGCAACGTTCATCGCGAGAAGAAGTCGACAGGGAGATGAAGCGCAAGTCGGCCGAGCTGGGAGGAGAGAAGAGCGAGCGTGTAGTCTAGTAGTCCGAGCGCGGGAAGCTGTAGTCGAGTTGGAAGATATAGATCAAGTCGTGTGAGGAGGAAAAGAGGCGAAATGAGGAAATCGGCGGAAGAGAAGGAGCGGAACGTGTTGGCTGTCAGGCAGGCAGAGCGGCGGCGAGCCGATCAAGGCAGGCGAGGCCTTCGCGCGAGATTTTGAAGTCCGCTGTTTTCCTCAGGCAAACTCGCAGGAGGACGCAGATTGTTGCTGCACCTCATCAGACCACCTACCAGCTACACCCATCAACTCGTCTACAGCCCCTCGCAACTTAGCGCTCTACAAAGATGCTCTTCGACACGCCAGGGATTTCACTCGCTGCTGTTCCCGTGGCCTCTACCTCGGCACACGACAGCACCAAGAAGCGCAAACGTCCCTCCGAGGCTGGTCCTACCAAAGATGAGGCTGCTAACGGTGCAGCGGTCAACTTGGACAAGTTGATGAAGCGGATGAAGAAGATGGATAAAGATCAGGGATGGGGAGGGCAGCTCGGCGGTGGGGGCAAGACGGGCGCAGAGGGGACGGGACAGCAGGAGAAGGGCAAGAAGAAGCCGAAAGCTAAGAAGGGGAAATCGGAGGGCGGTGGACAGCAGCAGGGAGGAGCAGGAGGAGCGCCGAAGAAGGAGGAGCAGGCGACGCCGGCGAAACCTCATCGCTTTGAGCCGGCCAAGAAGGACAAGCGGGCCGCAAAGCTCAAGAAGCAGGAGTCCAAGGCTACCTTCAACCCCGCCTCCTCCGCCAACCTCATCGCTCCCCTCAACGAGCGCTCCTTCGCGCCCCCTCCCTCCTCCGCCGAGCCCGCTGCCGCTTCCACTCCCAAGGCTACTCGTCACGCTGCACCCAACTACGACGAGGCACACGCCGCTGGAGCCTCACCCGCCAACCAGCCCAAGCAGACCTCCATGCAGACGGCGCTGAGGGCCAAGCTCGCGGGAGGCAAGTTCAGGATGCTCAACGAGACGCTGTATACCAGTACGGGCGAGGAGGCATGGGAGACGATGAAGGAGGAAGGAGCTTTCGATGATGTGTGTCTCGCTTCGCTCTACACGCCTCGCCATCCGCTGACTTCGACCCTCGGCGTTCACTCTCGCAGTACCACGCCGGTTTCCGCTCTCAAGCCGCCGGCTGGCCCACCCACCCTCTCACCATCATCTCCAACTCCCTTTCTTCGACCCTCTCCCCCAACTCCCTAATCGCCGACTTTGGCTGCGGTGACGCCGTCCTCGCCCGCACCCTCTCTAAGGGCTCAAACTCGCTCAAGGTCATCTCCTTCGACCTCGTTTCCAAGGATGGATGGGTCGTAGAGGCTGAGTGCTCGAGTGTACCTCTACCTGGAGGACGCCAGGGTGGGGCGATTGTCGATGCGGTGGTGTGTTGCTTGAGTTTGATGGGAACCGATTGGGTCAGGATGGCCAGGGAGGCGTGGAGGGTGTTGAAGGATGGGTGAGTGGTCTCCGACTTGATGCAGGATATAAGCTGACCGCCTTGTGTTGCAGAGGAGAGTTCAAGATCGCCGAAGTCACCAGTCGATTCACCGACTTGAACGCCTTTGTCGCTCTCGTCGAATCTCTCGGCTTTGAGCTTACTCACAAGGTGCGTTTGGCCGGCTTGCATCGATCTCTCACCATCATACTGATCTCGTTCATATGCAGGACGAGTCCAACACCCACTTTGTCATGCTCGACTTCCAGAAGCACGGCGAGGAGGTCGCGACGAAGCGCGCCGAGACGACCAAGAAGGCGGCCGATTTGCTCAAGCCTTGCATCTACAAGAAGCGTTAGTTGTTAGCTCGATTGAGTTATATCATCCCTACATTCGCCCCAAACACGTCAGCGTTGAGTGAAGAGTCCAAGCGAGCTTCGGCCGTTGCGAACCAGGGGCCAGCTCGGCGGTAATGTTTCGAGGGACCACCTCGCTCGGTCGGGCGTTGGCAGGATGCTCTGACGTGTTGTCAGGATCAAGCGGTGCTGTCAGACGACTCTGCAGCCGTTAGACACTGCACCGAACTGCGACCTTCCTTCGAGAAGCCCACATATGACGGCGCGGGTTTGAGAGATCGTCCGTTGCTCTCCTCCCTTTCGTCCAGCTCGAGTCTGATCCCTGCTTGTTTCTCTGGTACTATTTCCCTACAGGTGAGCACTGCTTCCCACTGAGCTACATAATCTCCAACGTCTCAGAGAAAGGCGGGGAAAGGAAGCGACAGCTCACGCGCCTTTGCAATCCTTCCCTCCTACCATCTCGTCGCTCGTCCGTCCGCCGACTCGTGGCCAAGCAGCAGTATGCAGCCTAATATCACCGTATCACCTACCGCAGCTTCTCGCACACTGGGAGCAGACAACACTCTACCCTCACCCGCTTCGGCCACTCGCTCGACCTCTTCTCACTCGCGCACTCGCTCCATGTCGCCCGGAGCTTCCAACAGTCTCAACCCATCGCCCGTACCTCATCAACCTCTCTCCCCTCGCTCCTCACAAATTCTGGGACGCCCTTCGCCTGTAGTCCCTTCCCCTTCGCTCCCAGCCTCCCCCGCGTCCTTCTCCCGCCCTTCCTCGCCTCGCCCGCATGAGCCCGCTAGTCCGACCAGAGCACCTTCGCAGCTGCCCTACGAGCTCGGTAGCAGCGGTATGCTCAGCAGGAGCAACAGTGCAGTCGACCTCTCCCACGTCTTTGAGCGAGGTAAGCCCGATACGCCGTTTCGAATCGTTCGGTCGAGCGAAAGCTCATCTGTAGCACGACAGACGTCGAATTCGGATCCACCCACGTCATCTCGGCACAAGAAGCCGTCGACGTAGCCATCGCCCCCGTCCTGGACGAAGCAGCCATGGCCCTCTCCTCCGTCTCCGACTCGCAAGCCCGCGACCTCGTCCGCGAGGCTCAAGACGAAGCTTCCTCCTCGGGATGGTCCTCCCCCGTCGCTGGCGCTTCCCCTTCACATCACCCCTCAGGCCGACACTCGTATGCCAACGCTTCGCGCTCCCCGACGCGCTCGATGGGAGCGACCAGTGGGGAGGGAAGGTCGTTCTCCCCTTCCAGCGTTGATGGAGGGAGGGCGACGAGTCCGGGAAGTAGTACCAGCTTCAGCATTGGGACGCCTCCGGATGAGACGCTCCACCCCTTCTCGCAAGGATTGTCGGATGCGCTGGAGAAGACCGAAGCGGCGCGGACGGTCGGCCTTGGAGGAGGATTGGACGACAGTCATTCGCCCGCTGGATCCTCGCTCTTCAATTCTTCTTCGCAATCGGCAGGAGAGATGGTCCTTCCCCCTCCCGTCATGACCACCGGCCTGCCCGCCAACAAGTCGATGCTCGCCATGCCCATCCCTTTCCCCAACGCCTCTTCCTTCGAAGGATCGCCCGTAGGATCCATCCCCGCTTCTCCCAGCGTCGAGACTGTCAACCCCAACGCCAAGGCTCGTCGTTTGTCCTTCCTTTCCTACGCCGGTGAGCCGTCCTCTGTCTCCCTGCCTGCCGCCGAGCGCCGAGCTGATCTTTCTTCGGCTTTGCAGACGTCATTAACGAGGAGCGACTGGCCGAGCTCACTGGTGCACCTGCTGGAGGAGAGGGTCCTTCTCCCGGAGGAGCAGCGGATCTCGCTACCGTGCTCAATAGGTTGGAGCTCAGCGCCGAGGAGCAGCAGTTTGGGCTTTGAGGTGGTTAATTGTCGAGTGCGATGATGCGGCGGGATGCGAGGGGTACGGTGGACCAGTTTGAATCTGATGTGAGCGTTTGAGGGTGTAGGTTGAGGTGTACAAGTGACAGAACCGAATAGGCCATGGAAATGATTCTCGTTTTGCAGTATCCTCGACCGCCTGAGGTGGGGGAGAGCTGTGGATCGACAGGCGACTCTCGTACAGCTCTCTATGAAGCCACAGACTCTGCTTTTGATGAGATACAGAGGTATCGGCTCGAAGCAGCCTGCTCGGCGCTCGGCGAAGTGAGCAAGGACGGGGCAGGCTGTAGATCAATCAAACCGCCAAGTTTCCTCGTGGAGACAACGTAATCCAGCATCTGCATTTAAGCTTGTTTCGGAGTCTACCGACCAGACTGCCGTCGCAGCCTCACGCGAGCAGCAAGCCCCCCTTTACCGAGCTGCCAGCCTTCTCTCGCTCTTTGCCTCTCTCCTCTACTGTTCACTTAGACA
The DNA here is from genome assembly GCA_001600635.1 of Leucosporidium creatinivorum. Taxonomy (NCBI): domain Eukaryota; kingdom Fungi; phylum Basidiomycota; class Microbotryomycetes; order Leucosporidiales; family Leucosporidiaceae; genus Leucosporidium; species Leucosporidium creatinivorum. The sequence goes on along the minus strand of BCKL01000002.1, from coordinate 609,315 downwards.
CCGCTGAGCGTTCGCTACAGATCTCAGCAAGCCCGACTGTGCTCTATCTTGTACAGAGCCCGACCTTAGATCGCCAGCTCGGACCCGGTCCAGCCTCTTTTGTTGACGAGGATCCAGCTTCTCCTTCGACTCGCCTCTTCGCCTCGTCGTTTTTTGGTCGCCTTCGTCTACAGAGTAGCACCTTCATCTTCGACTCGCCTACAGAGCTTCGTTACGCTGTCCCTTGGCTCCCTTCTCCCAGCAAACTCGAGCAAGGCCTCTCTCACCCCTCCTCGTTCACGCATTCATCTTGCCAGTGCTCGCTGCTGCTTAGACCGAGCTTGTTCAATCGTCAGTCGTCTCTCTCAGCCTCAGCTCATAGACCTACAACTCACTTGTGCTCTCCCGCAGTATCCTACAACCCTTGCCACCACCGCCAAACACACCTGACCGTCCTCTCAGCCAGGCGAGCCAGGTGAGCCTCTCTTCGCGCCTCCTCCGAAGGCCGGTTAGCCTCGTTGCGGATAGCTGACCTCTATCTACTACCAAGGTACAGCCGCACCGTCTTCCCCTTCTCCCTTTCATCTCGCTCAGATGAAGGGCATTCGCCGCTCCCTCAACAAGGATCGCATCGGCGCTCCCACACCGACCTACTCGTCTCTGCCAACCGCTGGCTTCCCCTCCGCCTCACAACCATCATCGAACAAAGCCTCGCAACCTCCCGCCGCCGCCGCTCGGCCGCTCGTCGCGCCTGCACCTCCGAAACGCGTGATCCGAGCCATCGCAGACTATCGCGCCAATTCGACGCAGGAGCTCTCGTTCGAGAAGGGCGACTTCTTCCACGTTGTCAGCGATGAAGGAGGAGACGACTGGTTCGATGCAGCCAACCCCATGACGGGCGCGAGGGGACTCGTGCCGGCGGAGCATTTCCAGGTGCTCGGGAGGAACGTGCGGGAAACGGCCCAGCAAGCTGGTCTAGTGAGGAAGGGGAGCAGCGCAAGTGGTGGAGGATACAGCGGCCAGCCGAGCCCGACCTACGGCGCTCCCTCGATGGCCCAGCAGCAGCAGCAGCCGCCTCAACAGCCCCAGCAGCATCAGCGAGGCCCTTCCTACAACGGTACAGGTCAACGAGGCTACGTCCCCACCTCCTCAGCACCCACCACCAGCACTTTCATGCCCTCCGCCTCCTCATCGAACCCTACCTCCCCTCCCCTCTCCAGCGCCTCTCGCAACTCTCGCCCTCAATCCTCCAACTCGGCCGCCAAGCCACAACCTCTGTACGGCATCGTCCAGTACGACTTTGTCGCCGAGCGTGCCGACGAACTCGACGCCAAGCGAGGCGAGCCCATCATCGTTATCGCCCAGTCAAATCACGAGTGGTTCGTCGCAAAGCCCATCGGACGGCTCGGAGGACCAGGATTGATCCCCGTCGCCTTCGTCGAGATCCAGGATATGACGACGGGCAAGCCGGTGGAGAATGTCGAGGAGCTCATTCGCTCGGCGGTCGTGCCCAAGGTCGAGGAGTGGAAGAAGATGACGGCCGATTACAAGAGCGCTTCGATCCCGTTGGGTCGCTTCGACTTTGCTGGAGCCTCAGCATCAACAACAGGAGGAGCTACCAGTCCCAGCAGCGCTCAATCACCGACCGGAGCAGGAGCCAGCGGCGCCCGCTCACCCTACGACGAGAACGCTCGGTACTCGGCTGTCGGCACTCCTCACACCAACTCCTCCTCGCGACCGGAAAGCGACGCCTACGGCGACAGCAGCACCGACAATCAACGCTACTCCTACACCCGCGAGCGTCGGCAGTACGGCCTCGTCACCTCAGCCTCGGTCGAATCGTTCCATCACGAGGAGGGCTCCTTCTGGTTCCACCTCCGCGCCTTCTTCTCCACCGGCGCCTCCCTCGTCCTCTACCGACTCTACCAAGACTTCTACGACTTCCAAATCGCCCTCATGGACGAGTTCCCCGTCGAGGCCGGTCGGATTCCCCCAGGCGGCGAGGATAGCGGTCGCAAGCCCGAGCGGATCTTACCGATGATGCCGGGCCCAACGGACTACGAGGACGAGGTGGTTTGCGCACAACGAGTGCACGACCTCAGTCTCTACCTCGGCGACCTCTGTGGTCTACCAGAGAGGATCAGGAGCTCGGGATTGATGTACGAGTTTTTGGTGCCGAGGGCGGGAGATGTTGAGGTGGCAGTGGGGAATGGAAGGGGGGATGAGCCGGGAGGAGGAGCGGCCGAGACGATTGATGGACAGTACGGGGAGTTGGTCGAGTACCTCGATCAGATGGACGGGGGAGGGCAGAATGGTCAGCAGAGGGCGAGTCAGCAGGGGACGCAGCGAGGGGGAGTGGAGGAGGATTTGGCGCGGTTGAGCATCAATGGCGGGAGTCAGCAGGGTGGTGAGGAGTACGGGCAGCAGTATGGGCAGGAGCAGAGGACGCAGTCGAGGCAGAGTCAGGGCTCGGCGGGCCACGCTTCTTCCAACGGTGAGCTTGCCTCGTCCTTCCTCTCTCGCTCGCCTTCGTTGACCCGACTCTTCGTACAGACCAATCCTACCAACAAACCTACCAGTTCAACAACCCTCCACCACAGCAGCAACAGCAGCAGCAGCAGCACTCGGCTCCCATGGGCACCGCCAATCAAAACGTTCCCTTCATCAAGATCAAGATCTTCCACCGTAACACGGACGACCTCATTGCCATTCGTGTACCTCCTACCGTCTCGCATGCTTCGCTACTCGACAAGGTCCGAGAGAGGCTCGGCAACGACGTCGTCAATCTGAGGTATCGGGAGGAGGTGGGAAGTCAGACGCCGAGTGGGGCGCAGGTGGTGATGGCGGGAGGCGCGAGGCTGGTCGGAGTAGAGACGGATGAGGACCTGGAGAGGTGGATTCGGGGAGGATCGCGATTAGTTTTGGTGAGTCGCGCGCTGCCTCGCTCTCCTCGCGCCGAGCTGACCTGTTCGCCCTCGTCAACAGTACGCCGATTAATGGAGCCGGCACTGTCTCCTCGTTACCATTCCCACCTTTCGTGTTTAGGGAGCTGTTTTGTACCATGACCTTGGGGCGCTGGCATTCAGCATTTGCTTCGGATGCTCGGTGTGGAGACGAGAGTGAGAAGCGAGGCTTGAGTGTTCCGTGGGGCAGCGGTGCTTCGGATCAATGAAGCAAGCTGTGAGAAGGTACCACAGGACTGACATCCTTGCTGAGCATCCCCGAGGTTCGAGTTCGTCCACTGCCAAGCTGGACCCTCTGCGCCGAGCCTCGAGCCTGCCGCTCACGTAAAGGCGGGCCGTTCCCCAAGAGCAGCAGCATCCAGTACACGACTCAATCTTTGCCCTAGATGGAATTCTGAGTTTGCACCACTCCAGAGCTCTGCTTCCCTTTCACCGCCCCTCACTACTATCGCCGAGATGGCCTCGCCTGGCTCTCGTACGTCTTTGAGGGTATCTTAGAGACTGCAGAGTCTCTTGAGACCTTCTGAACAGCATGTTCTAGGAGCTCTGTACCCGATCGAACGAGGCGGCGGTGGGAGACAGGACGCTCGGAGGCGGTGCGGAGGGCGAGGGTCGCTTTACTTACAGAACGCCGGGAAGCTCACGAGAGTGTCTCTTCTATCACTCTCTCATATTCAGTTACAGCAAAGCTCCTGCCCGACTCTCGGTTTTTGCTCGAACTCCTGCCCCTTCGCAGCCCCGACCGCGACAGACAACCCCTCGATCCCACTTCGCCCTCTCTCCTTCCCGCCCATCACCTCGACTTCCAGGTTATCGCCGAGCAATGTCGGGAAAGTATCCTCTTCAAGACGGCAGAGGTCCTTACCCGTCCTCGTCGCCTTATGCCGACCCCTTTGGCGACACTCAACAAGCATCTCACAGCCAGCGTCAGGACAACTCGTCGCAGGGGAGTTACGGCGGCGCCAACCTCGGCGGGGATCTCTCGGGAGCAGGAGCAGGTCCTCAGCGCTACAGCTTGTCGGATACGCCCTCTTTCCAAGGCTCGACTCAGACGCTTCCCACCGCGTCAAGCTACTCCTTGGCTGAGGAGAAGTCCTACGACGGCGGCTACCACGGCCAGGACGACGACGACGAGGCAAGGCCGTTGCGTGACGGCTACAGCGGTGGAGGAGGAGGCTTCTACCGCCCAGAGGGCCAAGAGTGAGTAGCTCTACAGAGCAGGCGCGAGCGAGCAGCACCGCGGACGTGAGGAGGTTCGAGCTGACCGTTCGGTTTTGCTTCGGCCTGCAGCTTTGGACCAGGGGAAGGACCTCAAGGCTACCCCACCCACGACTACTCCTCCTACCAACCCTCGTCGCATCAGAGCAGCTTGACCCGACGCGAAACGTCAGCGGAGGTGCGTCCATCGCTTTAAGACTCGGCCTTGCCTACTTGAGCAGCAGCTGACTCGTATGATGTGTATCTATAGGCCTGGGGCAAGCGCCAACGTATCAACCCTCGTCGAGCTCTCACCAAGAAAGTCAAGCTCACCAACGGTGCGCCTTTCTCGGCTCTCTGAAGTGCAGGAGGAACGGCGCTGATCTCAGCTACACGATACAGGAAACTTTATCACCGAGTACCCCGTCCCTACCGCCGTCAAGAATGCCAACTTGTCCAGCGGAGTTCGTACGTCGGCGAGAGCTCCCCTCTCTCGGCTTGGCACGAGCTGACCATTTATCTCCTTTGCTTCGCAGGTGGAGGACCTACCGAATTCTCGCACATGCGCTACACCGCTGCCTGCTGCGACCCGAACGACTTCACTCTCGAGGTGAGCTTTGGGGCCGAACTTAGCCAGCTCGGCGAGCGAAGCTGACCTCTCGGCTTGCTCGTGCAGAATGGATACTCGCTTCGTGCTTCCACCTACGGCCGTCAGACCGACCTCCTAGTCTGCATCGTGAGCAACGCTTCTTACAGGCCCTTACGAGCTCGTAGCGTCGCCTGATCTTATAGCTGACTCGCTGCCCCTTCCTACCCACAGACCGCCTACAACGAGAACAAGATCCTCCTCGCCCGCACGCTCCACGGCCTGATGCTCAACATTCGCGACATGGTCAAGGGCAAGTTCTCCGAGTTCCGCAAGCAGGCCGAAGGAGGAGGACCCGAAGGCGGAAGGGTCGGCGAGGCGTGGAAACGTATCGTCGTCTGCCTCGTCTTCGATGGAATCGCGCCTGCCGATAAGGCCAGTCTTGATGTGTTGGCTACGATTGGACTGTACCAGGATGGTATCATGAAGAAGGATGTCGACGGCAAGGAGACGGTCGGTGAGTGCCGGGATGGGAATGAGGCGGAACGGTGGCTGACTCTCCAAGTTGTGCACAGCCCACATCTTCGAGTACACCACCCAGCTTTCCATGTCGCCCAAGCCTGCTCTCGTCGAGCCTCACCCTAACGAGTACGCCCGCTCACCTCTCGCCGAAGCCGAGCTATGAAGGCCGATTGCGCTGTAGTGTAACACCTCGCTAACCCTCCTTTTCGCTCTCAGCCCCAACAACCTCGTCCCCGTCCAGATGATCTTCTGCCTCAAGCAGAAGAATGCCAAAAAGATCAACTCTCATCGTTGGTTGTTCAACGCCGTCGGCAAGCACCTCAATCCCGATGTCGTGTGCTTGCTTGATGCCGGGACGAAGCCTGGAAAGCGCTCGATCTACTACTTGTGAGTCCGAGCTGCCGGACGAGACGAATGGGCTAGCGACCGCCGAGCTGACAGTCTTCGGCGCAGGTGGGAGGCTTTCCATCACGACAAGCATCTCGGTGGAGCTGCTGGAGAGATCCACGTGAGTACCATAGACCGCCTTTGAATTCGGAGAGAAGCTGACTCGACTCTGATCCCCAAAACAGGCCATGCTCGGAAGGGGAGGTCGCAAGCTTCTGAACCCCCTCGTCGCTGCTCAGAACTTCGAGTACAAGGTGCGCTCAGATCTCGATATCCGAAGCTGAGCTCTCGCTGATTCTTTGGCCCCTGCAGATGAGCAGTGAGGAGCGAGCCCGCTTGGACGATCGCCGCCTTTCGCTGACCTCACTTCTCTCGCCCAGACGTCCTCGACAAGCCTACGGAGAGTGCCTTCGGCTACGTCTCTGTGCTTCCCGGTGCTTTCTCCTGCTACCGCTACGCCGCTATCCAAGGCCGACCGCTGGCGCAGTACTTCCATGGTGAGCCCTTCCTCGGCGATCGCTCGCTTCGCTTCCCCTCGCTGACGACGCTCGTCTACAGGTGACCAAACACTTGCTGCTCGTCTTGGACCCAAGGGAACCGACGGCATGACCATCTGGACGAAGAACATGTTCTTGGTACATCGAGCCGGAAGCCTCTCGCATCGCTTCTCCAGCTGACGCTCTCGCTCAATAGGCCGAGGATCGTATCCTCTGCTTCGAGCTGGTGGCCAAAGCGAACGAGCGCTGGGTACTTGGATACGTGAAGCGTGAGCATTGACGACGCCCCTCCCTCGCGTTCCTCCCGCTGACCCTCGTTCTCTCGCTTCGCACTCTCGCAGCCGCCAAGGGAGAGACGTGAGCCGCTCGTGTCAATCCGTTCGACGCGATTACTGATCCCTGCACTCGCAGCGACGTTCCCGAAGCCGCCTCCGAGCTCATCTCGCAGCGTCGTCGTTGGCTCAACGGATCCTTCGCCGCTGGAGTCTACTCGCTCGCCCACTTTGGCCGCTACTACAAGAGTGACCACGGCATCGTTCGCCTCTTCTTTCTCCACATTCAGGCGATCTACAACACCATCAACCTCATCATGAGCTGGTTCGCCGTCGCCAACTACTACCTCACCTTCTCTAGTTCGTCCCTCGCTTCCTTTCCCTGTGGGCGCATCCGCTGACCCCTCTTCATCAACAGTCATTATCACCATCGTCGCTTCCTCGCTCAGGAGTCCCAACGACATCGCTGGAAGTGACCCTGCCACCGTCGCTTGCTGGGCCGGCTCTTTCCTCCAAGACGACGATGGATCGAGCTTCGACTGGCTCGGAACCGTCAACTGGTTATTCAAGGTTATCTGTGAGCTTCCATTGTCCTCGCTCTTTCGTCCCGAGCCGTCCTGACCTCGCCCTCGTCGGCGCAGACCTCGTCTTCCTCGGTCTTCAAATTATCCTGGCGCTGGGAAACCGACCGAAGGCAGAGAAGGTCACCTACACCGTTTCAATCTGCGTCTACGCCTTCTTCTCCCTCTACCTGATCTTCAACACTGTCGTCCTCACCATCAAGGCGTAAGCTCTCCCATCAGCGCTCCTGTCGGCGCTCGTGTCGGCTCTCGCTGATTCTCACCTTCGTCTCCCACAGCTTCTGCGTGAGTCTTTTTTCGAGGCCCATGGTGTTGGGGAGCAGCGAGAGCTTGCCGCTGACCTTCCATCTCGTCTTGTCGCCCAGCCGATCGGTTCGCTGCTGGCAGCGTCGGATGGCTCGTCTATCAGCGTCTTCCTCGGCAGCACCTTCGGACCCATCTTCGCTGGTATCGCTGGTACCTTCGGTGTCTACATCTTGTCGGTAAGTGGGCCAGGAGAGTGCCTGGAGCGGACGTCGAAGCATTGCTGACCCGTTGCTGTACCACAGTCCCTCATGTACCTCGACCCGCTGCACCTGATCACCTCGATGCCTCAGTTCCTTCTCATCGCTCCCTCGTTCACCAACATCTTGGTACGCAGCACACTCTTCCGCCCGTTCACGGTCGTCGAGCTGACCAGCCCTCTCGCCTTGCAGAACGTGTATGCGTTTTGTAATCTGCATGACGTATCGTAAGCTCGCCTCTCACGTCTTTAGCTCGTTCCTCTTGCTAAACGTCCCCCACCGCGCAGCTGGGGCACCAAGGGATCCGACAAGGTCGAACAGCTTCCTTCAGCGACGTCCAAGAAGGACGGCAAGGAGGGAGTCGTCGAGGTACAGGAGAAGGTGCAGGAGGGTGAGTCTTCCTTTCTGCTGTGACTTCCCCTGAAAGATGGGGCGAGTCGATTGAGTCGACTCAGGACGAGTCGAAGATGAGGCGACGGAAATGGGAGGAGGGCGATCACCCGAGTCCGGGTCGAAGAGCATTGAGCTGACCCTTGGCTCTCTCCCCGAACTACAGACATCGACTTGAACTTCAAGGCCACTGTCCTGCGTGCCGTTGAGGCCTTCGACGAGACCGAGGAGATTGAGGAGCCGACGATGGACGATCGCAACAAGACGTTCAGGACCCGCTTCATCTGCGTGTGGCTGCTCATGAACGCCATTCTCGGTGCGCTGCATCTCCCTCTTCCCTCACGCTCGCTTCACAGTCGCTGACGCTGTCCTCTTCGCTTCGTCCCACAGCCCTCACCATCACTCGCCTCGGAAGCAAGATTCAGTCGACCTACTTCTCAGCGATTCTCTGGGTCACCTTTGGCCTCAGTGTCGTCAGGATCAGCGGAATGACCTGGTACCTCTTCGGCGAGTATGGTAAGTCGTCCATCTTCATTTCTGCCCTCTCCAGCGTGCTTAAGCTGACCCGCTCTTCGCTGGACAGTCTTCCGTCTCATGCGTCTCTGCTCTAGGAGCCGCAAGTAGTGTGCTCGGACGAGGAGGAGCCGCGAGGTTTCGGAGGGGAGCCGCAACGGGAGGAGGGCGTGAGGAGTGGAAAAGGAGGACATGCCTCGGTATATGGACGTTTTATCGCTTTGTTCTATCTCTCGCAATCGCATTCGTACATAGGCTCTTGCCGCTGGAGTGCAGCGAAGCAAGGGGCCGCCGAGGCGAAGGAAAATTCGAGTTGCCTAAGAGGCATGCTCGCGTTCAGAGCCTTCGCCGTGATTTCTGAGCTTTTCTCGCAGTTCAGTCGTTCTTCTACACTCTTTCTCGTTTCTCCTTCTACGCCATCCCACGACCTGCGCTACTCGGACTTCGACCTCGGCGGAGGAAGAGCGGCTTCGGCGATGCGCTGGACTGCTGGCTGACGCGGTCAGCTGTGGGAGGAGATCATAAGCTTTTCAAAGGTGTTCTCCACGGCTTCTGTACAGCAGCAGTACGGCCTTGAACAATCTCAAGCTGACTTCGCCCTGCAAAGAGACCGCGGGGGAAGGCAGTCGGCAATGGCGAGGAGGAGCTGCGGGTCGCCCGGCGCCGTTGGCTGAACGAGGCGACTTCCGGACGATTTTGGGGACCTTGCTCCAGGTCACAAGGTCGAAGCGCATCTTGGTAGAGCACACCAGAAGTTGAAGCCGCCGTCCCTCGCTCACTCCTTCTCCTGCAGGCCATCAAAGCATCGTTGGAGAGGCAACAGGCTCGCACAAGAAGCTCAGACAACAGATAGGACTCACAATGGCGTTTGGCTGACAGTCGAAGGGCGAGCAGAGCAGCCAGTGGGATATGCATTCTGCGAAGGAGGGCTTCCTCATCGCCGAGGTCGAAGGACGGCTTCTGCTAAACGTTTGGGCGCGCCGGTGAGCCCCCTGTACCTCATCGGACTAACTTGGAGCTCTTCAACAACCGCGAACGAGGAAGAGAAGCAGGCTATCAAGGGGTGAGCCAGCTGCGAAGGGGGCACTTTTCGTCGTCGAGTGGTCCAGCTCGCTTGCTGATTGTACAGAGCTGTAGGTGCTCGCTCTGTACCCTGATGGACCGCTCTAGACTCTGTAACATGTTCGACTTGAGGGAACAAAGCTGTCAGCCATCTCTTTAGCGCCGAGACTAGAAGAAGTCGAGTCGGCGCTCGTTTCTCTCTTTCCTTCCTACTTCTCCCTGCTCTCTTCAGCTCGCTCTCAGCTCTCCCAGCCCTCTCAGCGTTCTGTAGCTCTCTCACAGCCCTATCTAACACCACAGCTCTCTAGTCTACCAGACTACAGCTCTCCCGCCCTCCTCACCACCTCACATTCCTCGCTTCTCCCAGCACAAAATGGCCAGCTTCTTCGCCAAGTCGCTCTGCAACCTCTTCCGCGGTGCTCGCACCTCTATCCCTACCATCACCAACTACTCGGCTGCACCTCTCTCCCGCTGGGCTGCCTTCAGCGCCGTCAGGAGCTTCCACTCGTCCAAGGTGAGTTGACAGGCTTTTTCTCTCGGCTGGAATGTAGCGCTCTTCTGTAGCTCAGCAGCTGACCTTCACCCTCCTTCTCATTCAAGCAGTACGCTAGCAGCTTCGACCCCCTCGACCTCGCCGAGAACGGCTTCTCGCCCTGCATGAGTCTCCTTGCTCAAGCCCGCGCCGAGCAGCAGCAGCAGCAGCACTCCGCTCCTCCCGCCAAGTCGTTCCACACCACCATCAAGGCCGAGCAGCAGCAGGACAGTCAGATCCAGTTTGAGGAGGAGCAGAACGAGCAGACCAGCCACCTCGCCGCACTCGACTACAGCATCAACGAGGACGGCTACTCGGAGCAGCTCTTCAGCGACGACGACGACCGGTCCTTCCTCACCATGTCCAACTCTCCCTCGTCCGAGTCACACTACTCTTCCACCTCGCCCGACCTCGACTCGATCCCCTCGCGCACCTSAATCCCTCTCAGCRTCGCCGAGCTCGACCAAGGCGAACCTTCTTCGCCCACCATCGAGCCCATCTACCCCGCCGCTCGCCCCGCTCATCAGTCCTCCACTCCCATTCTGGACGTCGACCTCGAGGAGATCCCCTACTCCCCTTCGCCCGAGTCGGAGGCCTCCTYYGACGACTYGACCTCSGCCATCCGCCTCGTCTCCARCTCTCCCTCCTACCCTCTCTTCTCCTCACCCTCGCCCGACTCCCACTCGGAAGGCTACACCCCCCTCCTCGGCGTCTGGCCCACCAACTCTCCCACCATCACCTCGTCCGAGCGCTGGAGCCTCACCGAAGTTGAGCGAGCCGARCGTGGCCAGGCGTCCATCATCTACGAGGAGGAGCACCTCGCTGGAGCGTCGAGGTACTATGCCCCTCATTTGGATGCGCCGAGGGCAAAGAGGGTCGGTGGATGGGGGATGCCCGAGTGGGGTGAGTGGAGTGAGGAGCACGTAGAGGCTTGGGCGAGGGAGGAGGGCATCTGAACGGGGCATAGGGAGGGCGTGACGTGGGCTAGGGGACGAGACGAGTTGGTCGATCGGGTAGTATTGGTCCGTGCTCTGTGGTAGGACTCTCGGTCAGTCGGGGTGGGGTCTCGGAGGACGGAGGCGGGGCTCAGCGATCAGTTTTTAGCGTTTCTTAAGGCCAGAGTATCATTATTAGCAGTAGCAGTTAGCAGTATCATGTTGTCAACAGTAGACTCGGCATCCTTATCACTCTTGAGCTTGTGAGAGAAGTTTGGCGAGCTGTTCGATCTGCTCCTTTCGGCGAGGCCTTCTGGCACGCTCGGTCGGCTCGTCTGCGAAGCTGAAGGTCTTTGACGCTTCCGAGGCTCGTCACCGCAGCTACTCTTCACCTCCTACTCTGTGTCGCTCTTGCCATCTTCGGCTCTCCATCTCAGCTTCGATGCCCTCCCCCTCTCGTCACCCAAGGTCGGCTGGCTGTTCAGCCTCTCTTACCAGCGGGAGGCTCGCTCGACTCGAGGCGAAGTGTGATATCTATGTACCGATCTTGCATCCTTAGCAACTCTAATCCAACGCCGCATCCTCTTCCTCCCACTCAACCACCCTGCGCCGATGCCTCTCCAACATCCCCACCACCCTCTTGTCCAACTTCCAACCCGTCCACCCAACGCCTCTCACACCCTTGAATCTCTCCCCCCTTCCAAACTTATTGACCACGCTGTCCCAGACACTGAGCACGACCCTCGAATCATCGCCGGTGAGGACCTCGAAGGCGGTGAGGAGCCAGAAGAGGTCGTTGGATTGGGGCGAAAGGCGTTTCCCGAGAAAGGGAGTGGAAGAACTGATGGAGGAGGGAGGCGGAGGCGCGAGGGCTAGGAAGGAGGAGAAGAGGACTTGGAGGGAGGGGAGGGTCCAGAGTGATGCCGACGAGGAGGAGAGACCGATCCCTCGACTGTCGGCGGCGGAGGAGTTGCCGAGCTTGGTGAGAGCAGCGAATGAGCTCTCGCGGTTTGCTCGGGCGTTGGCGCGTTGTGTGGGTCCGCGAAGGAGGAGGGGAGAAACGGGGAGGCCGGAGGAAGGGGGGAGGAGGCCGTGGGTCGCGAAACCGCGGAAGAGGCAGGTGAAAACGTGGATGGTGGGCGTCTTCTTGGTGAGATGTGGGTGATAGGGAGGAGGAGAGACCATGTCGTGCATGATGGAGAGGGCGGAGCGGAGGTCGCCGCGGTAGGTGAAGGCTTGGATAAGGGCGGTGTAGGTCGCTAGGTCGGGTGGAGGGATGTTGACGGGTCGGTAGGAGTAGGAGGAGGGGTGCGGCGAGTGGTGGTAGTAGCCGTGCTCTGGTGGTCGATGGTGGAGGAGGTTGACCGGTCGACCGGCCCTCATCGCCCGGTAGAGCCCCATCGCCTCATCGAGCATCCCTCGCTCAGCGTACACCCACAGTATCATGTTCCATAACCGATCCGTCCCTCCTTCCTTCGACCACCGCTGTAGCCCCTGCTCGAAGACGTTCCAAACCGTCTCGATGTGGGCGCCTCGGTGATGCTCCTTCTGCAGCTTGACGCCGACCGTATGCACGTCGCCCTCCACTCCTAGCGCTCTCATCCTCTGCTCCACATGTTCGACTACCTCCCATGCCCTCGCTCGACATGCAACATGCAGCAGAGCGTTGTACGTCTCCTTCTCGGCGACAAACTCGCCCTGCCCCGGACCGCCAGCAAAGCTCCGCTTGTCCTCCTCGACTCGTTGGAGGTGGAAGAAGAGGGAGAACGAGCTCTGGACGTCCACCGTCGCTCGTGGCGCCCTCAAGTTGGCACCAGCGAAGAGCATGAGGATGCGCCAGTCCTTCTCCCTCAGGTTCTCGCCGCCCCCTCGCAGCTCCTTGAGCGGTTCGTCCCTTCCTCCTTCCATCCCTCCTCCTCCGCTCAAGTTGGCCGCAGCAATCTGCGCTTTGCCCGCCTCGGACTTGAGCGCCATGAGCTCCGCGACGACGAGTAACCGTTGCAGGCCGTTGCGAGTGCGAGGCCTCTCGGAGGCGAAGACGGTAAAACATCGCCGAAGTTCGAGGAGGGAGATTTGGATCTTGCTGCGCGGTTCGAGGGGGGCTTCGGGGTCTTCGGGGTCGGAGGAGCGGGTGGTGGTCGAGTGTTGAGTGGGAGGGAGGTCGGGGAGGACGTCGGGGTACTGCAGCACGGCGGCGAGGCTCCGCCAGGTTTGATCGGGGTTGGGAGGCGGCGCTTGTTCATTGGGGGAGGTGTAGAGACAGGCGCGGAGGTTGGCAAGGAGGTAAGAACGCTCGCGAGTGACGAGAGGGAGGTAAGGTGAGATCTTGGAGGGGAGGGGAGTCGGAGCGGCGCGAGGGGGCGAGTTGGGAGGTTGTAATGACGGGGTGGTAGGGAGGTTCCGGATCTGCCTGGAATGCTGTAGTCGACGATTTATCCGTTTGCCCGACTTCTTTGTCGGCGGCCGAGCGAGAGGGAGCTGGCGGTCGTCGGGGAGCAAACTGTCGAAGGAGCGACCGCCTTCGAATGGCTCGGGCTCGTCCAAGGTGCGAGCTGAGGTGGAAGGTACAGGGTACACTCGACGTGCCAGGGGAGCTGTAGTCGAGTAGGAGCAGGTGCACCCCGGTAAACGCCTTGAGAGCATCTCCCCCCTCAGCCTTCGATTCCAGCGATTCGACGTCGGAGAGAGCCAGTCGCGAGCTGTAGGATAGAGGATCAGGATGTCAGCTTCCTACAAAGCTGCAGAGGGACAACTCACAGACAAGTCGAGGTAGCAATGAACAGCCAGAGCGCAAGAAGCGTCTTTCCTCGCGACGCGCTCCTTGTCCTTTCGCTAATCTCTCGTACCATGTCTCTTGCACCTGAACGTCCACCAGAGTAAGCAGTTTGTACCTCTACACCTTTACCGAACTCACATACTCTCCTACAGGTCCTCAGCCGGTCAGGCTGACCCCTTCGCAGGATGGGGATCCGTCCCCCTCTTTATGAAGTCGCTCCCCGAAGAGCTCGGCGGGACGACCAAAGTGCAAGGGGCCGAAGATGAAGCACAGGGAGATACTCTCGCTGCTCTACAAGCTCTGGTGTATGAGGGTGAACCAGCAGGTGCGTCACGGGCTGAGCCTTTTGCTACCCCCTTCTTTCGCGCGAAGAGCTGACTTGAGCTTTCGGGATGACCTACAGAGATTGCCGCTGGCTTCAAGGAGCAGGGGAACGAGCTGTTTGTCAAGCGCAAGTTCAAGGATGCTATTGGCTTCTACTCGCGAGCGCTGGATGAGGTGGGAAAGGACCTGCCGGTGGAGGATCGTCGGACGCTGTGGTGCAATCGTGCAGCCGCTAATCTCGAGCTGGGTCAGCCCTACATACTCTGAGCTTCCTCGCGTACATCCTAGCTAACTCTCCTGACTTAACAGGCAACCTCGGCACCTGCCTTCGGGACATTTCCCTCGTCCTCTCGGCTCCCCAAGTCTTCTATCCCGAACCCGCACCCGCCTCCTGGAACAAGACCACCCAGAAGGCTCTTCTTCGTTCCGCTCGCGCGCTCTTGGGCCTGGAGAAACTGGACGAGGCGCAGGATTCGCTACTGAGGTTGAGGATGTTGGAGACCGAGATGGTTGACGCAGGCGAAGAGGACAAGGATGTGGGCAAGAAGTGGCGGGATGAGGTGGAGAAGAAGGTGGAGGCCAAGAAGAGGAGGGAGGCGGAGAAGAAGGAGAAGGAGAGGAGGAAGAAGGAGGGGGATTGGGCCATTCAGCAGGCGTTGAAGGTGAGTTCTGGCGCTTTCGTTTCGTTCGGACCTCGCTGACGCCTCTGCTCCTATAGTCTCGAGGAGCTCTCCTCCCCAAGATCACCGCCGCCAAACCTCTCTTCTGCAATTGTCCCATCGACGTCCCTCCTCCTCACTTCGACCCCGACTCGATCCTCCCTTCCTCCTCCCCCACGCTCCCTCTGATCCCTCCTACCAGCTCAGCCACCCCCTTCATCACTTGGGAAGCCCCCTCTACCACCATCCCCCTCATCCTCCCCGTCTTCCTTCTCCTCCCTCTCGCTACTCCCCCAACCCGCGACCTCTGCCTCGGCTTCCACACCTCCGCCACCTTCGGGGACGCCCTCCTCTCAATGGAGCATGATCCCTCGACGACGCAGCTGTACATCGCTACCAAGAAGGGCAAGGTTCTCAAGGTCGGTCAGAAGTTGACGTTGGAGAAGGTCCTCGCTGCGGCGGGCAAGGATGGGGATGGGTGGGTGTTGCAGGAGGGGTGGAGCTTGGAGATGGTGGGAGTCAGTAAGGATGAGGCCGGGGAGAAGTGGATTCAGACGTGGAAGGAGGAGGTCAAGCAGGGGGCGGCGGCGTTGTTGTAGAGATGGTGCCCGAACCTTGACCGAGCTTTCGACATCGACGGGGGACTTGCGCGGCGTTTGCGATGCTTCGTTGGACGGCTACATGCTTTTCTCAACCTCTGAACACGACTAGCGTACATCTCATGTCGCTTCAGCTCCTATCTCGGCCGAGCTTGTCCTTCGGCGCAAGGCGATTTCGAGGGGTCGGAGCTACATTACTACACCCTCTCGCATTGCTCGCATTTCGGAGACGCCTGGCGTCCCCTCCGCACCCGCTCTACAGGCGAGCTGGTCGATTTTGACTAGTAGCTAAGGCTTGACTCTGAGGCGAAGACGAGCCACGACCGCTCCAAGTCGAGATCTGAGTCACGGACTTGCTCTCTTCCACCAACAACTCACCTCACCACATCAGCAGCCACACCACAGAATTACAACAAGAACTTCAGCACACACACACTTTCGCGAAGGGATCTCCCTCGCCCCTTGAAGAGCTTCGGCGTCGCCGCTCTTCTCCCTTCGCCTCTTCGTCCAAGCTCCCTCTTAAAACAGCTCCGGGCCGTGCGCTACAGCAGGTGAGTGTTCGTGCTGATACAGTGCATCCTTTGCATCACTTCCCGCTGCTCCGGAGAGCTGACTCGATGCCCTACAGCAGCTCCACGCGCTCGCCACTTGCTCGTTTCGCCAAGGTCAGTCTCGGCTTTGCTCGCTTGACTACAGCCTGGAAGGAGTCATCGCTCACCTACCCTTATTATTTACTAGTCAGGCGCAAGGCTTCCTACACGGCTACAGCAGCGGAGACCCTCTTCTCCTTCAAACCCACGCACCCTCTTCGTCGCCGACATGGCCTTCCCTATCGTCCACTCGTCGCTCGCTGTCAAGGCTTAAATCCAGCCTTTACTCCTACACGACTACAAACTACGCTCTGCACCTACTCCGAACCAACCGCCGCTCATCCCTTCCCAAGCACCCTTCCCCGCCTTCAACCGCCCCCCTCGTCAATCCCACACCATTCCAAGTCTTCCACACCAAAAGCAAGCCTACCCGCTTGCACACTCGTATCAAGGTCCTCCTACTCCGGTCATCGTCTACTCCGCCACCATCAAAACCCTTTCCACCCGCGACTTCTTCCCAGCACCGCGCTTGCCACTCGGTCTGCCGCCGTCTTCACCTGTACTCGAGTCTCGCTTCCATCCGATTCAAGACTTTCATCTGTAGGACGTTATTACTAGGCAGGCTTCCAGCTTCGTGTTGCTTGAACTAGTCTACTACAGTGAGTCCGCCGAACTAGTCATTCCCCGTTGTTGACGACTGACTCGGCGCTCATCTCGCAGAGTCAAAACCTCGCACATCCCTCTTCCTCCTGCTGGCCTGATCCCCGCCATCATCAACACTCAATCATGAACTACCCTTACCCCTCCCCTCCCTCGCTCGGCCATGGTCAAGCTCCTTCCGCCCTTTCCGCCACCGAGGAGGCCGTCGCCTATGTGGCGGCACTCTCTCGCCAGCGCTCCTCCTCCTCCGACGCCCTAGGACCCGACGCCAAACGTCCTAGGTCCACCTCACCACCTACCGCCGCTCCCGTCGAGCCCGTCTCGCTCCAACGATGGCTTCAATCGGTCGCCACCCCTGCGCTCGACCGAGAGCACCGCCACCTTCCCATCCCTTCCTCGGCGGCGCTCTCCAACACCCTTTCCGACCTCGAATTCTCTCAGGCGTGGAGCTATCTCCCCCCTCCCGCCAACCTTTCCTCCTCGCAAGCCGCCACTGTCGGACTCGGCTTCGTCGACACTCCCACTTCCTCCGAGTCATTCGACTACCACAACCAACGTCTCGCTGGCGTGCAGACCAACTTCCACCCTACTCCCGCCGCTACTCCCCAGCACCACGCCTTCCACCACGACTCGTCGACCGCTGCCGCCGGTCGACCCGTCAACCTTCGCTCGACGACTGCTCCCGTTCACCTTTCGAGGAGTATCGCCGAGCTCAGGGCTGCTAGTGGTGTACAGGATGGAACTGCGCAGTTCGGCTCGGAGATCGAGTTGAGGGCGCGTGGAGAAGAGTTGAGGCGCCAGCTCGGCGCCGGAAAAGGAGTGGAGAGGAGCAGCACCGACCCTGGGATCAAGGTCGGAGGCGAGGTCCTCAACAAGGATCGCTTCGTCGCAGGTCTCGTCGGTGAGTTGATGCTGATGAGGTGCAGTAGTGCGCATCGCTGACGGCGAGTTTGTCTTCTCAGGCGCCTCGGTCCTCGCTATCGAGTCCATCTGGGGTCCCACCTCGCCCGAGTGCACCGCCGCCACCGCCATGTCACCCGACGGCGCCGTCCTCCCCCTCCACTGGTTCGTCAAGGAGGTCCTCCGCCGCTCGCGCACCTCGTGCTCGACCCTCCAACTCGCCCTCTACTACCTCCACAAGTCGCGCCGCGAGATTCGCGAGATTGTCGCCCGCGCCGACTCGAGCAGGGACGAGTACTGTCGCCTCGAGAAGCAACTCGCCACCGAGCGCGAGGCTCACATCCTCGGCGACTCCTACCCTTCGCCCCCTCTCTCGCCCGTCTCGGACCGAGGCCACCACCAGGACTACCAGTCGCTCGGCCGCCAGCAGCGCTTCGCCGACTTGATGGAGACGCAGAACAGCCCCGTCCTCTGCGGCCGGCGCATGTTCCTCGCGAGCCTCATCGGCGCCAGCAAGTTCCTCCAGGATCGCAACTACTCGAACCGAGCTTGGGCTCGCATTTCGGGCTTGCCCGTGAGCGAGATCAACGTCAACGAGCGCGCCTTCCTCGACATGATGAAGTTCCAGCTGCACCTCGGCGCTCACGACTTTCAAAAATGTGAGGCTTCCGTTCGACCGTCGCGACGAGTTGCCTTCGGCGCTCGTTGAGAACAAGATGAGGGCGCTCTTTCGAGCTCCTTCTCCCTTCCCTCAGCCCTTGCTAACGCCCCTCCTCGCCGCCGACTACTAGGGACCGAACGCCTCGCCGCTCTCACCACTCAAGGCGCCGCCCTCGAGTCCGCCGCCGCCGCTGCCAACAGCTCCCGCTCTGGACTCGGCCTCGCTCGCTCGCAATCCGACTACCCCGTCGAGCAGCCTACTGAGGACCTCCTTCGCGCCACTCGCCCTCCCATCTCCACCGTCGGTCGCTCCCACTCCGAGGCCGATGTCTCCTCGTCGACTTCGGCAGCCTCGGCAGCAGCGATCGCCGCTTCCCGTCAGGCCCTCGTCATCAAGATGAACGAGCGCCGTCTCGCCGCTGCAGCCGGCGCCTCGACCAAGCCCCTCCTCGCTACTCAGCAACAGACGGCCTCTCCCGTCGACTCGGACGCTTCCTCCTCTTCCTCGGGCGACGAATCGTCTTCCTCGTCATCCACTTCTTCGACGGCGAGGAAAGTCCGAGGCATGCCCATTCGCCGTTTACCCCAGCGACAACTCGCTCAGCAGCACGGGAGTGGAGTCCCTCTCGTTCGCTCGGGCAGTCAGTCATCGCTGGGATCGAACCGGGGATGGAACGGAGGAGCTACCTCGGCGATGGATGTCGATGGAGGAGCCTCGGCGCAGGCGCAGTCGGTGGGAGCGCAGGGATGGAGTCGCTGGGGAGTTCCCTCCTTAGCCGGCGTCGCTGCTCATTGAGCTCGAGTCTTTCTCGGGTCCAAGGCCAGGTCTCTTCATTGTGTGGATAGTGTCTCTCTCGCGTTATTCCTTCTTCCTTCGCTCTCCCTTCGTACACTGGTTCTCCTCCCCCCCTTGTCCATCGTCCCTTTCCCCCGTAGTTTACCTCTTTCGACTCCCCCCTCTTGCCTTCCTCCCTTGGTTACCCTTTCTTTACAGCAGTCGTGATTGAGTGATGTCCAACACCGTTTGCTTCCACAGAACGCCGAGGCAGACGAGCGAGTGAGCGAGAGGAGAGCAGCGGCAGCGGCGGCGGAGAGGCGAGGTCGAAGAGAGGCGAGAATGAGATGAACAGCCGAAGATGGAAAGAGAGACGCAGGATAGACGGAGACGAGTAGCTAAGGTGACGAGGCTCGGAACCGGGGGAGCGCTCCAACTTCGCAGACGATCCGACCGAGCGTGCGAGAAGGCCTCGCCGAAGGGAGCAGTTCGAGCAGCTCGCCAGTGTTCTCTCACAAGCTCAAGAGTGATAAGGATGCCCAGTCTACTGTTGACAACATGATACTGCTAAATGCTACTGCTAATAATGATACTCTGGCCTTAAGAAACGCTAAAGACTGATCGCCGAGCCCCTCGTCCCTCCTCCGAGACCCCACCAACTGAGCGACACTCCTACCACAGAACACGGACCAATACTACCCAATTGACCAACTCGTCTCGTCCCCTAATCCACGTCACGCCCTCCCTATGCTCCGTTCAGATGCCCTCCTCCCTCGCCCAAGCCTCTACGTGCTCCTCACTCCACTCACTCCACTCGGGCATCCCCCATCCACCGACCCTCTTTGCCCTCGGCGCATCCAAATGAGGGGCATAGTACCTCGACGCTCCAGCGAGGTGCTCCTCCTCGTAGATGATGGACGCCTGGCCACGYTCGGCTCGCTCAACTTCGGTGAGGCTCCAGCGCTCGGACGAGGTGATGGTGGGAGAGTTGGTGGGCCAGACGCCGAGGAGGGGGGTGTAGCCTTCCGAGTGGGAGTCGGGCGAGGGTGAGGAGAAGAGAGGGTAGGAGGGAGAGYTGGAGACGAGGCGGATGGCSGAGGTCRAGTCGTCRRAGGAGGCCTCCGACTCGGGCGAAGGGGAGTAGGGGATCTCGTCGAGGTCGATGTCGATGATCGCGGTGCAGTATTGACGAGCGAGACGAGCGGCGGGGTAGATGGGCTCGATGGTGGGCGAAGAAGGTTCGCCTTGGTCGAGCTCGGCGAYGCTGAGAGGGATTSAGGTGCGCGAGGGGATCGAGTCGAGGTCGGGCGAGGTGGAAGAGTAGTGTGACTCGGACGAGGGAGAGTTGGACATGGTGAGGAAGGACCGGTCGTCGTCGTCGCTGAAGAGCTGCTCCGAGTAGCCGTCCTCGTTGATGCTGTAGTCGAGTGCGGCGAGGTGGCTGGTCTGCTCGTTCTGCTCCTCCTCAAACTGGATCTGACTGTCCTGCTGCTGCTCGGCCTTGATGGTGGTGTGGAACGACTTGGCGGGAGGAGCGGAGTGCTGCTGCTGCTGCTGCTCGGCGCGGGCTTGAGCAAGGAGACTCATGCAGGGCGAGAAGCCGTTCTCGGCGAGGTCGAGGGGGTCGAAGCTGCTAGCGTACTGCTTGAATGAGAAGGAGGGTGAAGGTCAGCTGCTGAGCTACAGAAGAGCGCTACATTCCAGCCGAGAGAAAAAGCCTGTCAACTCACCTTGGACGAGTGGAAGCTCCTGACGGCGCTGAAGGCAGCCCAGCGGGAGAGAGGTGCAGCCGAGTAGTTGGTGATGGTAGGGATAGAGGTGCGAGCACCGCGGAAGAGGTTGCAGAGCGACTTGGCGAAGAAGCTGGCCATTTTGTGCTGGGAGAAGCGAGGAATGTGAGGTGGTGAGGAGGGCGGGAGAGCTGTAGTCTGGTAGACTAGAGAGCTGTGGTGTTAGATAGGGCTGTGAGAGAGCTACAGAACGCTGAGAGGGCTGGGAGAGCTGAGAGCGAGCTGAAGAGAGCAGGGAGAAGTAGGAAGGAAAGAGAGAAACGAGCGCCGACTCGACTTCTTCTAGTCTCGGCGCTAAAGAGATGGCTGACAGCTTTGTTCCCTCAAGTCGAACATGTTACAGAGTCTAGAGCGGTCCATCAGGGTACAGAGCGAGCACCTACAGCTCTGTACAATCAGCAAGCGAGCTGGACCACTCGACGACGAAAAGTGCCCCCTTCGCAGCTGGCTCACCCCTTGATAGCCTGCTTCTCTTCCTCGTTCGCGGTTGTTGAAGAGCTCCAAGTTAGTCCGATGAGGTACAGGGGGCTCACCGGCGCGCCCAAACGTTTAGCAGAAGCCGTCCTTCGACCTCGGCGATGAGGAAGCCCTCCTTCGCAGAATGCATATCCCACTGGCTGCTCTGCTCGCCCTTCGACTGTCAGCCAAACGCCATTGTGAGTCCTATCTGTTGTCTGAGCTTCTTGTGCGAGCCTGTTGCCTCTCCAACGATGCTTTGATGGCCTGCAGGAGAAAGAGTGAGCGAGGGACGGCGGCTTCAACTCCCGGTGAGCTCTACCAAGAGGCGCTCCGATCTTGTTGAGTGGAGGCAGGTCTTGAAAACCGATTCGGAAGTCGCCTTGCTCTGCCAACAGCGCCGAGTAACCTTCATCTTCTCCTGCCCAGCGCCGACCGCCTTCCGCCGCGGTCTCTGCAGGGCGAAAGAAGCTCGAGCTGGGTCTGAGGCGCTACTCATGACGTGCAGAAGCCGTGGGGAGCATCTGTGAAAAGCTGCCGATCTCCTCCCAAAGCTGACCAACTCGGCCAGCAGTCCAGCGCTTCGCCGAAGCCGCTCCTCCTTCGCCGAGGTCGACTTTTCGAGTCCAAGCAGAGCAAGTCGTGGGATGGCGCAGAAGGAAAAACGAGAAAGAGTGTAGAAGAACGGTTGGAGTGCGAGAAAAGCCCAGAGATCACGGCGAAGGCTCTGAATGCGAGTTTGCCGCTTCGGCAACACCAATTTTCCTCCGCCCTCGGTGCTTGGCCTCGCAATCGGAGCTCGAGTGCGGGTGTGTAGCATCGAGCTGCGCTCCCTTATGCTCTCACCCTCGCTCAAAATCCCTGAAGCTGAGATACCTTGGCCTAACTCCCAAGCAGCACGTCGAACAGGTAGCTCTTCGCTCGGCGATCGCTCTCCACCTCGCCTCAGCTCAACGCTGCGAGGAAATACACATCTTTGTTGTACAACAAGCTAGACTGATATACCTAGATACCCTCAAAGTCCCGACACCCACTCCTGAGGCCATTGCGTGTCCAGCGCAGGCCATTCGTCCGGCCACTCGAACTGCTCGTTGCCGAGCAGCAAGTCCTGCGAGAAGACGGGGAAGCTGTCGCCAATGAGATCAACCCAGTCCTCCTGGCGGAAAGGGTAGTGCTCCGAGCGTGTCGAGCTCTGCGCCTCTGAGGTAGCAGAGGAGCTGACCGCGCCGTGGCCGAGCCGAGCCGAGATGTCGACCATCGGCTCAGGCGGCAGAGTGATGCTGTGGAGCCGGTAGAGGGTCAGCTAGGACTTGAGCCATTCAATAGAATCTCCAACTCACAACTCGGTAGGATGAGGGTTCATGTCCGCCGTGGTTTGACGGTGTACAGCGGCCGCTGTGGAGTCGTCGTAGCAGAATGGTGGGATTGTGAGGTAGGAGGCGATGGGTGCGGGATCAGGGGAGAGGATGAAGGAGCAGTAGTCGAACTTCTCTGCAGCGCGCCAGCGATTGACGTGCTGTGCGAGCATCTTGCACGACTCGAAGCACCAAGCTGCCTCGGGCGTTCTACGGGCGAGGTGAGGTGGCGGTCAGCCGAGCTGACCACAGACAGACGAGACACGAGAATCGATACTCACGACTCCTTGAGCCTCTGCAGTGCACGGATGGCGGTGTGAAGACCCTCGGCGACCGAGAGAAGGTAGCGACCCGAGACGAGGAGCGAGCGGAGGATGTGGAAGGCGACGACGCAGGGGTAGCCAGCCGATCCTGGGATCCAGAAGAAACATTGATGTACTCGATCCTTGTCGAGAAGGACCCGCATGATGTTGTTCCATGTCCGAGTAGCGTGGCCACCGAGAACGAAGGCGCTCTCGAGCATGTCGAGAGTTGAGTCGCGAGTCCGGGCCACGCGGAGGATGAGAGGTCGAATCATGGAGAGCTTGGCGGCACATGAGGATCCTCGAAGAGTCGCGCGACCGACGAGCGTCGTGTGCGAATCGGCGCCCGAATATTCCCTACGAAAGCGGAGGGGTCAGCCGGTTCTGAAGGCAGCGGCCGAAGAGCTCGCACCAAGTGAGATGCTCGGGAATAGCAGCAAGACCTGTGAAGAGCATTGGTATCAGCTTGAAATCGAGAATCGAGGAGTGTGAGATCACTCACAAGCCTCGTGCTCGGCTGAGAGCTCCCGCACGATGGGGTGCATCTCCTGAGGTGTCAAAGACGCCGCTTGAACGCTATAAAGCTTGTCTAGAGTCCTTCCGAGAATCGCGGCCACCTTGGAGACGTGCTCGAAGAGCCCGGAGAGATGCTGAGAAGGCGCGGGCGAAGGCGTCCCGAGCGGCTTGCTGTCCCATCGATCAAGAGCGTCGTCGTCGATGGCGATACTGCACGTGTGAAGAGTTAGAGTCTAGCTCGAGGGATGAGGTCGAGAGACATACGGATGCCGCAGGTCAAAATCGAAGTCTTGGATGGCGAGCGGTCGACCGAGAGCGGCGGAGCAGAAGCCTGCAGTACGGCGCACCGGGTCAGCTCAATGGCAAGAGTTGTCGCTCAGCGCTAGAAGCTCACGATCAAGGGTGAAGAGCAGGTGGAAGGCCCGTTTGCGAAGCTGGTCGACCAGTGCGGATTGGGTCCACCGCTCAGTCGTTTCCAGATGAGCGCCTACGTCGATGACCTTGCGCACTAGGGGCGAAAGCATCAGCAGCAGACTTCTCTAGAGATTGAGAAAGCGAGGTGCTCACTGGCAAGACCCGCCGTGCTCCAAGCTTGGACCGAGGTTTCTGCGCCGAGCAGATAGACGACGGCAAGAGTTGAGGCTTGCAGGTCGAACAGAGTTGAGCCAGCCGAGGCATGGTCTCCAACGAGTACCTCACAGCACGATGCGCGGTAGAGAGCTTTTGCTGACCAGTCACCTCGAATCCTTGAATCCTTGACCCAGCGGGCGCCGAGGGCGAGAACGACGAAGACTGAGGGTCATGTAGCGAGTCAGCCTGGCTTCTTGAACTAGTAGAGACATCTGAATACGTACGGACCGACCTGAACGCTGGATCCGAGTCGACCTTGCCGCCGAACAGAGCTCGGTCGAACGAAGGCCGGTGGAGGAGCGGCATTTGCTCGTTGAACTGGGAGAAGTACGCATCGACGAGAAGCTGTACGAGCTCGACTGGTGGAAGGGCGAAAGAGGCGCTCGAGACCTGGTCCTTCTCTTGAACGATCAAGTGCTCAACGAGCGAGACTTCCTCCCCGACTTGGATCGTCGCTCCTTCGCAGTGGTCGTCCAAGACCTGCGCAGCGAGGGTGGGCCCAGCTGATCTACCGGCGAAGCGCTGTGTGTTGTGATAGGTCAGAATTTGGGCCGTCACGACCGGAAGGGGCCGCCGAACGAGGGACTTACCCCTTCGAGGACACCCTGGAGGCGGCGGTCTGGTGGATAGTACTGCTGGGGCGGAGGGAGACCGAATGGAGCATTATTCCGATCCGCTTCCGTCTGCTGGAGGGCCTGGCATGCCTGCTGCAGCTTCCGCGCCGAATCTGGCTCGGAGGGGTGGTGGGCGAGCGAGACGAGGTCGACGCCGGCCGAGGTGCTGAGATTGCGGAGGAGCTCTTGGGTAGTCTCTAGTCGGAGCTCGAGCGCTTCCAGGTAGGTTCTCGGCGGGCCTAGTCGTCTAGGTGCAAAGCTACAGGCGATCCCAGCAGCCTCGCAATAGCCACAAGCGCCGCCTTCGGGATCGGCTGGAACGAGCGGCTCAGCAGGGAGCAGCAGGTGAGGTACAGGCTAACCCACCTGACGGTACACAGCGCGACTTGCGGCGCCTGCACGGGTCACCTTACATGATGCAAGAGCGCGTCTCAGCCCGAGCTCTTGCATCCTCTCTCCTCCTCCTCCGCCTCCGAAAGAGCGAGTTACTCACAAGCTAGACCTCCCCGCTGCACAGATCTCCACTGCACGGCATCTCCTGTTTTCTCATCGGTAGCCTGCGCCATAGTGTCGAAGCGAGAGCCAAGTCGAGCGTGCGTTCAAGACGTCGGAGTCAAGTTGATCTCCAGCAGCCGGGCGCTTGCGTGTGTAAAAGTCTCGAGGATCGCCCCAAGTCACGATCTACTTGGCGAAATCACGATCCAGAACGAGCGAGATGAAGAAGACAAGGAGCTGACGAGAGATAAGCTTCAAATGCCGAACCTGAGCCGAGAGGTCATCGCTGAGCTACAGTCGACGAAATCTAGTAGATTTGCATCCTCCTCTGCTGCAGAGTCTCTGCTCAGAGACTTCCTCTCATCACTCGCTGTGCTCATCTGCAGAGTCCCGCCTTGCTCGGCGAGCAACCAGCGCCGAAATGTCCTAGCTAAGACACCATGTTGCAGTATGAGGAGATCCGAATCATATGTACCAGAGTCCGTTATGTTTAGTGCTTGGCCTTGAGCTCCATGGCCATGGCTGCCTGAGCGCAGAGAGCGGCTGCGAACGAAACACCGAAAGGTCAGCGAGCGCTCTCTCGACGAGACGAGACGACTCACCTCCAACTCCACTTCCATCCTTGGCGAGATCAATCACCACCCGCTTGACGACCTCCTCGCCGAGCAGCTCCCTCAGAGCATCCTTCACACGCTGGTCGAACCTGGGGTAGAACTCGACGAGACTGCCGTCCAGACCGAACTTGACCTCCTTATCCGACACGTCGTTGCCAGTCTGCTTGATGGTAGCAGCGAGCGCACATGCCGAGAGACGGCATCCACGGGTTCCAACGATCTCCGAGACGCGAGCAACGGCGACACAGTCGGCGTCCGAGACGAGGTCGTCGGCGATGCCGAGGTCCTTGGTAATGCACTTGCGAATGGTAGCGATGGGATCGGCGGCGCTTTCCGAGTCAGGCAGGGAGGAGGCCTCGAGGGCGGACATAACTGCGAGGGGACGGATCAGCGGGTCGATTCTTATTCGGCAACGGTCCAAACAAACGCACTGGCGGTGTCAAGACCGTAGTGAGCGTTGAGGGACTTTGATGAGAAGCCCTTGAAGATGACCTGAGCGTCGACGAGGTGAAGGACGACGTTGCGAGTGACCTCTCCGAGATCTGCGAAGAAGAGGGTCAGCCAACGCGCGAGTGGAAGTGTCGCGTTATCACGGCGTACACATTCCCGAGATCATCTAGAGGGTTGGGGTTGTGAGCGCCTATCCTGAAACGAGGAGCAAGAGCAGCTTACCTTCTCGAAGGCCTGCTTGCGGGGGTTGATCGAGATGCGGTCCACTCGGCTGTCGAAGATGGTGAAGGGCATGACCACGCGCTGGTATGTGATGGAAGATCGTTAGCTCCCTGCTGCACAGCCGAGCGAACACTAATCAAGCGCACCTCGTTATCGAACGCTCCCCCTGCGAAAGCGAAAGCGAAAGGCCGAAGGTTAGCTCGCTGCTCCCGCTTCGAGTCGACATGCAAGCGACTCACACTCGGTGTTGACGACCATTTTGTCAAGACCGTCCTTCTTTGCCTGCGCAAGCTCCTCCTTGGTCTTCGACTCCTTGGTAATCTTGGCCACATCCTCGACGTAGGCTCCGTTCGTTCCAGTTCCGAAGATGCCACCACAGAGGCAATCGCCACGCTCGTAGGCAGCGGCCATGAGAGTTCCAGCGGTATCGTTGACGAGAGCCGAGCACTTGACGTGGATGTGCTTGCGGTCGAGGGCATCCTGAAGAAGCTGAGCGACGTCCTTGCCGACGGCGTTTTTGCATTCGAATCCCTTTGAGTCGTAGAAGGTCAGCTCGTCACTCCCTCAAAAGATAGAGACTCGGTTTAACGCACCTTGGTCCAGTTGATGAGGGTTCCCTTGGCGAGAGCAGTCTGAGCCACGGGGAAAGAGAAGGTGAAGCCGAGGTAGAGCTTCTCGTTCGGGTCGCCGGTGGTTCCAATCTCGGTGAGGAACTGGTCGACCGAGTTAGCGATGTAGTCGAACAAGGCGGTGACCTCTCCCATCTTGAGCGCTTGCGAGACCTTGTACTTTTGTTGCCTCATGGTCCACTTGGAGTCGCCGAGCAGGGTGACCTCGCACACGCGGAGATTGGTTCCTCCGAGATCCAGAGCAAGGAAAGTGCCCGTCTCCTTGCCAGAGGGGATGTGCTGGAGGTAGGTGGGGATCATCGGCCTGCGAACGGAGTGCGGTTCGTTGCGATGCGCGGGAAGGGAGAAAGAAGGTCAGCTCCGCTGCTCGGAGGTAGATCAAATACATACTACTCACATGAAAGTGTCCTTGGTCTCCTTGGTTGGCTGCTCGCTCAATCCCTTGCCAAACTCCCACAGCATCTGCTCAACGATCTCCTCGAGCTTCTTGGTGGGCAGATCAAACTGCTGCTCAATCTCATTGAGGGCGGCGGTGGTCTTTTCCGGCAGCTCGACCATACTGTTGAGCGGTAGGAGATAAGGGGGCGACATGGTAGCGGAGGAGAGGTGTTGCGTCGACTGAGGAAAGAGAGAGATGGGCGAGGCGAAAGTAGGAGATGAACGAAGAGGGAAGCTGTAGCGAGATACGAGCAGTCAGCCTCTGTACTTGATCCTGCTCCTAAGCCGCCTCAGCTGGTGTCGCGTCCGCTCCTCGACCCGTCCCGCTCGACCCAAGACTCGGTCACTACCAGCGCCTGACCCAGCTCCTCCTGCGCCTGCTTCTGCTGTAGGACCTCGGGCGAGTGCTCACAGCACGGTGCAATAGATCAACTCACGATCTGTATTGATCTGAACGGCGCGAGTGAGGAGCGAGAGCAGAGGAGGAAGCCAAGCTCAAATCGACCAAGTTTGGCGGTCCAGCTCAAGCCGGCGACGTCAGCGGAAGGGAAGAAGAAGTGGGGTCAACGGTTTCGGTAGGGTGCAGGAAGCAAGCAGGGGTGTTGGAGAGTATGTAGAGCTATTCTGCTGATTTATGGAGCTAGTTGAAGGCGAGAGCTCGACGGCTTCCTTCGCAGAGCATCGCGGCCGAAGAATGATCGGCGAACACAACGAGCTGTAGCAGGGTAGAGAGGCTTACATGACAGGGCTTTGGGGGCTCAAAGATCCCAAAAATCGAAGCACCGCCCTCACGCAGGTTCTGCTGAGCGCTGCTCGCTGCTCGGCGCTCGGCGAAGGCAGCGGCGAAGGTCGCGAAGCTCGCGATAGACCCCGCGACCTTTCTGAAGGGAGTAGGGACATTTCGGATACCTCTATACAGCTCTGGAAACCATCTCCCGCTTCCTGAGATCTGACGTTGTGCCAAAGTGAGCCCTCCGCTCGCTCCCACATCTTGCTTTCCTGCGCTGACCTCGTCTCGGCTTTCGACCTCGCTACTAGATCAGGACGACACTAGCGCTCCACCACGTGGCTAAAAGTGAGTTGCTGCTGCTCTGTATCTCCTGGACGCCCAGCTAACCTCGCTCAGCTGCTCAAACAGAACGCTCGACCCGCTCGTCTCGCCCTCACTGCTCGCCATTTGTGTCTCTCGTGACCGCTACAGGTGCGCTGAGTTTCTGTCTCAATGGTGAGGCTCTCGCTGACCCTTCCTGCGCCTCGCCAGCTCCTCTTCTACCTCAGCTCGCTCCCGCCAACTTGACGCGTCGCTCCTCCCTCCCAAACTCGCCTACGCCTCCTCGCCGTGACTTCCACACCCTCTGGCGCCCACTCAAATACGCTTGAATCACCTCCGAAATGGTTCTCGACCAGCAGGAGGCCCCCTCTCCGCCTCGGCGCACTCTCACCGACCTCCCCGCCGAGCTGAAAGCCATTATCGCTCGAATGGCGTGGGATCAGGATGAGGCGTACAGAGCAAGGACTCGAGGTATACACCGGGAGAACGAGATGGCGCGGATGGGAAAGGAGGACTGGGATGGCAGGAGTGCGAACGCCCTCGCTTTAGTCGACCGGGGTTGGCATTTCGCCGCGTCGCCTCTTCTATTCGAGGTATGTCCACCGGCGTCTCCGAATAACAAGACTCGTTGATGTTGACCTCCGCACTCCAACAGACTATCACCTCGAAAGGCTGCTCCAAGACCATCTTCGGCTTTCGCATCGTGCGAAAGTACGGTCGCTTCGTCAAAAGGGTCGAGTTCGACGGCCACCTTTCCACCAGCTGGGACCACTGGCAAGCCCTTCTCCGCACGCTCCCTTCTTTCAGCAACCTCCTACACATCAAGTTCAGCGACGAGGCCTCGTTCAACCTCTTCGGCTTTGAGGACGGTGGACCCGACGAGGATCAGGCGACTTTCAGGGAGGCGTTACAGAGCATAGCCATGTCCATTACAAGCTTGGAGATCCGTACGACCTCCGACGACGCTCTACCGATCCTCCTCCCGATGTTCTCCAACCTCCGTCGCTGTAGCTTGGATCTGGACAGGGAGACCGACGATGAGGAGGGCGAGGACGACAAGTGGGAGGATATGGTTCCTTCCATAGATGCTCTCAAGATGTGCACCACCCTCGAGCATCTGGAGATAGTCGGCGCTTCCGAGGCGCTATCGACCCGCTTCGTGGAGCAGGGGGTCGAGTCGTGGGCATGGCGGAGCTTGCGCAGCCTCCAGATGACCTTCACTCTGCGCATTGGAACGGACACCTGCGCGTTCATCCGAAGCTTCGCGGGAACCCTCGAATCGCTTTCCATCCGCATGGGCGCGGGTCTCTCGGATGAGCTGGAGGTAGCCAGCGGATCACCAGTTCCAACCCTCCCCCTCCCCCACCTCCGCCGACTCACAATCAACGAAGGATGGCACAGTAACGACGTCGCCATGTTCGTCAAGCTCTTCTCTGCCCCCGTACAGCATCTCGTCCTCTCGATCTACCGCGTGCAAACCCCAACTCCTACCCTCCTCGAAACCGCCCTTCGCCTCTCCCCGACACATCTCCGAAGTCTACATCTCAACTACCGAGTCGGTCACAACGTGTACCAACTCCACTCCCTCGCCCCGACGCTCACCTCTATCGCCTCGGCGCGCAACGTCTCCCTGACTCTCACTCCCTCCTACGATGTCTTCCTCCACCGAGACCTCCTTGCTCAGAGTGGGCGCTTGCCTACGGACGACCTCGACGACATCTGCGACCAGCTCGGCAAGGTCCTGCAGTACGGGATGCGACATGCGGAGGGGTTGCGAGTGTCGAGGGATGCGGTCGCCGTCGACAAGCTGAGGGTGGCGTTAGAACCTCTCAAGGCGCATATGATGAGGGCGGAGTATTGAGAAGAGTCTTTGGGCGCTCGAGTGTACAATGAGGAGGAGCTGGAGGGGCAACGGGTGTACTAGACGGGCGCCGAGGGCGAAATTGCACGAGTTCGTCGATGTCAAGTCAGCAGAGCTATCAGATGAGAGGAACCAGGCAGGTTATACGGCGAACGAACGCTCCAGTCGAGCCTAATCTGCGGCGCACGACTTCCCTCTGAACGGCTGACCTGCTGAACCAGCTCGAAGAACAACGCCGAGAAGGGGCTCAAGTGATAGACGAGTGGCGCTCTGAGCTCGCCTACAGTGCAGGCAGATACCAGCTGATCGCACTATCATTCTCTCCCCTCCTTTGTGCCGGTCAGCGTCCTTTTGCACTCGCGAAAGAGAAGGGCAGGCCAACGCCGAGAACGGAAAATGGCAGAAGGATGAGGTGCAGAAACGATGCGAGTGAGTTGTTAGCCCAACCGAAATGAGCTGCTGCTTTCTCACCCATATCACCCCCTCGCCGAGCTGCACCCTCTCGAGCGCTCCCACCTCTTGCTTTCCTGTGCTCACCTCGTTTCCCGCTTCGACTTCGCTGCTGGACCAGGACGACACAGGCGACTGGATACGAAGCTACTGGTGAGTCTGTGCTGCTATGTATCCTCTTGCAGGGCTCATCTAACGCGTCCTCGACCTCGAAGCAGGACGCTCACCCTGCTCCCTCGCTCTTCTCGAAGCTCGACCTTCGCGTTCTTCGACTCGCTGCTGGTGCGTGTAAGACTGTTTACATCTCTACAGCTCATGCTGACCTTGCTTTGCCCCTACAGGGCCCTCCTCGCCCGCTCGCCGGTCCCCCCCGTCGCGTCTCCCTTCCCCGCCCAAGCTCGCCTCCCTCCTTCGCACCCTGCACCTCCCCTCGACCGCTACGACGCTCCACTTCTTCCTCCCGAAATGAATCCCGACCAGCAAGATGCTCCCCTTCCCGCTCGGCGCACTCTCACCGACCTCCCTCCCGAGCTGAAGGCCATCATCGCTCGCATGGCGCGGGATCAAGATACGGCACACAGGGCGCGGAGCAACTACTCTGGCGCCCTTGGGCTTCTGGGAAAGGGCGATTGGGACGGCAAGAGCGCAAACGCCCTCGCTTTGGTCGACCGAGGTTGGCGCTCGGCTGTGGCGCCGCTGGTCTTTGAGGTGCGTAGTGCTCACGTGGCGGCAGTAGTACTCATTCTCTCGACGCTGATCTTGCCACCAACAGACCATCACGGCCAGCCGCTGCGTCGAGAGCATCTTCGCCTTCCGCATCGCGTCGGCCTATGGTCGTTTCGTCAAGAACGTACAATTCGACTGGACCTCTCTCGCCGACAACAACGACGAAGATTGGTGCTCCCTCCTTCGCGCCCTCCCCTCCTTCACCAATCTCGAGCATGTCGAGCTCACCGAGGAAGCGGTACTCAGCCTTTTCGATACCGGAAAGGACCAGGCCACCATGAAGGAAGCATTCCGAAACATAGCCCCTTCCGTCTCCAGCCTTTGCATCAACTCTGAGGACACCGACTCGGCCTTATTCATGTGGATCCTGCCACTTTTCATCCCGAGGCTAAGGCGATTCAAGTGGGCGATCCACCAGGGAGACGAAGAAGAGGAGTGGGTCGATATCGTCGCAGTTATACGCATGGTCAGTGCATGTCGTACTCTGGAGCACCTCGTCCTATGGTGCAGCGATGAGAGGCTTTCGGCGGCGTTCAACGGGATGGAGGCAAACTCGACGTCGTGGCCGAGCCTGCGCTCTCTGGAGCTCATCTTCGACGAGGACATGGGCATGGAGAGTTGGAAGCTTATACAGAGCTTCAGCGCGACCCTGGAAGTCCTCGACATTACCTTCAACGCAGAGATATCGGACAACTTGCTCGCCGAAACCGACTCACCCAGCCCCGCATTCCCTCATCTTCACCGACTCAAGATTAACGCCGACAGTGTCACACAGGACATCTCCCCGCTCCTCAAGCTCTTTTCCGCCTCTGCGTTCGCCACCTCGACGTTTCGATCAGCCCAGAACGCTCGTCAACGACACTCCTCAAAAGTGCCCTCCGTACCTTCCCAACCCAGCTCCAAAGCGTTCGGATCGGTTCTCAGTACATTCACAAGCTTTACCACCTCCCACCCCTTGCCCCGACTCTCGCCTCTCTTGCCTCGGCGCGCAACGTGTCCATTATTCTCGCTCCCTCCTACGACGTCTACCTCCATCGACCTCACCTCGTCAACCGCAACCAGCTTCCCCCGTCCGATGTCGACGACAATTGCGACCAGCTCGGCGAGATTCTGCAATACGGGCTGCGACAGGCGGAGGGACTTCGGGTGTCGAGGGATGGAGTCGCCGTCGACCGGCTCAGGCTGGCGTCGGAGCCGCTCAAGGCGCACATGCTGAGGGGCAGGGATTGAGTGGTGGGAGAGGAGGAGAAGGCAGAGAGGTGGTTGAGGTTGAGGAGCAGAGAGATGAGGCGAGGGGAAGAGGGGAGGGGATGTAGAGCAAGAGCGGTTGTCTAAGGAGTTGCACTAAACTTTCGTAGCCGTCGCATGATGGAGACGCGACCTTTCTAGAGAACGTCTGCTCGCTCGAGACTCGCTCGTAGCTTGCGATCGCTTCTCGGTGTTCGTTCGGCGACCGACGGCGCGCGTTGCTTCTCCCCCAACGAGTCGCTGCGCATCGAATGCCCTGCGACAGCAGAGATACAAAGCTGACTGTCGCTTCACGATGTCTCAACTCTGCCCTCGCGCTCGCGCTCTCATCTCACGTCGCCGAGGAAGGAAAGCAAAGACAAGGTCGTTAGATTTCTCAGGCTTTGGTCACAGGTGGGGGTTAGATGGGGTTGTAAGGAGGCATAGTAAGAGACGAGACCGATCTACATGGGGGAGGGGAAAGGAACAGGATGAAAGAGGACGAGGGGTAGTAGTCGATGAGAGGTTTGCGAGGGTAACGGTGCTGAGGGGACAGAGAGAGATAACCTATGATACTGGGATGGAGGAGAAGGTGGTGGCGGTGGTGTAGCAATCCGACGGATGAGCGAGAGGTTTGATGGTACGAACGAGCGGGCGGGCGAGCGAGTAGTAAAAGGGTATCGAGGGAAGACGAGTAGAGTAGAGGCGAATGGTGTAGGTGTAGGTGTGGGTGTAGATAGACCGAGTCGAAAAGGAGAAAGAGGGGGAGGACCGGAGCGCCTAAGAGAAGGAAGGTGGCAGCTCGGCGACCTTGCACCTGTAGTAGGCCTCGATCGAACGGAGCATCTCGACGTCGGCGCCGGGCGTGACGATGTTGATGGCGACACCAGGTCGCGCGTATCCCGAAGCCGTAGCGCAGGTGATGCTGTCGGTGTGTCTTCAAGTCAGCTCGTCACTCTACGCCGTTGCCGAGAAGCGAAAGAGTCTCACCGATGAACGTAATCCTCTACCGCGCGAGGGAGGTCGTAATTGATGACGAGAGGGACTTGAGGCACGTCGGTGAGGGTCCTGCACAGCGCATCGTAGACGACGAGCACCTTCTTGCCTCCGCCGGTGCGATTGTTGCCTGAGCGGAACTTGGTCATGATGGCGTGGCGGGAGGATTGGCCCATGTCTTGGTGCTGTGGTTGATGGCGAGTCAGCGAAAGAAGCGAGGAAGGTGAGGAGAAGAGAAGACGGACGAGAGCGAGCGTCTCGATGGCGCGAGTGCCGAGCTTGTAGGAGACGGCTTCGACCGCATCGACCGAGGAGCAGAAGATGACCTGCAGAACGTCCGACGAGTCAGCACCAGCGCTCTCACTACTCAAAGCGCGGACAGCGACAACATACAGCGTTATCGAAAGCGTAGTCCTCGCACAAATCGGCGAGCGCTTCGAGCTTCCACTCGCGGGCGTTGCTGGCCTCGCGACGACCGACTCCGACGGCCTTGCTCTTGGTCGATGATCCGACGGCGATGTAGCTGTGCGAGTGCGATAGCAGAGATGAAACGGCAGCGAGTTTGGAGAGAGTGAGGATGAGAGGGGAGGGGAGGCGATGCGAGGGAAGGGGCAAGGTCAGCTTCCTTGACGCTGAAGGGAAAGATTAGGAGAAGAGTCGCGGAAGGCAAGCTCACACATAGTACTGCTTCAGGTTCCTAACCGTCGGGCTCGTCGAATCGCCTCCCTCCCTCCTAACCAAGACCCTAACCGGCTCCCTCAACTGCAACGAGCTGGCAAAGTTGAGCACATCCTGCGGCACCGTACAACTGAGGACGGCCGTCTGTCTTCCTCCCACTCCTCCTTCAGTCGTCGACGCCGAGGGGAACCGAGGAGAAGCGGCAAAGTTGGGCGTATCGAACGCTCCTGGGAGTCCTCCTCCGTTGGCGCCGAGCATGGGACTCCTCCCAATCACGGGGGAGCCGGGCGCCGTTCCCGAGGGCGGTAACAGTCTCACGAGGTTGGCCACATACTCGGCCAAATTCCTCGCAATCAACTGATCGCACTCATCCACGACCAACAGCCTCACATCCCCCGTCGGAACCGTCCTCAAGGCGAACATGTCGAGCAACTTCTGCGGCGTGCCGACGAGGACATGAGGAGGAGATTTCAGGAGCGTCGCTGCTTCGGAGGGGAGGTCGTTGTTGGAAGCGCCGACGCAGAGGGATGTTCGGATGCCGAGGGACCCGCCGAGGCCGATGAAGAGGCGTTGGGCTTGGGCTGCTTGGTCCACTGTGGCTGTGACGATGAGGATTTGGATGCCCCTTGTTGGTGGGGTGGAGGAGGTGGTGGTGGAAGAGGAGAGGGAGGAAGCGTCCTGAGCGGCGAGCGAGAGGATGAGTTGCAAGGCGGGGACGACGTAGGATTGGATGCGCTCTTGGATCGAGGGGGCTTGGGCGACGATGTCTTGCGAACGAAGGATGCAGGGGATGGCTTTGGATTGGATCTTTGTGGGTGGGCCGAGTCTGCGTCGACGCCGAGCGAGCGAGCGAGCGAGGTCAGCTTCGGCTCTCGACCTCCTACCACGCGATAAGCGAGAAGAGGACTCACCCATACTTGGCGATCGTCCTGAACAGCTCGTTCCCTACTCCCAAGGCCTCCCATTTCCCTCCC
The DNA here is from genome assembly GCA_001600635.1 of Leucosporidium creatinivorum. Lineage (NCBI taxonomy): Eukaryota > Fungi > Basidiomycota > Microbotryomycetes > Leucosporidiales > Leucosporidiaceae > Leucosporidium > Leucosporidium creatinivorum. The sequence goes on along the minus strand of BCKL01000002.1, from coordinate 573,979 downwards.
AGCGAGCCAGGAGGGTTCGAACCGAGGAGAGGTGAAGAGGTGCCCGCGCCATTCGCGCCGCCGCCGAGAAGAGGGGAAGAAGAAGCGACGTCGCCCCAATTGGAGGCAGAGTCGAAGGTCTGTTGAGCGAACGCAAGGTCAGCGAGCAGCTCTTTGTCCTCGCGCACGACGCTGGGCGCCGAGCACAAAGCCGAACTCACCTCCCCATTCCCTCCTCCAGCACCTCTCTGCTGTTGCTGTTGCCTCCCAAAGTTCCCTCCCACCCCTCCAAGACTACCCGTCCTACTCAGCCCCACACTCCCACTCCTCATCATCGGGCTCTTCGCCCCTCCTCCTCCTCCGACTCCTACTGAGCCATTCACTCCGCTCATGCCCAACCCCGTCCCTCCGCCGCCGACGTTGGGCGAGGAGGGTAGTTCCCTCTTCCACCCATCTACGAGGGAAGAGAGGGCGGGGGAAGCTTGCGCCGAGTTCGAGCCGTTCGGGAGGGAGAATTGACGCTGCTGTTGGTGGAGAGGGTGCATCGGCGCGGACTGGGCGAGATGAGCGACCGAAGAAGAGAGCGTCGCTACTTGGGCGGTGAGGAGTCGGATCTGCTCGTCCTTGTCCTGCTCTTCTCCTCCTGCTCCTGTTCCTCCTCCGAGGCTATGACTAGGGAAGGTGGGTCGACCATTAGCGGCGATGAGGATACTGCCTGCGCTCGGTGCGGAGGTGGAGAGGGTGGTAGGCATCGGCGGGGAGGGAGAGCGCAGGGTGAGAAGGGGCGAGTCGAGCGTCGACGCCGAGGTGCCTTCGTGGCTTTGTTGGCGGGCGAGTGCGAGGGAGTGGGGGTGCTGCTGCTGCTGCTGCTGCTGTTGGAAGCGCTGGAAGTGGCTCTGCGGCCCCACCGCGCCGTTGAGGCCGGGAAACGCCCCTCCAGCGGCTTTGAGCACCAATCCTCGAAGGACACCGACTTCGTCCCGGAGGGAGCGGACTTCGGTAGAAAGGAGGGAGGACAGGTCCGTGACTGTTGATTCGAGGGAGGTGACGCGGTGGGAGAGGGAATCGAACGCGGTGGAGGAGGAGGAGAGGGTTGTGGTCGAGTCGAGCCGGGCGGGCGAGGGGGAGCGGGTGCTGCTCGTGTCGATGGTTGAGCTGGTGGGGTTGAGAGCGAGGGGAGTGGTGGACGAGGGAGGGAGCGGAGCGGAGGAGGAGGTAGGCGAGTGGAAGAGCGAAGAGTCGGAGATGGTCTGTCCTTGTCCTCGACCCGAGGTGCCGTTGGTCGCCGAAGTGGCCTCGCTGTTGCTGGTAGTAGCCGAGGGCGAAGGAAGGGGACTAGCAGCAGGTGAAGCCCTCGATATATCGAGCGACAGGCTCCCTCCTCCTCCTCCCCCGGCGGTCCTATCCCTCGCCTGATCGGTCCTGGCGGGAAGGACATCGAGGATGAAGCTGCTCGGCCTACTCGTCCCCGGCGTGCTCCCTTCCTCGCCCGTAGCATTGAAACTAGGGCTTAACGCACCCCATCCCAACCCGCTCCGACCGTCGAACAAAGCTCCCAAGCCAGTGAGAGACTGACTCGCTCCATCGCCGAAGTCGCCGCCCCCGTTCTGCTGCTGCTGTTGTTGAGCCTTCTTCATCTCCCCTCCAATCACGCCGGACACTTTCCTCCCATCTCCAATAGCTCCTACTCCACTACTCCCTCCTCCAATGGTAGGAGTATTCCTTCCTCTCGAGCTCGCTCCGCCTCCCGTCGCGTCCGCCCAAGCTCCTCCCCCTCCAGTCGACGAGGATTGCGACATGCTCAGCTCATTGCCGGCAGAGGGCAAGAGGATATCGCCCGAGCTGGAGACGTCGCGAAAGGACCTTCGTTCAACAAGAGGGTATGGACGGGCAGAGTCGAGTTGCTTGAAGGACAGGTCGGGGGAACGAGTGGGGTTGTGATTGTTGTAGAATGATTGCTGTTGAGGGGGAGGAGGACCGTGTCCTAGTGATGGTGAGTGGTATTGCTGCTCGCCGTTGTAGGAGTAGGAGGAGGAGAGTTGGTCGTTGGCGGTAAAGTAGGAAGAGTCGCGTGTGGATGAGTTGGAGGAAGGTGCAGGACGAGGTGGTTGCTGTTGCGAGTGATTGGGAGAGTAGAAGGACATTTGGTTGGTGATGATCTAGTACAGCTGGTTGAGCTGCATCGGTGTTTGGAGTCGGCACGAGAAGAGCAAGAGAGCTGGAGGTGACAAGGGGAGCGTGTCAGCTTCAGCGCGTCTCGAGCACATTTGAAGGGAGGAGCTCACTGTGAAGATGGGCCGAGCTGAAGTGCTACAGAAATGAGGAGGAAAGACCCGCTCGTGAAGCGCTGCAAGACGAGCGAGAGGCTGAAGTGATGAGCGGGAACGAAAGAGAGGGAGCGCGCGCCGAGCGAGAAAGGTGGAAATCGCGACCAAGTCCAAGCTCCAAGCTCTTGCTCCTCCTACTCGTCACTAGTCTGTACCTCGACATGTCGCTCACCGCCTCATTCAAACGATTGGCGCTCAGTACAAGCAGCCGACCAAGCTGCTGTGCTACAACTACTCTACGCCAATTCTCCTCCTCGACCAGCTCCAGCAGCAGCAGCTCCTCATCGGCGTACCCCTACTCTGCTACAGCTCAAGTCATCCCTTCTACTACTACACCAACACTACCCCTCACCGACTCACTCCTCCGGACTCTGAACCAACACTTGACCTCTCAACACCCTCTCTCTTCTCACTACTCTCAACTCCTCTCGCGTCGCTCCCCTTCCCGCCTCTTACCAGGCTCAGTCCTCACCGTAACCTCCTACACCTCCCTCCCCACCCCTGAAAACCCCACTCCAACAACCAACACCTTCTCCGGCGTCCTCATCGCTATCCGCCGTCGCCATGCCGGAAGGGACACTTCCATTCGCTTGAGGAACTTGGTCGGTCGCACAGGGGTAGAGATTAGCTACAAGGTCTTCTCCCCCATGGTCAAGGATATCAAGGTAGTCGCTCCTGCTACGAGGAGTGGTCCTGCCGTCGTCGCAAAGGATGGCACTCAGCTTCAGAGGAAGAAGCCTACGCTCAGGGCTTCCAAGCGCGCAAAGATGTACTTTGTCAGGGATCAGCCCAACAGGTGTGTTGCTCTCTTTCGATTCGCTGTGCTCTTGTTCGGGCTGGAGGGCTACAGGATCACTCAGAGCTCGGAGGAGAACGCAAACTGACTTTCTTCTCGCCCTTTCGCACTACATGACAACAGGCTCGTCGGAGTGGGAGGTATCGTCAAGCAGGCCAGGGAGAGGGAAGCGCAGCTCGAGAAGCGCAGGCGGTAGATTGGGACCGAGGAAAGGGAGCTGCAACCGCCATTGGGACGAACCAGCGCCGAGCGAGCTCCGAGAGGGATGGGAAGCGCCGAGAGTAGGTCAGAGACAGGATGGCGAGGAGAGCAAGGCAGAGCAGAATTGCAGGAATGTGCTCCTCCTGCTCCCACGCTCTCGCCGGCTGTTCCAACGACATCAACGCCCGCTCATCGGCCTGCGAAGGCAGCTCTTCGAGCGCCGAGCTTTCTCTAAGCGACCCAAGCGGCCATGAAGGAACTCTCGGTGATACTGCAAGACACTTCTCGACCCTCCTCGGCGGCTCTCCTGCGCTGCCTGTCGCTAAGGACGTGAAAGCCGTCTCGGGCCAAAGGGACGGGCAGCTCAGCGAGACGACGCTTTTCACGACACTATGCAAGCTATTGGAAGCTAGCACAAAAACCCTTTTTGTTAGAGGGGGGGGGGGGGGGGAACATGCGCTATAGTAGTCTCGACCGTCACGCCTTGACCTCCTGCGAAAGGAGGTGAAATCAGTCAGGGTCTCCGAGAGGGTCGACCTTCCAAGAGCTCACCGCAGAGAATGCTGTAGGAAAGGATAGCGGGATCAGCTCTCCATTCTCCCAAACATTCGATAGAATTTGTACTCACGGCCTCGTTCAAGAGTTTGTTGCGCCCATCATACCGGCGCCAGGGAGAGTCCGACCTTGATGTGCGCCGAGAAGACTGTTGCKAGAAACGAAGGGGGTCAGCGCCCGCGGTTGAAGCTGGAATCGAGCACAAGACTCACCAGATGTCCCCTCGATGAAAAGGAAAAAGGCATTAAAAACGAGGTAGATCCGCTCCAAAGGCTCTCGAGCGTCGACTGTGGACGAGAAGCAGAGGCTCGGTCAGCGCTCACTCTCGGGCCAAGGTAGACGAGAGAACCTACATGCACACAGGAGATGTGAAACGAGACTTGGTCGAGACCGAGAACGTTCCCTTGGAGGCGGAGTTGAAGTAGAAGAAGCAAGTTGAGCCGTCGAAGGGGAGGGGGAGAAGTGACTGCTAGGGAACCAACCTGCGTTTCGTCGCTCGCTCGCTTTTTAAGCTCTTCCTCTTAGGAAGGCATCCGCACTAAAACTCTTGGCTCTGCTCTCCAGCTGACCGAGCGGTGCACGCCCAGGCGGACAGGAGTCCCTCGCACCGGACTTCCGACCGCCGCTCGCACCAACCCTCTGTAGCTTGATACAGCCTGCCCTCGACCCCGCGCGGCTCACTAGGGTCCTGAACTTCTCTCCTGCATCTCATCAGTCTCAACTGCCCCCGACCGCCTCCCTCTCCCACAATTTCGGCGTTCGGCGCAGCTCGGCGCAGCTCGGCGTTGGCAGCGTACTGCCACACACTGCGACTTTGTCAATAAGCATGAAGCGGGAGTAGTTCTTCGTAAAGTGGGGTACAACTCTGATCTGACCGCGAATGGCCCTTTACTACCATGGAGCAACGACAAGCCCACGCCGAGCCGGCTTCGAGACTCCCGCTCCTCCATCTCCTTCTAGATGGCCTAGACCTGCTCTCATGTACCACTCATACTAGTAATGATTATTACCAGGACTCCAGATACCACATTTGTCCCTCACAAAGCATAGCCGCCGTCACTTATGGCCGCTGTCACTTGCGCCGAGAAGCGAGCTATGCACTGTTACAGAGAGAGTGTGCCCTCGGCTGGGGAGGAGAAGCTTTTATACATCTAGATCTCGCACTTTAGACCACACACGTTCTGCTGAGGACCACCGGCTAATTCTGGTTCCTCCTCTTGCCTTTCGGCGATGACCTCCCGAGGCGGCACAAGGCCTTCACTCACCAACCTGCGCCCTCCCCCATCTCGATAGTTCATCCTCTAGCTCGCCTCAGCTTACATCCTCGCCGTCAATCAGCTCATTCTCCTCGCTGATCCTTCAGGCCTTCAAAGCCGAGCTGAGCCGTCGACGCCAGCAAACACACAGCTACAGCTCAGCCCGACACCCTGTCTCGGACTTTCTCGTTGTGCTACAGAGCGACCCCCSTCTAGTGCTACCGACCAGCACAGTAACTCGGCAGAGCAGAGCAGGTCTTCGGCGCTGCTGAGAGGAAAGACGCTCCTCGGCGACAGTCGAGCGGATGCGGCATGGGCCGATGTGAGGCTGGAACACAGAAGTGAACGCGCTCTAGCTGGAAGAAGCTGCTGAGCCCGTCATTGCGAGTGAGTAGCTTCGCTTGATTGTGTCAGACTGGCGACACTTYGGCGATGGAAGCCGAGCAGCAGCCTATGGATCCTCTCGCGTTGCATCGCTGTGCGCTGCAGAAGCGTGGAAAGCGATAGAAGGATGTCACAATTAGTCACCCGCATTATAGTAGGATATGCTAGAAGGAGGCAGGCTACCAAAGGCCGACCGAGACTTGAGTAGCTCTCTTTCTCCTTAGCTGATATACCCCGTTCTCGGACTCGCACACCGTTTCGCTCTTCTACTGGTTAAGAGAAGCAAATTGAACAACCCTATCACTTCGCCGAATAGAAGAACTCGCAACAGACTGCCGACCTCCGTGAACCCCGACCCGCCTCTCCTTGCTACTCTTGCGAACCCTCTCTTCAGCATCCGGCTCTCAAGTCCTCTTCTCTCTCCGCGACCCGAACAGAAGCACATAATCAACTGTTGGAACCCTTTCAAACTACACAGCTACATCACCAGCAGATCGGAATCCTGTTCGMACGAATGAGAAGTCAGCTTGTCGGCTTCGAGAACAGATCATGCGAAGCCAGGCTTGAACGTACTTCTTCCCAGCTTCACCCACACCCCATCCACGGCACCATSCCAGCTCCTRCTCCCCGCCGAGACACACAGGCGCKCCCATTCRTCCTGRGGATCGTCCTCCACCTCCTCCCGATCCCAATATGAGCCAAACATCCGCACCAGCAASTGCTCCTTCCTCAGCCTCACCAACTCCTTCATCCGTCCTCCACCCTCCTCCGCCGCGGTCAAGAGCAGCAGGCTCGGGCGAATCTGCTCCCGCTTGGCGCGGCCATTCCACTCCTTCGCCGAGTCGTCACTCACAACCTGATACCCCCCCCTCCTCCCACTCGCCCAGCGCATCCCCCACACCCGACGCTGCGCCTATATCGACCCACACCCCCACCAGCTCTCCCAGCATCTCCCCCTCGAGCTCCGAAGCGACCTTGGGCTCGGCCGCACGAGAGCCGATGGGGAGGATCAATTGCTGCGTCGCATAGTAGCAGCTCCTCACGTCCGACTCTTCGTCTTTGCCTAGACTTGCGCCGCTGAGCGAGATGGTGGATCGTAGGATCTTGATGAGGCGCGTGATAGAGGAGGCGAGAGGCGAAGGCCGTTCCAGCTGTTGATGCGCCACCTCGTGGATGAGAGTCGCGCGAAAGAATCGCAGGATGATGGCGAAGAGTTCCACGATGTCGGCGGCGGAGGACTCCAGCCACCTCAGTCGTAGCGCCGTCACCGCAGCCGAGTCCTCCAGGCTCTGCCATCCTTGGCCGCTCGCTCGAGCTAGCGCCACCTGCAGCGCGGCCAATCCGGTCAGCTGTCGACTACATTGTACCTCAATCGTCGTACTCGACTCACCTTCTCCGACAGCGCCTGAAACTCCAACAGATCCCCTTCAACCGCATCGCCGAGCTCCACCATCTCCCTCATCTCCTCCTCGACGCCCTCCTCAAGCTCGTTTGCGCTCTCCTCCCTCATCTCTGCCGACAGTTCCATCGTATCCGCGATGAGTCGGTACAGAGTCCGGGGAACCTCCTCCTCGCTAGCAGGCCCTCGGCGCGGGGAGGGAACGTCGAGTACACTGTCAAGCACGGCGAGTCAGTTCTGCATCCCTTCACACGACTTCCCGCCCACGAAAACGCACGCTTGATCCCTTTTGACTCGCTTCACGACGGAGGTGGGGATTGACGACTGCAGGTGTCGAACGAACAGCTCGCCGTTCGCTCCAGGAGCAGCTGTAGCTGCTGTAGCTTCAATCTCCGAGAGAGCAATGACTCACTAGATCCCTTGTATTGCCCGGCGAGCTAGTGAGCATTCCCTCTTCCGTGCGAAGGCCTACAGAGGGAGCGCGCGGTAGAGGTCAGACTTTGCATCTTCTCCCGCTCCTTTCCCACTCACGCTTCTGAGGCGAAGTCGACCCCGTAGCCATGGAAGAATCGCTGCTGTTGTTCATAGTTGTGGTAGCGGTTGGTAGATGAGATGAGATGCGATGAGACGAGCGAGAGAGAGAAAGAGCAAGGCGGGGGGCCCCAAGCCCAAGCGCCCTCTCCTCTCAACATAGCCCTTCTTTGCAATGTTACTCGGTCATTCAGCTCAACATAGCAGCACCTTCAGAATCACCTACCCCCTTCGGGATTGGCTCCCCCGCACACTTGATTACTCCGTCGCGACGCCCGAGCCAGCACTTCAATTCTTTTCGCTCGACGAGCCGCCCTGATAGGACAGAAGATACAGTTGCCGTGGCGGTCCCCTGCAGCAGCGGTAGCATTTCCCTCGTTCAAAAATCACCATCTCTCCCTCGGCGAGGCCTCTCGGCTTCGGCGCTCCTTGCAGCCGTTCCCTTCGTTTTTGAGAAAGGCGCGATATGACTGCTCAGCTTAGCACGTGATCTCTGGCCATGTTTCAGCAGCAGAAACTGTACTCCAGCAGCTCCCGGTGGTGACTAGGGTCTCTCTTTAATCCAGCTCGGCGTTCACTAGGACCTCAAGCTGAACTCTCGCAAGTCCCGCTTCCTCTCTCCATACAGCCAGCCCGACGATAGGTGTTGAACCTGCTCAAAAAGCGTCTGCCTCTGTTACAGTACATTTCAGCGGAATTCAGACAGCAGCTCATTCCAAGCTACTCTATTGAGGTCTAACCCCGAGACACCCTTGAACGAACGCCGAGCCGCCTCCTCCACCCTGCCTCCCGCTTCGCCCCGCTCGAATCCCCACATAGGACCCTCCATCCACCTCATCCCTTGATCCTGCTCCCACTCGTCCTCCTCGGCCATCTCCCTACTCGCGCCGAGAAAGCCCGACTGGATCATCTGTCCAACCTCCGCGTCGCCTGGTCCCGTATCCTGCACCAGCATGTCGCCCATGCCCTCGCCTGCATCTCGAGGAAAGCCTCGAACTCCGTGAGCATCGCCAATTGCGACGATCCGTAGCTGACGAGCTCGCCTCGAAATTCGGGATCTGCTTGGGCCGACGACCAACTCGACGAGCGCGCCAGCTTGGCGACGACCGAGAGGGTCTCCTGCTTCCTGGCCGACTCGGGGAGCGTCGAGAGGTGATGAATGAGTGATGTAAGCCCTGGATGGAGGGAATGCGAGGGCGTGGATGCCGAGGGCAGGGAGGGGATGACGAGGTTGCTGGCTCTTGAGCTTTTGTTCGGCGGCGGTGCTGAAGGAGGAGAAGTGGCGGCCTGTAGATAAGCGCGTGCAGTATGAGAAGTCAGTTTTTCATCCTTGCAGATTCATACTCTACCTGCTACTCACAGTTGTCGTCGGCGCCCGAGAGAGCTCGAGCGAACGCATATATTCATTCACGAGAGCAAGCTCGCTCCGCAGTCCTGCTATCCACTCGGGCGAGGAAGAACAGGAGTGGCCGTTGCTAGCTCTCGTGTAGGTGTGTGGCTGAGGAGCGTTCGGGTCCCTCTGCTCCGCTTCCCGTTTGACTCTGCGATGTCGATTTCGTTGCTCGTTGGAGCTGAAGGTCCGCTCGGAGCATGTTGGTGACGCACATGGCCATTTGTTAGCGACTGCTGCTGCAAGTAGACAAGCCGCAGAAGGTGCAGTGATGGGAGGCGAAGACCGCGGTTGCACAGAGGGGCGCGAGCGAGGGGCGGTCGTCCTTTGGGGGGCTTTGGGAGCGCTGGAGCGGAGTGAGCGACTAGGGCGAGGTGCTGGAGGTACCTTTGGCATGACGGTCGGTTGAAGGAGCCGAGACTAGCAGTGTACAGCCGAGGAGTCCGACAAGGCGGAGGATAAGAGAGGAAGCAGACCCCCTCGTCACTGCGCCCGCGCTCGTCTCTCTTGCTCCTTCCCTGCTCGTCTCTAGTTCTGTCGACCTACAGGCCACAGCGCCTCGAATGGCCTCTACTTCATCCTTTGCGCCTCCTTCGCCCTCTCCTTCCACCTCTTCACCTTCAACGCACGGCTCAGCAACGTCCCCATCACTCAGCGCGAGCTCGAGCCCTGCCTCGAGTTCCACCACTTCAACACCCTGGAAGCGGATGGTAGGGAGGTTATCGAGGAAGAGTAGTACTGTAGGAGTACAGCCCCTCGCTAGCCCTCCAATGAGGAACGGTGGCGGGTTACATCCTACAGACGCTGCGACCACCTCGGACCTCTTCTCCCCTCCTCCCCTTCCTTCTGGCTCTCAGCTACAAAACTACAGCTCTCCCCCGAGTTCACCACCATTAGCAGGTCAATTCGACGCTGCTACTGCTACCAATGGCTCTGCTGGAGACTACTTTGCAGCGGGAGGAGCACCGACAACAGCGGGGTCGAGCTCGAGCGTCACGAGTGCCAACAATCCCTCGCCCGCGTTGAGTAGTAAGAGTTGGAAGCAGGGGCAACCGGGGGGCATGGGGAAAGAGAATGTTAGGAGTAAGAGCTTGGGAAAGGGGAGTGGGAGGAAATACTCGGCTACCGCTGCTGCTGCTGCTGCTGGAGCGGGAGCGGGGTCGTCGCCGCCGACTGCAGGCTCATCACCGACAGCAAGAGCTACACCCACCCGCAACAACTCTACGCCCACTCATTCCTCCCCCGCTCCACCCTCCCCAACACCCGCTCAAACCTCGTTCCGCTCTCACAACCCCTCCCCTTCTCCTTCCCCTTCGCCCTCTCACTCCTCCTCAAGTCCAGCCACCCGATTCCTCCGCCGCGTAGCCTCAGCACCCAACGCCAAAGCCCTCTTCCACGGCTCCTTCTTCTCCTCATCCTCCACCTCGGCGGCAGCAGCCAGGGAGACGACGAGCTACCCTTACCCCGTTACCAAGAATGGCTTCCTCTCCCCGTCGAGCAGCTCGTTCCTTGGGAGTGTTGGTGGAGGAGGAAGTGGAAGTGAGGGAGGAGATGTACCGCCGTTGCCGAAGGGGGTCATCCCGGTGGGGGAGTTGGGCGACGGGTCCCGCCCCCGCCGAGCCTCGAAATCCAAATCCACCGACACGGCCCAATCCTCTTGCAACTCGCTCGGTCGCTCCTCCTCCAAGCCCTCCTCCTCCAGCCGTACGACCTCGCCCTCCCGCTCCCGTTCCTCACCCTCCATCGCCCCGCCCTCTCCGTCTCCCTCCTCTCTCGCCCCCCCCTCCTCTCCCTCATTGAACAGCGGCGGCCTAGGCCCCCGCACCGCCTTTCGCCGGACCTACTCCTCCTCCTCCATCCGCGTCCGAGCGCCCGAAGTCGGTCCCTCCTCTTTTCATAAGATCAAGCTGTTGGGTAAAGGGGATGTGGGCAAGGTGTACTTGGTTAGGGAGAAGAAGACGGAGAAGCTGTTTGCGATGAAGGTGTTGAGTAAGAGGGAGATGATCAAGAGGAATAAGATTAAGAGGGCGATGGCCGAGCAGGTGAGTGAGGGCTTCGTTCTCTTCTGCGGGGGGGAGGGAGGACGAAGGGAGGAGGCGAGGGGAGGAGGAGGAGAGATGTGGTGGTGAAGCGTCTGGTGAAGAGGAGCACAGGCCGCTCGATATTGCTGAGCGAGCGAGAGGAGCAGGGCGCTCGATTGACCATCGCCCGAACCGAACGCTGACCTGTCGCCTTCTCCCCCTTTCACACTCCCTCCCCTCTCCCTCGCCCTCTCCGCTCGCTCACCAACCCGCAGGAAATCCTCGCCGGCTCTAATCACCCCTTCATCGTAACCCTGTACCACTCCTTCCAATCAGACGACTACCTCTACCTCTGTCCGTCTCCCATCCCTCCCTCTTCCCTTCCCTGCTCCTCTCACTAACCCTCTCGCAATGAACAGGCATGGAGTACTGCATGGGCGGCGAGTTCTTCCGAGCGCTCCAAACCCGCCCCAACAAGTGCTTACCGGAGGAGGACGCCAAGTTTTATGCGGCCGAAGTGGTCGCCGCGTTGGAGTACTTGCATTTGATGGGGTTCATCTATCGGGATTTGAAGCCCGAGAGTGAGTGCTTCTCTCTCTCTCTCTCTCTCTCGTTCCCCGGGCGCTGAAGTGAAACGAGGCGAGCGGGAAGGAGGAAGGGGGAGGGAGGGCGCCGAGCTGGAATGGGAGGGCGAGGGCGAGGAGAAGACAGAGCGAGATGAGCTAACGACAGGACCACTTGTTTGTTCGGCTCGCAGACATCCTCCTCCACGCCACGGGCCACATCCAACTCTCCGACTTTGACCTCTCCAAGCAAGCCGAGATTGGCGGCGCACCAGCTGGGATCAAACAGATGACGCCGAATGGGATTCCCTTGGTCGATACCAAGATGTGTTTGAGCGATTTCAGGACCAACTCGTTTGTTGGGACTGAGGAGTACATCTCGCCTGAGTGAGTTTCGAGATGCGAGCGCCGAGGCGGCGCGGGAGCTGACCGTGCGGTTGGTTCGTGCAGGGTCATCAATGGCTGTGGACATTCTTCGGCGGTCGACTGGTGCGTGACTTCAGGCGCGGCGAGAGCGACGGAGCTCGTTGCCGCCGTCTTCTCCTCGCTGCTCGGCGATCGCTGACCTTCTCCCTCCCTCCCCCCCTCCCTCTCTCCCTCCCTCATCGACGCTCACCCAGGTGGACCTTCGGCATCCTCGTCTACGAAATGCTCTACGGCTGCACCCCCTTTAAAGGCTCGAACCGGCACGCCACCTTCTCCAACGTCCTGCGCAACGAAGTTTCCTTCCCCGACCATCAAGCGACGACGACCATGTGCAAGAGCGTCATCAAGAAGCTGCTGTGCAAGGATGAGCATAAGAGATTAGGCTCGGGGAGTGGGGCGTCAGAGGTCAAGCAGCATCGCTGGTTTGGGAGCATCAACTTTGCGCTGTTGAGGCATCTGCCGCCGCCGATTGTGCCGACGGTTTCGTGAGTAGTCCTTTGCCTCGTCTCGCGCGATCTTGAGCTCCCTCATGGACGCCTGCTGACCTCGAGCTCGCTCGTCTTCTACCCCATCCCTCGGCTCGCTTCCCCTGCTCTCTCCCGCTCATCTCTCGTTCACCCTCCCACCAATCCGACTCCCTTGTTTTCTTCGTACACCTCCACCCACAGCTCCTCGCAAGACACCGTCAACTTCCGCTCCCTCCGCGACTCCAAATCCCTCGACCTCGAATCCCAAGGCGCCGCCTGGCTGCCATGGCCCGAATCGGCTTCCGAAGGCTTCTCCTCCTCGCCTATCGGGACGCCGACGTTGGGCGGGAGCGCGGCGGCTAGTAGTGCGAGCTTGGTTGGAGGGAAGGAGGTCAAGGCGCATTGAGGGAGCGGCGCCGAGAAGGAGGAAGAAGCCATCATGGACACTTGGTGGTCGCGATGTATGGACTGTCATTTCTGAGCTTTCTGCGGTTGACGACGAGTTGTTAGATGATCACGACGCATGCTACGACACCCCCTTCCCCTTCTTACTCCCCCCTCTTCCGCACTTCCTACCTCTCCTTCCCCTCCGCCCTCGCTCTTCTCTCTGTTTCGTACCGCAGTTGCAAAAACCCCCTATTGAGTCGTTCATACTTAGCTCGCGTCTGAGAGGTTAGACGAGCGATCTATTGCGAGTTGGCGTCGATGCTGCCGTCGCTTCGTTCACCGAGCGCGCTGAGCAACAGTCGCAAGCCAAAGACGAGGGCATCTCGAGCCGAAGCAGAGGAATCACACGTTCTCTGAAAATCTTGCATCTCGAGGTCACCGCAAGATCAGCAGAGGTACCATGCATCGTCTATCGCGCCCCGGTCCCGCTTTACCTCCCTCGTTCCGACGTCCCGCTCTCCTCCTCCCACACGGTTGCTCTGCCCATTCTTCCTCGCCCGTGATCTAATCTCTCGCCCTCAACATGCTAGCCTTCAGCGGCAGCAACGCCTCCCTCAACGCGTCGACAGCAACTCGATCCCTCGACGCCCGAAGCCCTCCCGTCTGCGCCAGACCAAAGCGCAGAACCTCGTCGAAGTTGTCGCAGTGGTCGTCCACATCATCGAGTGGGTGTGCTCCTCTCCGTTTGAGCATCTCCCGGTGGATAAAGACGTCGTAGAAGGGCGAGATGGTGAAGCCGATGTTGCGAGCCGAGGCGAGAGAGTGGAGGGAAGGGGCGAGGGAGCGTAAAGGTTGAGTGTTGCGGAGAAAGTTGTAACGGAAGTAAACGCTTCGTAGAGAGGAAGGGAAGAGGCGAAGGACTGCTTCGAGGGGAGCGGTTGCAGAGGGCGAATGGGAACCTGGGTCGGCGGCCGCAGCCAACCCGTTGCCGTAGGGTGCGAGGATGAGATGGCGGACAGGAGAGGTGGAGAACAGGTGCAAAGTTGGGATGAGGCTGATGTCCCGAATCCGGGCCTCCAGCGTGAGTCGAAGGAGTTTTGGAAAGGTGGGCGAGGGCGAGTCGCGCTCGGCGACGACCTCGCGGGACAGGCCGCCGTTCGAGGCGATGGTGAGCGTTCCGAGGGATGGGTTGAAGCTGCGGATAAAGGTCCAAGTGGCCTCGCCCACAAGCTCGTCAAAGTCGAGCTTGAGGGTGCGTAATGCCGGCCAGATTATGCCCGCTTGGTTGATCTTGACGAGTAGCTCCTCGCCAATACACTCTAGTTGAAAGTCTTGTAGAGTACTGCATTGACCTAGACTTTCTATAGCTGCACGGTTCAGCGACCAGGCTTCGTCGTCGGCCGAGCACAAGGAGAGACGTCGAAGATTGGTGAAACCTGGGAGGATGTAGACCAGGGAGTCGGGTTTTGAGGTTGCGATGTCGAGGCTGAGGATCGAAGGAGCCATAGACTGTAACGATTGTCTGAGAGTCGCTTGATCCTCTCCTCCCGAGCGAAAAAGTGACTCTGCAGCTTCCTCGGCGAGGCCTAGGTGCCCGAGGTTGACGAAGAAGGGAAGCGCGCGAAGGAGAGCGAGCCAGTCGTCTTCCTCGTCGGACGTCGGGTCGCTGTGGATGCCTTCGAAGCTGACCCGCTTCACGGCACGGCCGAATCTCGGCGCGATGCGCAATCCGAAGATGCTCTTGCGGCAGCCGTTCGAGGTGATGGTCTATGAGAAATTCAGGTTAGCAAAGAGTGCGAACCGTAGTCTCGCGTGACGCACCTCAAATAACAGAGGCGCCACGGCCGAGTGCCAACCTCGGTCGACCACAGCGAGGGCTTTTGCGCTCTTGCCATCCCATTCGACATTTCCCAGAAGCCCGAAACCCCCGGGTCTCCGCTCCTTGTACGCCGCATCCTGATCCCGCGCCATTCGGGCGATGATGGCTTTCAGCTCGGGAGGGAGGTCGGTGAGAGTGCGCCGAGGCGGGCGGGGAGCGTCTCGCTGGTTGGAATTCATCTCGGGAGGAAGCAGTGAAGCGTCGAAACGGTCGAGCAGCGGTGCAGGGTAGCGGGCGAAGGAGGGGGGCGAGCTTGGAGGGGGGAACGGAGACGCGACGAAGTGGGACCGGCGAGCGGGCGAGGAGGGTCCTGTAGGGGCAAGGCAAGGTCAGCGAGAGGGATATCGATATCTTGGGCTTCCCACCCACCAGCAGCAAGCGCGAGGAGCGCTAAAAGCGAGCCTTCAGAGCGAGAAGAGCGGATTTGAGCGTCCTGCTTAAGCATCAAGCTGGTGAGCTGGGAGCTGTGGGGGAGTACAAAGCAGCAGAGACTCACCAGCAGCTTCGTAGTCAACCGCCGTTGTCGTCCTGGTCTAGCAGCGAAGTCGAAAGCGAGAAGAGACGAGGTAAGCGCAGGAAAGCAAGAGGTGGGATCGCCTCGAGAGCTGAAGAGGGTGTGCCTGGCGGAGGGTCAGAAGTGGTTATAGGGTACTGTGAGAGCTTAGTATAGACCTCTGACTCTCTCCAACGCTCTCTGCAGCTCTCAAGCGTCTCGCTCGGCGCTGCCCCCTTGCGCATCTCATTCTCAGCGCCGAAGGGAAGCTGAGCCGAGGTCGCGAGAGCAGCAACGATTGCAAGACAGCAGCGTCGAACGCGATCCACCGAGCTGAACCTGGCCCTCGTTTGTGGCGCGTCTCAGCACACGGTGAAAGCCAGCGCCGAGCTCACTTTCGCATGAGGTGAGACTTGAAGTGATGGCCATGAGCTTGAAATGTAGCTGAGTTGAGCTACTGACCCGAACACCTCTACCGACCCGTGCTACCTCAAGACTTCTCCGAACCCCCCCGCCCCCAACACCCTCCCTCGAGCTTCTCGCTCCCGAGCCAGCTTTCAAAGCTCCTCCTGCATCATCAACGACCGCACAGGCTCGAGCAGCGCCATCAACATCTCAGCAGCGTAGACGTCTCCCATCGCCCTCGCTCGTCCCGCGTAGTTGAGCGCAAAGTTGGCTGCTTGCTCGATGCCGTCGCAGCGAACGCCGACATCGTGCATCGAAGCGGGCTTGAGCATGCGCCGCTTGGTTGTCCTTTGCGACCAGACGTCACAATCCCCCTCTACTCTGAAAGCGACTTTGGAGCACTCGCACCGGTGAGCAAGTGCCCATTTCAGGCCTTCGTCGAAGTAGCTGGCGTAGGGATTGCGAGACGAAGTAACGATGGAGCGGAGGGAGGTTGGGTAGAGGCTTAGGGCAGTCGAAAAGAGAGGGGTGATGTCCGCATGCTGATCAATCTCGAGGTGAGGCAAGATGAGAGGAAGGCGGAGGTGTCGGAGAGGAGCCGTGGCGAGGGCTTCGAGGATGGAGGTTGACAGCTGTCCCGAGCCGACGACGCATAGACAGCCAAGGTTGAGGAAGGGTGCTGCGGCGGGATTGTCGTCTTTGCTCCTTGGCCAGCTGGATGCCTCCTCGGTCTCGGGCGAGGACCGTAGGACTCCAACCTCGAGCGACTCGAGCGTCTCGGCGAAGTGCTGGACGAAGGACCAGAGATTGGTATCCCAGTCGAGGCCGTGCCGAGCAATGCGAAGGCTGCGAAGACTCGTCCGGAAGCCCCATGCCAACCCTTCCGCGCGCCAGCCGTCGCCGAAGCCGATGGGCGCCTTGTCCTCGTTGAAGGAGTCTTGTTCGTCGTCGATGGACAGATGGGTAAGCGCTGGGAGCTTGGCCACTGCTTGTTCGATCAGCGGCCGTGCTTTCTCCTCGGCCGTCGGATCCTCCTCCTCGAAGCAGCGGAAGCCGTCGAGGTGAAGTCGGCGCAACTTGGGGAAGGAGTCCAGCATCCAGACGAGGGAGGAGGGCTCAAAGTCGATCAGCTTGACGTCGGTGACGTTGACCACGGCATTGCGGAACTCCTGGCGACAGACGAGTAGGTCCTTGGTGGGAGGCTTGGAGATGCCGTAGGGGTCGATCTTCAAGAGTTCGTCGACGGTGCAGAAGGCCATCTCGAGGCGACGGAGATGGCGGAAGAAGGGGAGGGAGATGACGAGCTCCTCGACGTTGTCTTCGGGGTAACCGTCCTCGCAGCGGAAGCTGACGATCTGCGCGAACTCGGCGAACTTGGGGAGGATGCATCGACGGAAGAGGACGTTCTTGCAGTCTTGCGTGTCGAGGTGCTATTGAAGTATGAGTCACTTCAAGCTGCATGGTCAAGAGGCTAGACAACTCACCATGAAGAGGTAGGGCGTCACGGCGGCATGCCAGGCTCGGCTGGTCAGGAAGAGAGTGTTGAGGCTACATCCTCCTCTGATAGTCTTCGCCGCTTTGAACACTGTATCCCGTGCGGTGCTCCACTTGTGTCGGTTCGTGCGCTCCCGATACGCTTCGTCGTGATAGTACGCCTGCTCGGCGATGAGGCGCATCACCTCGGGCGGAAGCTTGTCGAAGAGTGAGGTGGATGCCGGCTCGGTGGAAGTTGACGTGAAAGACATGGCGTCCTGCTCGGGAGCAGAGAGGCGCAGAGTCGGAGGGGGGGGGATCGAGGAGGGGAGCAGAAAAGAGCTGAGCCGTTTAGCGTTCAAGCTCGTCAGCAGCAGCTCGAGTAGCTAGTGGAGATAGTACTCACCTCTGCCGTAGCTTCGAGTCGCCTGTAGTCCAGTGAAGGACGCGCAAGGAGCTTCGAATGACTGCACAGGCAACGTATTGTCAGCCGGCGGTAGCGAAGCTATGTAGAGCTGTAGGTCTCACCTGACGTGCTCCTAGATATCAAGAGTCTAGTACAGAACCACAAGAGAGGCCGAAAAGCAAGACGACGATACAGCAAGAGGACAAGCTTCAAGAGGCGCGCTCCCAAGTCGCTCTCTCTCTCTCCCCCCTCTAACCTCGTCTCTCTCGCTCGGCTACGCCAGGACCGCCCTTGGAGGCTCGTCGACTGGCTTTACCTTTCGCGCTCCGCCCGCCGTACAGGCCCCACCTCCCCCTTCATTCGTTACAGGCTTCGTCCCGCCAGCTCGACGCGCATCTTTCGGTCGCGCCGAGCTCGCTGTCGGGTGCATTGTGGAGCTGTGGAAGAAGTCTCGGCGGTCGCGAGCGAGTGTGACCCCTTCGGTCCTCTCCATCTCGACCGACCCTGCTGTACTCGACGACTCTGCTGGACCGCCTTACGAGCACCTCCCCACTTCCTCCGCCTCTACGCCTCGCCATCCTTCGGTGCAGTTCCCCTACTCGTCCCAGTTCCCGTTAGCAGGCGAGGCTCGACCGCCTAGCCCTCGACAAGCTCGGGAATCCCAGTCGGAGCGCCTCAGCTCCGCCTTGGGCAACTTCACCTCGTCCTCAGCCAACTATCCCGCTTCGCCAGCTCCGACCTACTCTTCGGTCCATACGGGCCACTCGAGCATCACCCCACCAGTCAACTTGATCGCCCAAGTCATCCCGCCAAGCAGCAACGACTCGCACGATAGTAGGGAGGAGGGAGCAGCTGCGAGCGGCCGCTCGCGTCCCAGCAGTCGAGCTGCACGCCCAGATTCGCCCGACGAGCAGTCCATTCGCTCCGTATCGTCGGCTACGAGGCATGATGTGCGCGATCCGGAACGGCGGAGGAGGGTGGACAGCTTGGGAGCTTCGGAGAGCTCAGTGAGGGAGGACGGGAGACGCAACACGGGCGCTTCCTTCGCCAGCGCCGACCAATTCGCCAAACCCCTTCCCATGTCGCCACAACGTCAGTACGCCTCGAGTGGAAGAGTCAACAGCGGCGGCAGCAACCGCGGAGAGCCCGGCCGCCCCACCGCCTCCATCGTCTCCCAGTCCACCTACAACTCGCGCGACAGCTCCTCCCTCTTCCACAACTCGGCGCCCAGCAACCGCACCAGCGTCAAGTCCGAGTACACCAACTCCATGTCCTCCGCCGGCACGGCGCCAGGCATGGGTCGCCGAGGATCCGCCGTTTCCACCACTTCGCGCCTCTCGACTATCTACCAACACGATGCCGCCAACGCCCCTGCCATGCCAGGCGGACCCTCCCCACTCTCATCCGAATTCCGCTTCCCTCGCCCCTCCTCTCCAGGCGCCATTGACGAGCTCTTCGAGGATCTCCTCCCCAAGATCGCGACGACCGACAAGGCTCAAGCCGAGATGCGCGCCCTCGACGTCGACAAGAAGTGGATCATGGTCTACAACGACACCTACGTCAAGTGGAAAGGAGCTCGCGAGAAGATCACCCATCGGCCGGTCGATGCGAGGAGCGCGCCCGCCGTCGGAGCGTCGACGGGAGGAGGAGGCAACGCCGAGGGAACGAAACCAGGCGAGCGCACTCCCAAGGCGTGGGGCAAGAGCGAGAGCCCCGAGTGGTACATCGGCAAGTTCATGGATGGCACAATCACGCAATCGCAGGTCGCCAGCCTGAGTGTCTGCTTGAGGACTTACGAGCTTCGGTGAGTCGTGTTCAGCCTCGGAGCAGAGACGGAGAAGCTGACTCTGAACCACACAGATGGCTCCAAACCTTCATCGCTCTCAAGGGTCAAGCCGTCCTCGGTAACGCCCTGCACAACATCAACAAGCCCGACACGCATCGCCGACCCGACCACGGCATGGAAGGCGAGCTCATCAAGTGTCTCCGCACTCTCTTCAACCACAGCGACGGCGCTCGCGACGCCATCGAGAACAACCAGTCCATCTCGCCCATCACCGCGTCCCTCGCTTCGGAAATCTCGACTCGCAAGAGCGTAGTCGAGCTCCTCACCTTCTTCGTCGCCCGTGATCACGTCAAGGGTTTCAACCTCGTCCTTAAGGGCCTCACCGACTTCTCCGCGTCGAGAAGGCTCCCAGGCCAGTTCGACGGCTGGTTCTTCTTCTGGGAGGGAGCCATCGACGGTCGGGGCAGGTTCGGCAGCTCGGTCGGCGCGAGTGAGGCGGTCATGAGTTTGCGAGGGGCGAGCGCCAAGGACATGTCCAAGAGCCTCGTCAACGGCCATGGTCAACTCACCGCCATCGGAGCCGACATCAAGGATACGGCGCTGAGCGACTTTGCTGTGAGTGCTCGATCATCGCCGAGAGTGAAGCCACGAGCTTGAAGCTGACTTCGTCTGTTCTCCCGCAGGTTACCAACCTTCTGCTCATCAAGGAGCTGCTGAAGGAGCGCGACCTCAAGATTCGACTGCATCTTCGCTCGCGCATGGAGTCGTCCGGCCTCAGGCGCATCCTCGACAAGCACCAGGTCCTCGATCACGCCGTCCTCCGTCGTCTCATCTCGGACCACTACGAGGATGCGCAAAATGATGAACTCGAGCTCATGGACAACATGAAGGAGGAGGTCAGGATGAACTTCTCGGATCCTCGCGGCTGCTTCGACGCCATCCTCGAGAACACAGAGGGCCGAGCGCTCGACTTCTTCGCCAGCACCCTCAAGCACCTCCTCCTCATCCCTACCGAGCTCGACCTTCGTATGCGACACTTTCAACTCATCGAACGACTCGTCTCGGCCGTCGTCACGGATCGCAAAGGACTGGACGGCGACTTCTCGTCCCTGCTCGGCTCGAGCGTCGCCTCCATCGTCGCATCGTTCGGCGATCAGGATCGACTCGAGATGGTGCTGGAGGAAGTCGAGGACGCCAAGGCGACCATCCACCGTCTCAAGACCGAGCGCGAGACTCTGCTGGAGACGATCGACGAGGGAGCAGCCGGCAACGTTCGCAACCTCAAGGAGAAGGTCGAGAAGCTCGACCGCGCCCTGATCCTCTCTCGCGCCGCTACCGACACCACCAAGACCGAGCTCACCACCACCCACCGCGACTATCAAGCTCATATCGCCGCACTTCGTGCCGACAACCGCGAACTCTACGAGCGGCTCAAGAAGGCGGGAATGCTCGACGGGATCGAGGATGCGCTGCAGGAGAGGATGGAGAAGCAGATTCAGAGGATGAAGACGGTGCAGATTCTCGAGGGGCAGAAGGCTGGGACGCCGAAGCCGCCGAGCAAGCCTGGTCAGCAGCTTCTCGGTTCGAGCTCGGCGAGAAGGAAGCTGGAGTCGATCACGACGGATGGAGTGGTAGTCGAACCCGGCCCAGAAACGCCGACGACTCCTCATCGTCATCAGCTGGTGAGCTTGCTGCTCTTGGGTGATTCTCCCTTGGCTACCGAGCTGACCGTTACCTCCTCACAGCAATCGGCTTGGTCTCCGAGTCCGCCACGAGTGCGCGACTCTCCGAGCGGGACGCCAGCTCGTGCCTACCCTCCATCAAGCGGCTTCTCGCCCGATTCGGAAGCGGATACCACTCCTCAGCCGACCCGCTCGCAGACCCTTCCCAACCTCTCCGCCCTTGCCGCTTCGTCTTCCTCTCCTCCCAGAACCCAGCCTCGCCGTGGCAACCATCAAAGGCAACCCACCCTCGCCGAGCAGATCCGAGACGTCGCGCAGAAGATGGGCACCAGCCCGATCCGCGACAGCGAGGTTCCCTTAGAAGTCGGCAGCTCCGTCTCGTTCGCCGGCGTAGACGAGCCATCGTCGACAGCTTCGTCCTCGCCACCGCTCGCGTCAGGCCTGTCGATACAGGTCATTGACGAGGATGCCGGCGAGGAGGCGGCCGAGGAACAAGTCGAGGGCGACGATCCCCTCGCTTCCCCTTCCTTCCGCCGTCAGCAGCTCCCCTCTTCGACTTCCTACGACGGGCACGTCGTCAATCTCCTTCCCCCTCTCTCCTTCGACGCGCTGGGAGGCAGGCCAGACACACTGTACACCACTGGCACGTTCGCGACGGCTCCTTCGACTCCCGAGGTTGAACAGGATCGTCAGCTGGAGGATACACCCGACTCGACGCCTACGACGCCCGTCTTGGGTTCGCTGCTTCACCTGCCCAGCCCAACGGGCCCCGCAAGCAAGCGACCGTCCTTTGGCTCGTCGCCGTCGAGGTCGACCCTCGACAAGTCTCCGCCGACTGCAGCTGCAGCCCCTTTACCACCACCACCACCTCCCCCTCCACCGCCACCGCCATTCGTAGCCTCACCTCCCCCTCCCCCGCCTCCTCCCCCGCCACCACCACCTTCGAGCTCGAGCTTCCCTCCTCCGCCTCCTCCACCCCCTCCTCCCCCACCACCACCCCCTCCTCCCGGAGGCGTCCGCATCCCCGGGGCTTTCCCCATCGGCCTCGGCGCTCCTCCCCCTCCGCCGCCGCCTCCGCCCCCCGCCCCTCGCTTCGGCGCCAATCCCGCCATGGCGACCCTCAGCGAGGTGCTCGCTGCTCGCACGGGTCTCAAGCGCAACGTCTCGGGCAGCAGTACGGGAGGTTCGTCGCCCGTTGGAGGACCTCCCCCTCCCGCTCCTCCTCCAGCGCGCTTCGCCAAGCCCGAGGCGGCGCAGAGGGCTCTCAAGACGTTCCAATGGGACAAGATGATGGCTCATGCTACGACGGCGACCGTCTGGGATGGCTCGGGCACGACCGACCCTGCCATCGAGGCCAAGCTTCGCGCTCAAGGCCTCTTCGACGACCTCGAGGACGACTTTAGGGCGAAGCAGACAGTCAAGATGACTTCGAGGAAGAACAAGGACGTCCTCACTTCTCATCTCGAGGTCACTCAGCGACAGCGTATCGGTGCGTCAGCGTCTCGAGGTGTTCGCGAGAGAAGCGCCGAGCTGACCTATCTTCTCTCGCATGCTCGCAGAGATTGCCATCCTCAAGCCTCCCCCTGGTGTCACGGTTCCCGACGATCCTTACTCTCGAGTCATGGCCGGAAAGAAGCGCATCCTACGCTACGACGATGACTTGACCGAGAATGCCATCAGCGAGGTGCAGGCGATGATGCCCGATGCTCAAAAGGTGCGTTCGGGAGCTACTCTTATCGGTGACTCCGCTGACCCCCTTTCACTGTACAGCTCGTCAAATTCAACCAGTACAAGGCGATCCCTCAGCAAGAACTCGACTTCCTTGAGCCGGCCGACCGGTTCATCGTCGAGTGCATCAACATGTACCGCATCACGCCTCGTCTCAAGGGCATGCTGTATCGAGAGCGTTTCCTAGAGAACATCGCTCATCTCGAGGCAGTAAGTGCTCGTCTCTCAACTCTCCTTGCGAGCCGCTGCTGACCTGTCGGCTTCGATTCGCAGGATGCTCAAAAGGTTCACGATGGTGCTCGTGCTTTGCTCGCCGCTCCCCATTTCTCCGAACTGCTAAAGGTCGGTCTCCCAGCTAGTCTCGAGCCGCTCGACCATCGCTGACTTTGCTCCTTCTCGCAGCTCATCCTCACGCTCGGCAACTTCCTCAACGCCACGGGCCACAAGGGAAACGCACGAGGCTTCAAGGTCACCTCCATCAACAAGCTTGTCGATACCAAGTCGTCCACTTCGTCGGATCGCACTCTGCTACACTTTGTCGCCAAGACGGTCACCCTCACGATGCCCGAGACGGAGGGCTTCCTCGAGGAGCTCACCACGGCGGCTGACGCTTTCAAGGGTGAGTCTGGTGGAGCTTCTACCTTCGAGGATGCTTGCTGATGCGCCCCTTCCTTCCACAGCCGACCTGGGCCAAGTGCGCGCCACACTCAACGAGCTTCGCACCCAGCAGAACGAGCTCAAGGACCTCTTGGAAGGCAGCTTCGTCGACGCGACCGACCTCGACCCCGACGACCTCTTTGCCAAGAAGATGTTCCGCTTCAGCAAGGACGCCGAGGAACGCCTCAACACGCTGCAAGACCTCGTCACCGTCGCTCAGAGCGCCTACACCGACGCACTCAAGTTCTACGGCGAGGATACCAAGTCGATCGCCTCGACCGAGCAGTTCTTTGGCACTTTCAAGACGTTTGTCGACTCGTACAAGGTGGGATGCTTGCACTTCGGGTCGTCGCGACTCCCTCGCTAACCTTCGACTGTCGCAGAACGCTCGCTCTACCAATAAGGCCGCCGCCGATGCTGCTGCTCGTGCTGCCCAGTTTGCTGTGAGCTCTACTCCTGCTCTCATTCTGCTAGAATCCCGCTGACTCTCTTCTCAATAGGCTCGCAAAGCCGAAGCGCAAGCAGCAGCGGCCCTCGCCGCCAAGGAAGGCGACTCGGTCGTCGAGGAGACGATGCGCCTGCTTCGCGAGAAGGCTCTCGAGTCACCTCGCGTACCTCGTCGCAAGAGGCAAGCCGGCTCCTCCACCAATTCGCCTGCCGTCGTCTCCGGTACCGATTCGCCCGCTTCGGACGATACGCTCTCGGCTGCCAAGCTTCTGCTCGCCAGCCTGCAGAAGGAGGGGGTGAGTGGTTTCGCTTCTCGACGTCTCGTGCAGAGCTGATCCGTTTCTCAAAGTTCTCCACAGGGTCGCCCTCGCCTACGCCACCTTCCTCCTCCCGCCAACGCGCTCGTACTCGCGATGGTCGTCGAGCTCTCCGCGCCTCCGAGATCGGTGACAGCCCCAGCATTGACCGACCTCTGAGTCCCCTCTCCGACTCGGAGCCTCTCTCCCCAACGCTTCCTCCCCTACCCGACATGTCTTCCTCGCTCGAGCTGCCTGGCTCTACCGAAGAGTAACCCTTGCATTAATCTGTATACCCCCCTTCATCTGAGTATCACCCTTCTAGTGCATCTGTAACCCCTCCTTCGTTCTAGCTTTTGCCCCTCATCTTTCGCCTGATCGTGCGTCGAGAGGAGAGTCGAGAGCGTCTTGCGAGCGAGGAAGCCCGAAGAATCTACTGATCAAAGTGCACTGATTATTGCTGATACTAGACGGGCTTTGGACCTCACCCTCTGCGGACGACTCGACCCTACAGCTGAGCCCTCAGCCTTCCAGTTTCTCCCGGACCAACGCCGAACGCTATTGCTCAAACCTTGCGCATGCTCGATCTTCTCGTCCTCGGCCTCCTCAAGCATGCTCAATCTTCTCGTCCTCGGCCTTGGTGATGGGAGAGTCGAAAGGCTGACCGCTACCATGCTCGGTAGCATGTCCAGGCTGAAGTCGACCCTCGCGCATCTCATCCTCGACCTTCTTGGCGTCTACGACCCGAGGAGGATGCGATGGTACAAACCAGCCTGTGTACTTAAAGAGATCTTCCATCTCCTGTAGACGACCGGCGGTCAGACACGGTCTCAGGCCCGGAACTCGGCGACCCTCACCTCGAGACGGCGACCTTTAGTCTCTGGGAAGAGGGCCCAGATGGTGACGGCGTTGGCTGTGGAAAGGAGTCGAATAAGTTCAGAGAGGTC
Organism: Leucosporidium creatinivorum; assembly: GCA_001600635.1. Lineage (NCBI taxonomy): Eukaryota > Fungi > Basidiomycota > Microbotryomycetes > Leucosporidiales > Leucosporidiaceae > Leucosporidium > Leucosporidium creatinivorum. Next base: position 549,098 of record BCKL01000002.1, on the reverse strand, counting down.
GGCGTGTCAGCGATGATGGGGGTACAGGAGACAGTCCGTTAGCACTGCTCCGAGCAACGACGAAGGCGATCGCACTCACTGAAAGACATCACGCAGAAGGCGATGTAGTACTGCCATCCACGTTGTCGGAAGGCGATTGGAGTTCTGTGGAGTAGATTTGACCCCGTTAGCGCCGCAGAAGTGACGCCCAGAAAGATTGGATCCTGCTCGGCGAACGACTCGGCGAGCTCCTGCAGTCCAGTGGGAGCCGGTACGAAGCAAAGTCACTCACACTTGTCCCACGATGAAGTTCGCCAGCCATGCGAAGCACGAGGTAATCGCGGTACCCTGGGCGCGAAGGTGAGTCGGAAGAATCTGCGGGGGGGCGTTAGTGTCGAACGGGCTCGGTACGGCTCGAGAGGCTCGCCTCGACGGGGTAAGCCCAGCTGAGAGGGCCAATACACGAGGAGAAAGCGAGGTTGAAGATCCTACACGCGGTGGACAACGAGAGGACGGAGGAAGCGAAGGTCAGCTCGGCGCACGAGAAGAGAGAAAACAAGAACAGGCTAACTTACCAGGTCATCATAACAAACGCGAGGTGAGCCGACGTATTGTCAACGGCAGCTGGATAGAGTGCATAGATAGCCGTGGCCACCGCGTATCTGCTCAGATGCGAGATGAGCGTGCGTTCGCCGCGAAGCGTAGGACGGCTCACGTCGCGCACGAGACGAGATTGCCGACGATGAGAGGCCAACGGCGTCCAAGACGATCTACAAGGAGGATGCACGCAAGCTCTCCGGCAAGAGCAATCTGAGGACGATGAAGAGAGGGTCAGCTCCCAGTGCCGAGCGAAGCTGCTGGAGCAGACTCACAATGCTGTTGTAGGATTGATAGCGCAACGTCTGCACCGAGTCAAAGCCAAGGTTGGCGAAGATCTGCGGCGAGTAGTATTGAAGAGCAGCTGCGGGGAGAAGCGGATGAGTCAAAAGTGCCGACCGAGCGCCGAGCGCGAGAGCGATATCTAGAGATACAACGTACAGACACCCGTCATCTGCACCGAGAACTGAAGAATACAGCCGAGTGCCAATGGGCGAAAGTGGTGCATCTTGGTGAAGAGCTCCTTCCAGGGGTTGACGTTCTCCGGGTTGGCGGCCTTGATGTTCGCCTTGATGTCCTCGAACTCAAAGTTGACGAGGGGATCATCCACGTCTCCATGTGCGTGAAGTCGAGCGAGTGTGGAGAGAGCTTCCTCATTCCTCCCCTTCAGCGCCAGCCAGCTGCTCGGCGAAGGGGGGAAGTCAGCTCGGCTCGAAATGGTTTGAAGGTCGACCTCACCGAGGACTTTCGGGAAACACAAAAATCAGTGCAGCCAAGGGGATGACTGGGATGAGCTGGAAGCTGAGAGGGAGGCGCCATTGTCGCTCGTCGGTGTACTGCTCGGCGGGGGAGGTCAGCTTTATCTCTCGGTGGTGAGGAAAGGTACAAATCTCGGACGTTCGTTCTTGAATGTACCAAAACCGACCTGGCATCACAGCAGAAACGATTAGTAAGACGTCGTACCGCAGGGTAGCAGGAAGCCGGCCGAGCTGAAGCGCTCGGAGCACGCTCGAAACGGGGTCGAGCTCACCCACGAGGCTACCAACGCTCCGATACCTAACGCAAACTGCTGCAGTACGGTAAGCGCTCCTCGAATTGATGGCTGTGCAATCTCGCTCTGCAGAGCGGAAGTAGGCGTAGAGTCAGCAAACGATTCGGCCGAGCGAGAACGGGTTTTGAACGCGATAAAAAGACCTGCGACCTCCAGCTCGTGCTCTCCCGGACGATACTCAATGGAAATCCACTCCTGCTACTCCATCTTGTCACAAACAGCACAAGTCTGCTCACCTGGTAGAGCGGGGCGAGGAAGGATAGCCAGCCGATGCCAGCTCCGGCGAAGAACCTGCCTGCCATCATGTAGTCTGCGGAGACAACCAAATCAACCTCTAGTTTCCTTTCCTCCTGAGACTCGTCGCTGCGTGTCCAAAAGCTTGGGGCTTCTCCACAAGCCTCGGCGCCGACTCGGAGCAGCTTTCGTACTCACCGATATTCTGAGCTCCGGTCTGCAGCGAGGCGCCCAGCATGAAAATCAAAGCGCCGATCAAAATGCACCATCTTCTCCCGTAGCGGTCGGCGAGGTAGCCAGCGAAAGGACACGAGAACAGGGCGCCTGCGAGGACGAGGAGGGAACGCCGAGCAGCCAGAGATCAGCGAATGAGCGACTCGGAAGGTCGTGCGACAGCCTCAAGAGCGCACCGAGTAGTAGAAGAGACGTTACAAGTCCTTCTTGGTTGCTATCCTCAATGCGACGGCCCATAGTCGCTCGGAATGAAGGGGAAGGGAGGACTGAAGCGATCACACCGAGGTCATCTGGCAGAGTACAGAAGACGATCAGCGACCTTCCTGTACATACACAAACTGTATCTGCATCACTCACAGCCGAAGACGATGCTGCCGAGGGCGGCGAAAGCTCCGACGAGCCACTGCGAAGGGGGGAAGGGCATCGCGACGGGCTGGGTCAGCCTGAGTACTGGCGAAGCTCGGATGAGGTCAATCGCTCACCGTATAGAGCTTTGGCGAGAGTGGCATGCTGAGAGGTGATTCTCAAGGAGCAGAAAGAGCGGAGCCAAGGAATCGGGTGTCGGAGGGAGCCACATGAACCTCGCGGGACGTCCTGCCGCTGACTCGCCAGTTGCGGGGACATTGCTGAGGGAGATCTAAGTCGCCGGACTCCCTTCTCGCCGTCACTGGACGAAGGCGAGCTAAAGTACGGGTGGCGGCCCTCTCATCCCGGTGGGCTCTGAGGGAGTTCGGCGATTGAGCAGGGCAGCGCAGAAGGCTGCAGAGCGTGTAGATGGGTAGCAGAGCAGCACCAAAGGCTTTGTAATTGTCGGAGGCAGCAGACCGAGACACAGTCGAGAAGAAACTCGGCTTGGAAAGGGGGAGATGAGAAGCCCGCGAAGAGGGCAAGGCGCTTCGCTTTCGACACAACGTCTCGTCGACTCTGAGGCCCCCCTACAGCACCAACAAAAGCTCTAGAACCGTCTGAGCAAGCCCAGCAGCTCCCAGTCTCCCTGATCACCAGCAGAAGCGTCAAACAACACTCTGCCGCGCTCTCCTCGCGCTCTTCTCGTTGTAGCAGGCCAACCAAGACCGTGAGTGGAGCTGCAGGCATTTGCAAGAACAAAAGCTGACCGCTCAACACCCCACAGAATCATGGAGAACCCCTACGAGGCCGAGCAAGGCAAGGTGCTCTCTCGCATCGTCGGCACGCTCGAGAAGCTCAATGAGAGCATGTTGGCGTTGAACCACGCTGTAGCAGTGCGTTCTCCACCTAGCTACAGCCTACACAAGCTGACCACGATCCCACAGGAAACCAACGTCTACAACTCGAACGTGAGCGAGATTGTCGAGCTCTGGACGACCTACACGGCCAACCTGCGCTTCAATCTCGAGTTGACGGGCGCCAACGAGGAGCCGATATGAGTGCAGATTCGAAGGTGCTTTGCGATAGCAAGGCGACGCGATTTGACGGCGCCGAGGGGAGGGGGGAGACGCGACAGGAGGACGCGTGGAGTTGTAGATGTGTAGCAACATGCAAGGTCCTCAAGCAGTATTAGCGGGAGCGTGAAGAGCTCTATACAGTAAGCCTCTGCTCGTGACCCCATCTCTCGACCTGCTGCTACGTTCAGGCTCGGCTCGGCCCTCGTCGACGGCTCTCCGCCGACCGCCGCGCAATCAAGTGAAATCACAGCGATGTTACAGAGGTCAAGAAGGTAATTGAGTACTCCGAAATTGCGATATGTACAGGTGTCGCCAAATCATCCATCGAGCCTCTTGACGACCGAGCCGAGCGCCGCCTGCGAGGAGAGGAAGGGTCAGCAAAAGCTTCCAACGTTGCAAATTCACAGGCGAGGGTCTCAATGGAGGGCTGAGAGCTCCTGGATCAGTGCGGAAGTGGAATGGGCGTTCTCCTCACCTTCAGGATGAAGTCGGGGGAGATCTCGCCCTCATAGGGCGTCCTGTAGCGGCAGAGGTCAGCGAACGTCCCACCCCGACGAGAAGCAACAACTCACGTATCCACCATGTCACGCACGCCCGAGTCGGCCTTCAAATCATCGTCGAGCTCGGCCAAGAAAGCAGCAGCATCCGCATCGTTGCCGAGCTGGATGAACTGCACGCCGAGCTGGAAGGGAGGTGCTTTGGCGTCGTCCAGTCGTCCTGCCATTTCGATGATGCAGTCCTTGACTCCGTCAGGATCGTCCGCTCGCCCGTCAGTGAGGACGAGCACGATCATGGGCTTCATTCGTGGGCCCTTTGCTGCTTTGGAGTCCTCGTAGGCGTCGACGTAGCCGCCTGTAGCGAGCAGCTGGGTCAGCGCGAGTTCTACAAGGATGGTTGACGCTACAGAACCACTCACGCAGAATTTCGTCGAGAGCCATGCCCGTTGGAGTGCTGCCGAAGGGGACAATCTCGTCGAAAGCCTCGCGCACGGTGGAGACGTCGGTGACATTGCGAAGGTGGTTGCCGTCGTTGTTCATGAACCGGATCTCGATGCCATCTGTGAAGCGAGAAGGTCAGCGAAAGCCGAGCGGGCGCGAGTGGAACGCCGAAGCCCACCCTTGTCGTACTTGACGCTGCGGGAAGACAGGTCAGCAGGCGCATATAGTACAAGAGCCTCAAAACTCACCACTTCTCTGCCACGCCCATCAATGCATCCCTCGCCTGCCCCCACAGATTCCCATCGCTCATCGACGGCGAATCATCCAGCAGCACGACAACATCGTACTTCCCCAGTGGCGCCAACGGATCCTCCACCGAAGTCCTCCTCCTCACAGTAGCTCCACCTCCCGCTGTTGGCGCGCCGCTCGAGACAGAAGTCGGCCTCTGTTGCTGTGGGGGAGGAGGCGGCGCGGCATGCTGGCTTGCCTGTTGCTGGGGCGGCTGGTACTGCTGCTGTGGGGGAGGACGTGCTGTGTTGTGCACGGGAGGCGGCAGAGGCTGCTGCTGTTGCTGTTGCTGTCCTGGCGGCGGCCCCGATATCGAATGACGAAGGGCGGTGTTGTAGTCCGGTGGAGGGGGCGCATCGTCGAGGGAGAGACCAGACAACTCGGGAGGTTGCTGCCTGTAGGGATTGTTGCTCCCTGCTGAGCCCGACGGCCTCGAGGAGACGGTGGCTGAGCGGGAGACGTTAGGCGCTGATGAGGAGGATTGTGAGGGCTGATTCGAAGTGGAGAAGCGGCGGAACTGTAGGTGAGTACTGCAGTGAGCAGGAAGCTTCGCGTACGCGGTGCAGTCGAGCGAGGAGCTTACCATTGGCAAGTCGCGTGTGGGAAGAGCGAGAAAGTGGTCGCTCATCTCTCAGTGGCCAAGTAGTCGAGCTTCGGCTCGGCTCGGCGGTGCAGTACGTTCGCTGTTCTCTCAGGCCGAAAAGCGTTCGACAGGTTGAGCTGAACCTCAGAGCTCTTGCAGCACTCCCGTTTGCTCTAGACAATGTGCAAGAGTTGTGGCGCATGCACCTGGTCCTTCGCCGAACCGAATCGAGGCAGAATGAGGCAACGAAACGACCAGCTTCGAATGCAGCAGGTTCCGCTCTACGAGATAACATCCAATACGATTCCCGCCGCTGTTGAATCGTACCAAAGTCAGCTTCCACCACCAGCTTTCCTCATCGCCGAAGTTCGAACTCACCAATCGTCTCCCCTCCTCGTCGGAACAAGACCCTTCCCATGCTCTTATTCGCAGCGAACGATTCGAGAGGGATGGTAGTTTTCCTCGACGATCCCGAGGCAGGCGGCCGCAGTTGCACGTGAATGCGAGCGGAAGAGCCCTTGGTGAGCATCCTGCGCGCGCCGAGTCGTATCGGTCAGCTCTGTCTCCTTCCCGACTTCAACAAGAGGATGGAAGACAACGCACCTAGGGTTCCTCTTAGTAACCGCACCGGACGTCTTATCCAACACAGCATCCAAACTCGAGATCGTCGCGGGAATGTCCCTCGAATGATGGAACAGCTCGACGGCGTAGCCTGCTGTGATGGGGTACTTGAGATCGAAGACCATGATTTGGGCGGTGAAGGAGGAGACGACGGGGACGAGTTGGTGCGGGGGACAGAGGACGGTGCCAACGCTGAAGGAGGGAGTATAGAAAGAGTTAGGATGCCGAGCACCGAGCGAGAGGAAGGGAGACGAACCTCAGGTGCAGAGGGTCGATGCCCGAGAGGAAGACAGTAGCGTTGACTCCAGCCACGGCATAAGGGACCAACTCTCCATCGACCTCGAGAGCTGTTCATCGCAAAAGCACTCGGTCAGCTTCTCCTTCTCTCTCTCCGCTCGCTCTCCCTCCTCCTCTGAGCCCGACTACAAGTACTCACCTCTCACGACCCCACTCTCATCCCCGGGCAGCGCGCACAACCTCTCCCCGACCTGCACGATGCCACTCTCGACTCGGCCAGAGACGGCGAGGCCCGAAGCCGTGGCGGATTGGCCTTTGAAGACGTTGGAGACGGGTATCCGGAGCGAAGCGTCGAGCGCGCGGAGGGGGACGTCGAGGGAGTCTGTTGTTTGTTGATGCGGGAGACGATCAGCTCGAGTTCGTTGAAGAGCGCCGAGCGCGGCAGCGAGACGAGAAGGAGAAGAAAGACAGAGCAACTCACCCAACTGCTCCACCAGCGTCCGTCCCTCGTACCAGTCCAACCCCAACTCCCTCCTTACGACCAAATTCTCGCCCGAGATGGCTCCAACGGGGATGAACGAGACTTTTGTAGGCTGAAAGCCCGACTGCGTGAGGAAGGGCTGCAGTTGCGCCCGGATAGCTTCGAAGCGGGACTGGGCCCAGCCGACCTGTTTCAACACACACATGGGAGGAGGGGGGTCAGTTCTGCGCCGAGCAGGAAGGAGGAGCGAAGGGAGAGAAAGAGAGAGAGACAGCGCACAGCATCCAACTTATTCACCGCCACGACCAACTGCTGCACGCCCAAGCTCCTCACCAACACAGCATGTTCCCTCGTTTGTCCCCCTCCCTCAAAGCCCCTCTCGAACGCCCCACTCGAGCCATCGACGACGAGCACGGCCGTATCGGCCTGAGCGGCCCCGGAAATCATATTGGGGATGAAGTCGCGGTGACCTGGCGCGTCGATCAGAGTGAACCGCTTGGATGGGGTGGAGAACGAGTCGACAGAGATGTCGATGGTGACGCCCCTGCTCTCTTAAACTCGTCAGTTCAGCTCAGCTCGGCTCGGCGCTCTCCCGTTCTTCCCCTTGTCCGAAAAATGTGAGGCAGAGATTGAAAAAAAAAACGCACCTCTCCCTCTCCTCCTCCAACGCATCAAACGTCCAAGCATAAGCAAAAGACCCCTTCCCCATCTTCTGACTCTGCCGCTGATTCAGCTCGACCGAGCGATCCGTCACTTCTCCCAATTCATGCAGGACGCGGCCCATGAGGGTGGATTTGCCGGCGTCGACGTGGCCTGTTGAGACCCTCACTTGCATCAGCGACAGCCGAGAGGGAGAGGAAGGGAGGGAAAAGAAGGGACGAACCAACGACCACGAGGCTCAACACGGGTTTCTCGCTCTTCTCCTTCTCACGAACCTCCTCAAGGATCTTCTCCTTGGCCATGACGATCGCAGGCGGCGGGGGCGTCCGATCCTCCGCAGGTAGTTCCATCTGCTCGTTCTCCCCTCCTCCTCCTGCGCCTCCCTCGCCGCCCAAAGAGGGGAGCAAGTTCATCCCCTCCAAATCCGCCCTCAACGAACTAACAGGGCCAGCTGGAGGTGCCGCCGAGCCCAGGGTCGAGGGACCCTTGCTGAGCTTGACTTTGCTGCTGCCGCCGGCGTTGGATGGGGTGGAGGGACGGGTCGAGCGAGCGGAGGAGGGTTGCGAAGCGAGCTTTTTGGCTGTTTGGGTAGGTCGGTCGGTCGGGGAGGGAGGGAGGGAGGAGAGGAGGAGGAGGAGGGAAGGGGTCAGCGAGCTAGAAGAGAGAAGCGCGCGCCGAAGGCCACGCACGGGACTTGAGAGTGGGTTTGCTCGGGTTCCGCTCCGTTCCGCTCGCTGAACCCGCTCCTTCACTTCCTCCTCACCACCCCCGTCCCACCAGCGAGCGCAGTCCCCTTCCTCGCCTCCAACACCTTATCATCGGGGCTCAAGCCCCACTCCGCTCCTCCTTCTCCTCCAGCGCCGACGCCGGTAGCGGTGGAGAAGAGCAAGCTCTGTTCGATCCTTTTGGCTTGTTCCTTCTTCAGCGCTGGCGAGGCTTGAGGTGGAGCGACGAGTGAGGATGAGGTGGGGGGGAGGAGGGAAGCGGCGAAGAGGGAGGGAGGGGCCGCGAGGGAGGGGAGGGCCGGCTCCGGCTCTGAGACGGGCTCGGGGATGGGTGCGGGAGGTTCGGGCGCGAGGACGGGAGGAGCGGGTGCAGGTGCGGGAGAGGAGGAGGCGGAGGCGGAAGCGCGAGCTTGCTTGGCGGCGAGCATCTTGAGTTGGAGTTTGGAGAGCTTTTTGCCTCCTCCTTCTCCTTGCTCGGCGCTGGCTGGTGTGGGAGTGGGAGTGGGTGTGGGGGAAGGAGGTGTGGATTTGGCAGCGGCGGCGCGATTGGCGGCCATCTTGGCGCCTAGTTTCGAGGTCTTGGGAGGAGGTGGCGGTGCGGAGGAGGTGAGGGAGAGGGAGGCGAGAGAAGCGGTGGGAGGTTCGGCGGAGAGGGTGGAGGAAGGGATGAGGGAAGGGTCGGCGCCTGTCGTGAGGCGGTGGAGGGAGAGAAGAGGGATGAACGACCATTCGATGAGAAGATGTTGAAGTGGAGGAGAAAGGGCGAGGAGGGGCGAAAGTCGGAGTTGGCCGTTGCGAGTGGCCTCCCTCGTCGCCGACCATCCCAAAAGCCCCATTCCCCCTTCCAATCCAGCAAAGACCAACACAATCACACAAGCAGAGAAGCGAAAGCGAAAGCGAACCGAGAGACAAAGAAACGAGCCTTACCCTCAGCGCGAGCCTTTGCGGCCTCCTTCTTGTGTAGTTCGTCTGTTCGAAGCATTTTGTCAGGCATTGACCTTCCTCCAGCTTCCCTTACAAATCCGAAACCTACCCAAGAGGAAAGCGACCGAGCCGTCGACGTCAAAGTAGGAGTCCCAGAGGGCGGAGCGGATCTCTCGGTCGGTGATGGGGGTGGAGGAACCGAGCACGGCGTGGACGGCGGTGAGGCCGGAGGACATTTGGACTAGGGTGTAGCAGCAGATAGGTCAGCGGCCTGGTTGCGTACAGAGAAGAGGGGAGGAAGAGCGAGAGACGGACGTTGTTGCTCCTCCGTCATGTCGTCTGTGGGAGGGGAGGGGAGGGGAGGATGTCAGCTAGGCTGTGAGGGTGGGAGGTGTGAGATGAGATGTGAACCGTAATCTTCTCCTCCTGAATCAATTGCTTGATCGTCCATTTCATCTATAGTAGCGGTGGGAGAGAGCAGAGGGTGTGAGTTCAAGTGGTGTCGAGGGGAGAGGGAGGGAGAGGGAGGCGACTAACCATCGAGGTCCAAATTCTTGACGATGCGGTGACGGGACTGTGAGGGGTAAGACAGAGTGAGCTACAAGGCTCCAGATTCAAACAGCAGCGAAGACTGACCATGTTGGCTCAAGTGGGTTGGTTAAAGGGAGAGGAGAGAGCCAGTCGAAGCAACCTTGGCTTTCTCCCCCTCATCTTAGGGATGGAGTCTACTCCAGAAGCAGAGAGGATGGCTCAAGCTTTGTTAGTAGCAAACGCACTACACGACGACTCTGCTCGCCATCAGCTGTACGTTGTTAGCTCTCTCTCTCTCTCTCTCTCTCTCACCAGCTAACTCTACTCTACTCTACTCGCCTACACAGTACGACAGGACTAGTGACTCTACTACAGACTCAATCCACCACCTCCTCTGCTACCTTACAACTCTACTCTACTCTCACCTTGTTACTCTCCCCCATCCTCCACCAACCTCTCGCTCCCATCCCTCCCATCGCTACTTACCTCTCCCAACACCTCCTACCCGCTCTCTCTTCCCACGACGACGAACCTGCTACAACTACACTCCAACACCAACTAGCAGACATCATCCTCGACTTGGTATGGCAACTCGACACTCAAATCGACTCGGCCATCCTCAGGCGCCCTCCTCCTGCCTCCGAGCCGTCGCAGGAGCCGCCCAAGCAGCAGCCGAAGCAGGAGGATGCTATGCAGGTCGATGGGCAGCAGGAGAGTACTAAGGAGACCTCGGAGGAGGACAGCAAGGCAGCAGAAGCGGCAAAGGCCAAGGACGAGGCAGCTCGCTTCCTCAAGCTCGAGACGGCCGCCAGGGAGCGCCTAGCAGAGTTTGTCAAGCTTCTCATTGTACGTCCATCCTTCTTCTTCTGCTCCCTCTTCGCCTGCGAGACGAATGCGAAGCTGACCGCGGCGCGCCGCCCGCCGAGCAGGACGCCAACCTCCTTCAACGCGAGAAGGTCACCCTCCTCCTGGACGGTCCTCTACTCGCGACCAAGCCTCTCACCCTAATCAGCGACTCGCGTTCCTTCAACCGCATGGAGATCCGCGCTCGTACCGCTCTCTAGTTCGTCCTCCTCTCCCCCCCCCTCCTTCTCCTTCTCCCTCACTCTCGCTAACCAAGCTCGGGGTCGACCCACCAGCTACAAGCAACAAAAGTTCAACCTCCTCCGCGAGGAATCCGAAGGCTTCTCCAAGCTCGCCGTCGAGTTGTTGTCCAACATGGGCCCGGCGCATTCGGTCGTCGATGGGACGAGTAGGGAGTCGGAGAAGCAAAGGATGGAGAGGGCGAGGAGCGTGGGGGATAAGGTCAAGAACTTGATTGGTGAGTCGCTTTTTTCTCCTCTACCCGGCCCGAAGCAGGAAGGAGGGAAAGCTGATGCAGGAGAGAGAACAGGCAACTTCGACCTCGACCCCGACCGCACGCTCGACCTCATCCTCGATACCTTCTCGGACCAACTCGTCCACCACCATCATTTCTTCCTAGACTTTCTTTCCATCTCCCCTTGGGCGCCCAAAGCGGCCAAGTCTACTACCACCGCTGCTGGTGAGATGGAGGTCGATGGCGCCGAGGAGGGCGAGAGTAGCAAGGAGTGGGTGGATGTGGGATTGGAGAAGGATGAAGGGAGGAGCTCGATGGCCCAGATTTTGGGGTTCAAGTTCGGTTACTACCAGGTGAGTCTTGCTTCCGAGCGAGAGAGCAGGAGGTGAAGGCGGAGCTGACTCTCGGCTCGGCGCACACAGAAAGAAGGCGTCGAAGAAACGCCCGAGAAGCTCTACCTCCTCGCCGGTCTCCTCATCTACAACGGCTTCGTCAAACTCGCCGACCTTTGGCCTCATGTAGGCTTTCCTCGCTTGCTCCCCCGTTCGGCGCACTGTTTGCCCCCCCCCCCCCCCCCCTCTCATCCAGCTCTCACCGGACGACACCGACCTCTCCAAGCTCGACGCCAAATACCGCACCGACCAAGAGCAGCTCGCCCGCTCCGTCGGCGGGGCGAACGCTCTCGCCCTAGCCGGCGCGCTCGTGGACGACGACGCGCCGAAACCCTCCCTCACTTCCACCAAAAGCGGCACCAACGCCTCTTCCTCGGCTCCCCCTCCCCCCCGAGTCCTCCCCAACCAGAAGCTCGGCCTCCTCCGCGCGCTCCTCTCCCTCGGCGACGTCGCCCACTCGCTCTTCATCCTCTCCCAATGGCCCGTCCTCGTGGCTGCCAACCTCGACCTCGCGGACCTCCTGAACCGTCTGTTGAGCATCTCGATTCGTGGAGCACACGATGGCGTCTCCCTCGCGAAGACGCCGGGCAAGGAGCAGTGGCAAGCCGAGTTGACGGCCGAGAGCTCGAAGCATGGTGCGGCGGTGGGGGCGAAGAAGGACGCTCCGACGACGAGAGAGAGGGAGAGGTATCTGAGTGGACGAGCGATCATGGACCCCCATCCGATGAAGGAGTATACGTTCTTTTGGAGCAGGTGGGAGGAGAGGATCCCCAAAGCGGGGGATTGCGAGGAGATGTTGCAGGTGTTGGAGGGGGTTTGGGGCCCTGTTGGTGGGCTGTGGTGGAGTAGGGATTTTGGCGTGTTGACGAGGATCGTGAGGGTGATTGTAGGGGATCTCGAGGTCAGTTTCGCTTTTCGTTCGAGGGCTGAGCCGACTCGCTGACGCTCGACCCAACAACAGACCACGCCCCCCTCCTCCAACCCGCGCCTACCCCGCTACCTCCTCCTCCTCCGTCAATACCTCCTCCCGACCCTCTCCCTCCTCAACCACCACACCCCCGCCGCCCACGTCCTCTGGTCGCTCCTCTCCCTCCTGCCCGCCGAAACCCGCTACGCCCTCTACGGCGAATGGAAAGACACGCTCTACCGCCGGATCCCCGCCCTCCAAGTCCGCAAGGCCGAAGCAGAGAGGGACATCAAGTCCCTCCTCCGTCGCCTCTCGACCGAGAACGTCAAGCAACTCGGCAAGACGATCGCAAAGGTCGCGCATACCAATCCGACCATCATCTTTGGCGTCGTGTTGAATCAGGTGCAGAGCTACGATAACCTCATCAAACCGGTCGTTGAGGCGGCGAGGTATTATACCGAGTTTGGGTATGATGTCTTTGCGTACTCGTTGTTGGATTGTCTGAGCTCGGGGAAGAGTAAGACCAAGGAGGATGGGACTAGTGTTGCTCTTTGGTTGCAAGGTGAGTCGTTCGGCCTTCCTCTCTCTCGGCGCTCGCTGACCACTCCCTCGCATCGGACAGGCCTCGCCACCTTCGCCGGCGAGCTCTACAAGCGCTGGCAGCCCATGGCCCCCTCCCTCTCCCTCCTCCTCCAATACCTCGTCAACCAACTCGCCTCGGGCAACTCGAAAGACCTCATCATCCTCCGGGAGCTGATTGGACGAATGACGGCCATCGAGCCTTTCGCCGATTTGTCCGACGCTCAAGTCCTCTCCCTCGCCGGTGGCAAGGTGTTGAGGAATGAGGTCTTTCAGCAGACGACGCTGGTGGGCAAGGTGCAGATGGGGCAGATGGCGACGGCGAGGGAGAGGTTGACGGACAGCTTGAAGAGGAGTAAACTCGCCGTGCCGCTGCTCGTCAATATTGCGCTGCAGAGGAAGGCTTGCGTTGCTACGACGTCGCATCTCAAGTCCCTCGGAGCGCTCTACGACCAGGTGCGTTCCTTCTCTCTCTCTCTCTCTCTTTCCATCACCGAAGCTGACCCTCCCCCCCCCCCCCCCCCCCCCCCCCCCCCCCCCCCCCCCCCCCCCCCCCCCCCCCCCCCCCCCCCCCCCCACCCCCCCCCCCCCCCCCCCCCCCCCCCCCTCGACGACGCGACACAAACAGAACCACGCCGTCCTCTTCCAGTACATGGAGCTCCTCACCGCCATCTCGGACCCCGACGACCTCGCCAAGATGGTCCCCGCCGCCTCGGAGCTCATGCAGCGCTACGGCTTGGACGCCGCCATTTCCTTCGACATCGGCAGGCCAAAGCTCCGGTTGGCGATGAAGGTGAGTGCTTTCCTCGTTCTTGCACTCGAGGGTGAGAAAGAGCTGACGAGTGACTCCGAAACAGTCCCACGACGAGAAGGAGCTCCTCGCTCAAGAACAACGTCGCAAGTCCCAACTCGCTGCCAAGCTCGCTCGAGAGCGCGGGACCGACGCTGCGTCGTCGCCTAAGGAGGCTTCTCTCGCTGTCGTTGGCGCTGAGGCGGATGGAGACGTCAAGATGGAGGAGACTGCGACGACGAAGGAAAACAGCGCGCCGGGGACGCCGGGTCCTGCGGCTGTTACTGCTGGAGAGGTCGCGATGGTAGAGACGAATGGTGGAGACGCTGCTGCTGCTAAGGTCGCTGCTCCTGTGAGTTGTGCTGGGCCGAGCGGGGAACGCTCGCTAAACCTCCTCCTACTCCGCAGCTTTGGCACCCTGGACTACTTGACGACATCAAGCGCTTCGAGGAGATCCTTCCTGCCGAAGTCCAGGCTCAGCTCGGGTTTGTTGACTCGCTCTACAGCTCCTGCTTGCCTCTCGCTGACCTGCCGCTCTCTCTCCACAGCACCGCCTTCTTCGTCACCTTCTGGCAGCTCACCCTCTACGACATCATCTACCCGAAAGATCGCTACGACGCCGAGATGCAGCGCTGCCGCGTCATGCAGCGCGAGTCGTCCGCCAACCAGCTCCTCAAGCCCGAGGATCGCGACAAGTTTGTCAAGGGCACCATCGAGCTGGCGAGCAAGCTGATGCAGGAGGCGGTGGATCATCAAAAGGCGATCAAGGGGACGGGAAGGAGGTTGATCAAGGAGGCGAAGGCTTGGTTCTCGAGTGAGTTGAGTTAACGAGCCTCGCCGCCGAGCAGCAGCTGACCTCGCTGCCGTTTATTCGAGCAGACGTCAAGACCAAGCGCGATCGCGAGGTCCTCATCAGTCAGATTTACCAGTACTGCATCGAACCTCGTGCTCGCTTGTCGCTTCCCGACGCTGTCTTCGCCTATCAGTTCATCAAGAAGATGCATGCGCTCAACACCTCGGCGTTCTCCACCGTCATGATGTTCGACAAGGTGCGTCTGCCGCTTCCTCTTGCACCAGAATTCGTTACTGATGTCTTCCTCACTGCTGCAGGTCCTCACGTCGGCCGTCGGTCCCCTCCTCTTCGCCTGCTCGGAGAACGAGGCTCGCAACTTCGGTGTGTTCGGCTTGCCATCCTCTCGCCGCAACTGCTGACCAACGCGCTGGCCACAACAGCCCGCTTCCTCTTCGAGATGCTCTCGGACGTCCACGCCTGGTACCACAGCGAGGAGCGCTACAAGACCGAAGCCATCGGCGCTCAGCTCCAAGGCTTCGCTCGCCTCTCCGTCGTCGCCGGCGGCCCTCCCACCGACTTCTTCCCACACGAGGTCATTCAGAAGTCCGCCAAGAAGTGGCACGCCAGGATGGTGGACGTGAGTCGGCTCCGCTCGCCGACCAACCGAAGGAATGAAGGCTGACTCTCTCACGCGATGGCAGGGCTTCATCGCTTCGTTCGAGTCGGGCGAGTACATGCACATCAAGAACTCCATTCTCGTCCTCACCAAGCTCGCGCCCGTCTTCCCCATCGAGTACGCCACGGGCATCAGGCTCGAGAAGAGCGTGGTCGACTTGCTCGCGGTCGAGAAGCGCGAGGACTTGACCATCTTGGCTCAAGGGTGAGTGACTTCTGTTCAATGGAGCAAGACGAGGGCTCACCGGTTACTTGTTCGCAGATACAAGGCCGTGATCGCCAAGCGTCGCAAGCACTGGTCCGAGCAGCCTCCCAAGCCGGCCTCCGTGAGTGGTCGAAGATCTCTCCCAATCATACGCGCTTCGACTGACCTCTTTGACTCTTGATATAGCCCACCCCCGCGCCTCCCACCGCCCCCAAGGGCTCCGTCTCGGCCACCGCCTCTCCTCGCGACACTCCCGCCCCCTCGAGCATCCCATCTCGCCCTTCTCTGCTCTCGAACTCGTCGGCGCCTCCTCCCAGCGCTCCCACTGGACCGAGCGTTCCCACTGGTCCCAAGCATGGCCTGCCGACGAGGCCTGGCCAGAACAACCCTCCTACAGGTCCGGCTCGTCCTTCGCAGAGCGCCAGACCTTCGGAGAGCGCCAGGCCTGCCGAGACCGACGTCAAGAGCAAGGTCGAGCCCAAGTCGAACGCCATGGACGTCGACAAGCCCATCCCTACCGCCCCTGCCGCCTCGTGAGTCGTTCGCCCTCGTCTCCCTTCGAGCTCTCGCTGACCGCATCTTCTCGCAGCCGACCGCCTCCTGCCGAGCCAGCTCGTCAAGCTGAAGTCAACGGCAACTCGCGCAACTCGCATCCTTCGCTGCCCGCTCGCCCAGGAGCCACCAACGGCAGCAGCACCACTCCCAACAGCAACGCCGAGAAGCTCCGTCAAGAGGTCCTCTTGTCTCGCAACAAGAACTCGAGCTCGCCTGCACCTGCAACTGCGTCTTCCTCCGCTGCACCAGCGTCCTCCTCCACCGCCATGGACCCTCCTCCTGCCCCCTCCAACGCTTCCGGCTCTCGTCGCCCCGCCGACCTCCCATCTATCCCGACAGCGCCTCGCGGGGCTGCTTCTCGTGACGACAGGCGGGATACTCGAGATCGCCGAGACGAGCGAGACGACAGGCGCGAGGCACCCGCCGCCGCCGCTCCAACCGCCAACACCTCCCGCCCTTCTTCGCGCGCTCCCAGCCCTCGAGGCTCCGACTCTGGCCGTCGCGGCGGACGTGACTCGGAGCGCGAGCGTGACTCTCGCTCAACGAGGGCTCGCAGTCGCAGCGTCGAGTCAACTCATTCGGGATCCAGGGGTTCGAGGTCGGATCGTGATCCTCCTCGCAAGGAGCCGTCGAGGTTGTCCTCCGCTCGCGACGACAGGGATCCTCGCTCTTCGAGGTCGTCGAGAGATGAGAGGGATCGCCCTCTTCACGATGGCCCTCGCGACCGTCACCGCGACCGCGATGGCAAGTCCGACGACCGCTCGTCGAGGCGTGGAGACGACGATAGGCGCAGCAGCAGGAATCACGACGACCGCAGGGACAACGAGTCCAAGGGTTCGTCCTCGAGGAGGGAGGAGGATAGGCGTACCAGGGATACCGACGACAGGCGTCGCGTGGAGGAGGACAGGCGACGAGGCGACGAGAAGAAGGAGCTGCCGCCGAAAGCGCGATACGACGACCGAGGGCTACCTGTGAGTTCTGCTGCTCTCTTGGAGGTCGCTCGAATCGTTGCTCATCCTTGCCCTGCTACAGCCGGCGCCCACTGGACCTCGTTCGGATCGCGACAGCCAACCTCCTCGCTCGGCGCCGACTGCACCCGCCGGCGACCGTCTCAAACCTGCTCCCGCTCAACGCGTCAAGGATGGCGACAGGCCTAAGGATCTCGATGCTGCGCCGAAGCAGGCCGACAAGCCCAGGGAACCCGTCGACAAGCCCAAGGAAGCCGACAAGCCCAAGGAGGCCGACAAGCCCAAGGAAGCCGAGAGGCCGACCCCCACGCCCATCTCTTCGGCTCTGCCCGCCAAGCCTGCTGCTGCTGTCGACGGTGGCATCAAGATTCGCGGTGGTGGAGCTGGCAGGCTCTTCGCCTCGGCCGGGATCTCTGGAGGGTCAGGCAGGAGGACCGAGTCGCCGAACGACAGCCGAGGGAGCAGTCGAGGACCGTCGTCGCGGGATGAGCGCAGTAGGGCTGATGATGACCGAGGCGATACCAAGAAGCGTTCGTTGACCGGTGAGCGCTCTCCCGTCTGCTTTCGGCCGCTCGAGCTAACGAGATCCCCTTTCGCAGACCGCATGGACAGCCCGAGCAACCCTCCCAAACGACCTCGCAGCCAGAGTCCTCGTCGTGATCGTGGATCAGGTGGGAGCAGATACGGAAGGGATGGCAGGAGGTAGATAGTTTTCTGCGCCTGGAACAGGAGGAATTGAACATGCTCGGCGATGCTGTTCGGAGAGGCGTACAGAGCGTCTGCGGTCAGCCAAGGGCTACTTAGGATTAGAGAGCTCTATTACTGCGCTCTGTACCTCACTCGACCACAGAATGAGAAATGAGACCTTCTGCTGGCGTTTCGAGCACAAAGGGAGGTCGCGCCTTGCCCTCTTCGCTTTTCCCTCTCTTCGCTTCCCTTGACGTCTCGCCTCGACTCGCCTACAGAAGTACCGAAGGACCGCCCTAGACTGCTCACCGACGTACAATGTCCCGCTCAACAGTCGCCGCTGCTGCTCGAGGACTCGCGCTCAGCGCGCTCCGTCTCGCCAGCTCCCCCACCGCCTCCTTCACGCCATCCACCTCGCCTCGCACCTTTTCCAGCTCTACTAAACAGCTCGCAGCTCGCCCAGCTCGTGTCAAAGCAGCGCGGCCGGAGGCGTTCAATTGGCGACGCGCGGACCCGTCTCTGCCAATAGCCAGGATCCCTCAAGTCGACTACACGAAGGACATCACCGAGGCCGAGGAGCTCTTGGACGGTATCCGAGCCTCGTACGCTTGCTCCCTTGGCATCTGGAGAGCTCGGACTGACCAACGCTCTTTCGCAGGCGCCTCTCCCTTCTGATCGCTTCAAAGACGACGGAGAGCCATCAGCGTGACGGTGGCACCATCATGGTTGAAGGCGAGGCGGCTGTTCTTGGGATCGCAGACATGCAGGGCGTAGTTGGTGAGTTGATTCGCCGTCGCCTTCGTCGCCGAGCTCCTCGCTGACCTCTTTGAAGTCTTGCATCTCTCGCACTGGAAGAGTGAGGCCCTCGGGCTGTAGAGAGGCGTGTATAACACTCACTCTCTACATCTATAGGCATTCCACCTCGTCTCCGCACCATCCTGGAGGACCCGAGGATCACTAAACAGGCCTTCGGCGCCGTTGGTCAGTGCATTGGATGTGTCGCAGGCCCGAGGAGCGAGCTCATCGACGCTCATCTTCTACAGGATACGTGCAAGACTTCCACAGGGACTCTCAGCTATGGGACGGCGTTCTGTGCACCGAGATGCTCGACCTTCGTGAGCTCGGCTCGGCCATCTTCCCTCGCCTTCGGGAGTCGGATACCGAAGGAATGTCCCACGCGGGCATTCGAAGAACTGCCTGCATGCACCTCCTTGGCCAAGGCCACTCTACACCGGGCACTGGGCACAACTGGGACGTCTCCAGGCTCGCAGGCAACTCACTCGACTGTGAGTCGATCCTCTCTCCTCTACACGCTAGCTAAGCTGACCGCGATTGCCTTTGCCAGATATCGTCAACGCTACATGGCTCACGCATCAGCTCGGCGTCAAGTACCTCGACCGGCTAGACGAGATCGAGGCCGAAAGGGCGGAGCGGGTGGGGTTTAGTGCTGCTGCTGCGGAGGTGAACGAGCTCGTGGAGAAGGCTACATTGTCTACAGCAGAATACAGGAGCTTGAAGGAGCGTTACGGATGAAACGGGGGATGTCGAGCAATTGGAAGGTCGACGCCGGGGCGCTCGAGGAAGTTGGCTCGAATCTTACTCTCTTGACTCGCCTGACGTTCGAGAGTGCGGCCGGATTACCGTTACAGCTGAATATCAATCTACCGAAGTCCAATGGCCTACGTCGCCGCTGCTCGCCCAGACTACGTCTCTTCGGCGATGGTCGATTCTCCTCGGCGGAGCAGCAAGGCCGGCAGAAGCAGACGGCTTGTACAGTGAACAAGTTCGAGGAGTGAGGAGAGCGTAATGAGCTACTCGCATGACCGCGCATGGCACTCAGACCAGCAGCACTCCAACTCGTCGCTCGCGATAGAGACGTCGGTCGACCGTGCTCGCCTCCTCGAGAGGCTGGATCGTGACAAGAGGCCTTCCATATCTAACCGAACCACACCAAGACTCGAAACTGCTGTCTTGGTCGCGACAAGGTCGCTTTTCCCTCCTCCGAGATCGCTCCTCCACCTCCCTCGACAGTCTCCCCGGGCCCCCTCTGATGTTATACACGCCCACCACTCCTCAACATACACTCAAGACCTGCCTCGACCACTCATCACACTCCTCCTTACGCCTTAAGCGGCCTCCTTTGGCGCTTCCTCCTTCATCCTGACCCTCCAGCTCGGTCGAGCGCCGTCGACTCCTCCTCGCTGCTATCCCCTCCGTCGAGCGCTCCTCCGAATCACCACCTCATTCTTCTCCATCGTCTCCGCCAGTCCCAGCTCGATAACCCTCATCACTCGGCGCCCATCTCCAGCTCCAATCCTCGCTCGCTCACTTCTTGCCCGCCCTCCACTCCTTAAACATGCCATCCAACGCCTTGAACTGCAGCGTGTAGGGCACGGCGCGAACAATCTCGCTGACCTGCCTATGCACCTCTTTGGTGTCCAACCCCGCCTGCTCGGCGGTTTGGACCGAGAGGCGGAACATGGCCAGCACGGCGAGCGAGACTTGAGTCTGGGAATCGGGGTAGGGAGCAGAGAGGGTCGCGGCGAGGACGCCCACGGCGGGGGCTTGGTTCGAGGAGGAGGGAGTGGTGTAGGTCGTGCCGCCGCTGCGGGTTAAGCGGAGGAGGATCTCGAGGACTGTGGGAAGGGAGCGCGAGTGAGCGAAGGAAGGGCGGAGGAAGGTACAGGGAAACGCACCGTTGTCGATATCGGCCATGTGAGTAGCGACGAACTTGCGACGCTCGTCGAGCGAAGCGACGTTCGAAGTCGTCGACCACGATTCGAGAGCGTGTGCGATCGTTGGTGGCTGCGAGCGTTGCTAAGGGTCAGCTCTCGCCATACTTAACCACACATGATGACGGAGACCCACCGGATCAGGATCAGCCACAATAATCTTGCCCCTCCACTCGCTCAACTGATCCTTCTTCGGATCCTGGCCATTCTGCAGTCCGAGCGAGATGATCCACTGCTCGACCTCGCCCGTCTTGACCCATCGCGCCTCCGTCAGAGGGTTGACTTTATCAAGATGCGCGACGATGGTGATCTCGTCCTTGGTGTAGCCGGGGAGGAGGCTCAGACCTTCGTGCTCGTTCGAGCCCTCCTCGGCGGCGTTGGCGGAAGTAGCGGCGGCGAAGAGGTGGTGGAGAGGAGGGAGGAGGGTGTCGATGGGTGAAGAGTCGGCGTCGGTGGAGGTGGTGTCGTCGGTGGTGGAAGGAGGAAGAGGAGCTTCGGTCCGCTGCCAGGCTTGCTCGAGCGAGACTCGGTCGATCACGACGTAGTCGTCCGCCTCGGGGTCAAGCGCCTCGATCTGCAGCAGAGCTCACGAATCAGCGACACTCAGCCAGCACCCAAAGCCTCAGCAACTCACCAGCACGCCCTTGCAAATCCTAAACTCATCGACCGTCTCAGTCTCCCCACTCCCAAGCGTCGCCGCCTTGAGCGCCAAGCTAAGCTCAATCCTCCCCTCCGCACGATGGATCTTGACCTTCTGCACCACATCTGCGTCGATGACGATCCTCCTCGTATTGCGCGCGTACGAGATGGAGATACGGTCGGCGCTCGGCTCGGGAGGGAGGATCATAGGCTCGGGAGCGAGGGAGACGTCGCGCGAGTCGGTGGGGGCGCCCTGTTGAGGCTGGCCTTGTGAGTAGGGGTCGGGAGGGTAGGAAGCGTTCTCGCCGTCGAGGAGAGGGGCGGCGGTCGAGTCCCCCTCCTCCTCCTCCTGCTTGGGAGCAGCGCCCTCGGACTCTGCTGCCTCGGTCTTGACCCTGGGAGCAACGAGCGAGGACTCAATGTCGTCGTCGTCGTCGCTGTCGTCCGTAGGGACGTCGTCCTGCAGTGCCTCGCCGTCGACTGGCTCTCCATCGACCGGCTCTCCATCGACCGGCTCTCCATCAACATCGACGCCGTCGACATCCTCGCCATCGATATCGGGGTCGTCCTCTCCTTGAGGCTCGCCTGCTCCTGCGACTGGCGCAGGGGCGGGAGCCTCCTCCTCCTTCGGCTGAGCGAGCTGCTCGGTCGACGGAGGGGCGTCCTTGGCAGGCCCAGTAGGGATCTTCCTATCCGACTCGGCGGAGGCAGGAGGAGGAGGAGGAGGAAGTTGATGCACCGAGTAGGTCGAAGCGGCGGGAACGGGGGAAGAGAAGTAGATCCGAAGGCGGCTGTTCTCGCGGTTGGCGGGGGCGGTAGGAGGGGCTTTGTGGGCGTCGGCGGCGGGACCGGTGGGGATAGGCTTGGTGGCGGGAGGAGCGGGAGCGGGAGTGCTGGCGACCTCGGTGACGGTGGTGGTGGGAGCCTCGGAGGCCTCGGTTGACTGCTCGGCTTGGGTCTCCTCCTCCTCGACGACGACGACCTCCTCCATTCCAACATCGACATCGACATTCTCGAGCACGACGACCTCGCCCGTATCGGCCTTGACCTTCTTAGCGGCGGTCACATCGGTAATGACGAGGCCCTCATCATCCTCATCCTCATCGCGCTTGTGCTTGCCGTCCTTCTTCTTCTGCGCGACCTGCTCCTCTGCACTTGGCTCGACAACGGGCGCCTCTTCGCTCTTGATCTCCTCCTTATTGGTCTCGGCCTCGGGGTCGACCTCTCCCTCCTTCCCAGCCTCGACCGCCTCCGACTCGGCAGCGTCCTTAGCAGCGAGCGTAGCGGCGCGTTTAGCAGCTGCTTCGGCCTTCTTCTGCTTCTTGGAGAGCTTCTTCTTTGGTGCTGAAGAGTCGTCGGTTTCGGGCTGTACGTCGTCGGAGGGAGGGGGGATGCCGTCGATGGACATGTCTTTGGAGGGGGAGGAAGTGGGAGGAGGGAGGGTGGGCTTCGAGGTGTCGGCGGGGGCGGAGCTTGAGGCTGCGCGAGGAAAGGGGAGATGAGCTCGAGAAGCGAAAGCCGGACCGAGAAGCGAACTCACCAGCATCCTCGGCGTTGTTCTCCAGGATGGCCTTGACCACCTGCTGCACCTTCTCCGTCTTCCACTCCCACTCAATCTCTGGAATCTCCAACCCCGAGATCCTAAAGTCGGTCAACGTCCTCTTTGCCTCCCCTCCTCCCCCACTGCCACTCTTCCCATCTCCCGCCGTACTCTCTTTGTCACCCCACTTCCTCTCCTTCTTCGGCTGATCCTTCTTGCCCGAGTTCCGAGGACCCTTGGGCGCCTCAAAGGGAGTGAACCCCTTCTTGCCCCCTCCGCCGAAATCCGCTCGTCCTCCCGCTCCTCCACCGGCGAACCCTCCGCCTCGACCAGGCAGACCAGAGACGGGTCGTCCTCCTCCTCTCGTACCTCGCGAAGTGCGCTCGTTGCGGTTGGAAGAAGGGCCGACGGGCGCTCCACCGCGAGGGAATGCTGGAGGAGCGCCGCGCCCTCCTGGGGGAATGGGCATGCCTCGAGAATCGTAAGGCCCTCCTCCGCTACCGCCTCGAGGCCCATCGATTCGACCTCCTCGAGAGCCTCCTCCATAGCCTCCTCGACTCGAAGCCGAGCCGTTAGGCGAGCCCTGCGAATACGGACCGGCTCCACTTCCTCCTCGGTACCCTCCTCCTCCTCCGCCCATCGACCCACCACTATCGCTGTAGCTGTCATATCCTCTCCCTCCAGCTGCACCTCCCATCCGTCCTCCTCCTCGACCGACAGGTGGGAGAGCAGGAGGCGGCTGACTCGGCCCTCCTCCTCCTCCTTGCGGCGGCGCGCCCATCGAATCGTACCGAGTGCGCTTGTAAGGCGGCGCTCCTTGCGGGGAGGGCAAGCCTGGTTGTCCAGCGAACGGCTGCTGCTGTTGCTGGATAGGAGGGGGTCCCTGGGCGCTTCCATAAGGAGAGGCAGCGATGGGGGGAGGAGCATACGGAGTGGGAGGGAGCGGGGGTTGTTGAGCGGGCTGAGCGTAGCCGTAAGGGCTTGCTACAGCTGCTGGGGCGGCGGCTTGGGCTTGTTGGGCGTAGTAAGCGGCGTAGGGGTTTGCTGCTGAGGCGGCGGAGGGAGCGGGTTGCCCGGCGTACGAGTAGGCTTGAGCTGGTTGTTGCTGCTGTTGTGGTTGAGCGTAGGCGGGTGGTGCAGCGTAGCCTCCGTAGGGTGAAGCGGCGGGGGCAGCTGCGGCGGACTTTAGTGTAGTAGAAGCGGTCAGCTCCCACCGTTGAGCGAGATGAGCGATTGAACTTACGGCGCCGTAGCCGTAGCCTGGGTACTGAGGGTGAGAAGCGGCGTGCTGCTGAGCTTGGTGTGGTGCAGCAGCTGGTGGCTGTGCAGGGTATTGTGCTGCATAGCCGTAGTTGGCGTAAGGGTTGGGTTGAGCCGAGGAAGGAGGGGGAGGGGGAGGACCAGGAGGCAAAGGAGGAGGAGGGAGAGAAGGCTGTTGCGCTGGTACTCCTTGTTGTTGATAGTGATAAGGACTGACTTGTCCTTGAGGCGGCCCTCCTGTTTGGTTGTATGTCCGCTTCACTGTGGTACAGAAGCGCAGAGAGATGAGCGACGCGTTTTACGAGGGGGGCAGGAGAGGGTCAGAGTAGAGAAGAGGGAACTGACTGGTTGTAGGCCGCTCAGGCGACTAAGTAAGCTCGAGCTGTAGCCTTCTAGTCGGTTAAAAAGCGCTATTAGTCGAGAGTTGAAAGCGATGATGAATTGGTCAAGAGGCAACTCTCGACTTTACCCTTCTCCGCCGAACGAGGACGACGCGGCAAAGTAGTCGATCTCCCAAGGTTGCTCTTCTTCGCCTCACTCGCTCGTCAGCATATCGACCTACAGCTTCTAATGCTCCAACCTCGGCCGAGCTACCTCAGCTCCCTCACTCGCTCCTTCACGCCACCTTTCCGATCCTCACCCTCCTCGCTCAAGCGGTCATCGGCGCAGACCTTGCCCATTCGCCAGCCTTTCACCCTTCGCCCTTACTCTTCGACACCACCACCACCAAAACAAGCACCATCAAAAGCTGCTCGACGAGCTCGGAACGCGGCTGTAGTCCTCGCTGCGGGAGGAGCAGTCTACGCTTGGGATACTCAATTTAACGCTGGAGCTGTAGGCAGGACATTGCGCACAGGCTACCATGCGTGAGTTTGTTCGGTATCCTCTATTCACCCCCTCCTGCTGCTACAAGCCACAGCAGCAGCCTCAGCTAGAGATCGCCCTTCGCATCCCCTCCAATCTGCCCCTTGCTCCTCCTTGAGCCATGGGAGCGCCCTTCGGCTCAAGCTCGTCTCTCCCATGTATCGCTAACACGTTTTTTACTCCCCCCAGATCAGTCATGGCCGCCGACTTTAAGCTCAACTTCAACCCCGACGACGCCGAGTCCATCGACGCCCTTCACGCCCGAGTAGCCAAACGGATCCACCATCTCTGCGTCACAAACGGAGGGCTGTACATCAAGCTCGCTCAATCACTCGCCATCCAAGCTGCCATCCTACCCAAGCCCTACCGGGACGCGTTCGCCAACGTCTTTGATGCCGCGCCGACCATTCCGTTCGAGGCCGCCGTCAAAGTGTTCAAGGCCGAGTTTGATGGTGTCCACCCGGACGAGGCGTTTGATGAGTTTGGGAGGGAGCCCATCGCTTCCGCGTCGATTGCTCAGGTGCATAGGGCGAGGCTGAAGAGAAAGGAAGGGGAGCCGGCGTGGAAAGAGGGAGAGGGATACGTCGCGGTCAAGGTTAGGAAGCCCGAGATCCCAATCCAAGTGTCCTGGTGAGTTTGAGCTAGTGCCGTTCTCTCGCACCTACGCTCGCCCCGCTCTCTCAGCGCCGAAGCTGACCCTCCCTCTCTCGGCTCGGCGACGACAGGGACCTCTTCTCCTACCGCGCCCTCATGTGGATGCAGGAGAAGCTCTTCGACCTCCCCGTCGCCTTCATCGCGCAATATGTTTCGGATCAAATGCGCAAGGAGGTCAGCCTGCGGAATGAGGCGCAGAACGCTGAGCGAGCGGCCGCTAGTATTCGAGGAGAGCCGAGTTTGAGGGATCGGGTCACGATTCCGAAGGTGTATTGGGATTGGACGGGGGAGAGCGTCATGACTGCTGAGTGAGACTTTTTTGGGCTTTAGTGAAGTGCAGAGCTGACTCTTGAGCTGCTCCCAGGTTCATCACGGCTTGCAAGCTGACCGACAAGGAAGCTCTCGACAAGTACCGCCTCTCTTACCGCGCTGTTATGGACGCTGGTGAGTGTATCTCCCTCTCTGCACATTAGCTCGAGCTAAGTCGCTGCTCCCCTACAGCCAACGCCGTCTTCGCCGCCCAAACGTTCAAATTCGGCTTCGTCCAAGCCGATCCTCACCCCGGCAACATTCTCGTTCGGCCTCATCCGCAACACCCCGGGAAGCCTCAAGTAGTCCTCATCGACCATGGTCTCTACGTCGAGCTGCCCGAGCAATTCCGTCATCAATACTCGTGAGCTTCTCCGCCTCTTTTCTCATCTCGGCGCTCGTCGCTGACCCTCCTCTCCCCTCCCCCTGCGAAACAGACTCCTCTGGCGCTCCCTCTTCGTCGGCGACATCACCACCATTGAGAACATTGTCGAATCCTGGGGCATTGCCAAGGAGAACTCCGAGATCTTCGCCTCCCTCACTTTGCTTCGACCGCACAAGCTCAATAAGAAGAAGCAGCCGCATGGGCAGGAGGAGAACAAGCAGGAGATGTCGCAGTATGAGAAACAGGTGGGGCTGAAGGAGAGGTTGAAGACCATGTTGCAGAGTCAGGAGTTGATCCCGAGGGTGAGTTCCGAGTCCCATTGACGAGCGCCGAGCACGAGGATCGAGCTAATTTTCGTTCTTCGCCCACGCAGGAACTCATCCTCCTCGGTCGCTCGCAGCGGATGATGCAGAGTAACAACCAGGTTTGTCCCTGCCCTCCACCTCTCTCCATCCCCTACTAACCTCCCTCCCTCCGTTCTCACAGGCCCTCGGCTCCCCCTCCAACCGCATCAACTCCATGGCGCACTGGGCCGTCGAGGGCCTCAAAGTGAACCTCTCGCAAACCTCGCACACCCTCCAATCCATCGGCCTCCGCTCCTTCGCCATCGAAAAAGCCCGCCTCCTCCTCTTCCGAGTGGTCCTCCTCGTCGTGGATGTCGGATTCGCCATCACCCAGGCGAGACAGTGGTTGTTCAAGGTGTTTGGGAGTCAGAGGAAGGAGGACTTTGAGAGTATTTTGCAGAGGCAGGTTTCGGTGAGTCGAGCGAGGGTTTGAGGCGCTGAGGGATAGGGAAGAGAGCTCGGCGATGGGATGGGAAGCTGACTCGTGAACGCTCCGCAGGAATTGGCAAAGAGCGAGTTTGGCGTGGATATAGATGAGAGCGCGTTCACTGGCTAGAAGTTAGTCTAGTAGAGTAAATGCTGTTGTAACCTTTTGAGCTGGATCCAGCGGCGAGATGCTCGGCGACGAACCAGGGGCACGCTCTCGCTGCTCAACGGCAGCCTCGGCACAGCTTCCGCTTGAACAAAGTCGGTTTTTAGAGCTCTTGCGAGCTCTCCGATCCTTCTGCTTGCCATTTCCCTCCTTCCGAAATTTAGGCTCAACTTGCGCCGGGGCGCGAAGTCCTCGCTTCAACTCTGCCGCTGTTCTTTGCTCTCACCACTCGACGCCTCGAAGCAACAGGATCAGCTCTTTGCTCGTTTGACTCGTCAGTACAGAGCCTCGGTCGCCTACACATCACCTCTATCCAACCCAATCTCGAAATGGCTCCCTCTCTCCTCCCTCGCGCACCTCTTGGCTCGTCTCTGTCGGTCGCCATCTGCGGTGCCGGAATCGGAGGACTCGCCGCTGCTGTAGGACTTGCACAGCGTGGCTTCTCCCAGGTCACGGTACGTGCTCTCCGCTCACAAAACGCGAGAGGTTCAAAGGGAACTGATCCCGAGCTCGCTCTATACACAGATCTACGAGGCTGCACCCGAAATCGCTGAAGTGGGAGCCGGTATCCAAGTCGCTCCCAATTTCTGCCGCGTGTTGGACGGCTTTGGTATCCTCGACGAGCTCAAGAAGCAGGTGAGCCCGCCGCGCTTCACCGAAGACGCAATACCGCCTTCAGCAGCTGATCCTGTACCTCATTCACAGGCTGTTCGGCTCGAGCGCAACTCGGTTCGTCGTTACGCCAACAACAAGGAGCTTGGTCGCACATCTTTCGCCTCGTTGGAGGAGCGCTTTGGATTCCCTACCTTCGTGGTTCACCGCGGTGACCTGCACAAGGCTCTCCTCAACAGAGCAGTCGAGCTAGGAACTACTCTTAAGGTCAACGTGAGTTTCGAGCCCTATGCAACTTGCTTTGAGCATCTGCCGACGACCGAGCTGACCTCGGCTTTCTCATCCTCCCTTCTCTCGGCTCCATCTTTCCCGCTCGCTCGCCCTCTCTAAAGTCCTTCGTCGAGGACGTCAACTTTGAGGACGCCTCGGTCAAGATCAAGGGCCAAGGCTGGAAGAAGCACGACGTCCTCATCGGCGCCGATGGCATCAAATCTCAAATCCGAAGCAAAATGATGGCCCGTCGCGGCGAGGTGGACGAGACGATCGACACTGGAGAGGCCGCCTACCGCGTGATCCTCACTCGCGCGCAGATGGAGAACGACCCCGAGCTCAAGCAGCTGATCGACGACCCCGTCGCGATTCGGTGGATGGGACCTGATGCGCATATCGTTAGCTATCCTATCAAGGCGCACAAGGCCTACAACATTGTCACCACTCATATCACTGGTGCGGAGGATATTCCCGAGGATTGGACGAACAAGGCTTCCAAGGCCACGATGCAGGCTCGCTTCTCAAACTACGCTCCCATCGTCAACAAGGTAAGTTCGATGCGTCTCTCCTCAGATGAAGACATTCACTGACCTTTGACTCTGGTCGCGCTCTGCAGCTCTTCGCCCTCGCTCCTTCCGACGAGCTCGTCGAGTGGAAGCTTCGCATTCACCTTCCCCTCACCTCCTGGATCGACAACCGCGTTGCCCTGCTCGGTGACTCGGCTCACGCTACTCTTCCTGTGAGTCTCGCCTCACTTTCCACTGCTCCTTGCGACCGGCCGCTCGACCCCTTGCGCAGCCTACATACGTCTCGCCGCCCGGCGCTGACTTTCTCGCTTCGCAGCACATCGCCCAAGGCGCCGCCATGGCCGGAGAAGACGGAGCCGTCATTGCCGCTGTTCTCGCCAAAATCACCGACAAGAGGGACGTCAACAAGGCCCTGCTTTCGTACGAAGTAGGTCGATGCGGCGTTCACCTCCCTCGGCGTTGTGAACCTCGGCTGACCTCTTCACACCTCTTCTTCAGCGCCTCCGCAAGACTCGCGCCGACTGGGCTGTCGAGCAGGCTCGCATCACTGGCCACAACCTCCACGTTCCCGATGGACCCGAGCAGGTCGCTCGCGACGAGATGATTGCCAAAGCCAGTCAGGGTGTCAAGAGCACCAGCAACCCCGACAAGTGGGGCGACAAGTAAGGTTTTCTCGGTCTCCCGCTCATCGTAGCTCCGACTGACCATCTCCTCCTTCCTCCGCCGTACAGGGATGTTCAGGCGCGCTTGTTCGGCCTCGACGTTGTCGCTCAGGCTCAGCAGGAGTCGGCTCGGCTGTAGACGACCTAACACTAGAACTAGACGTTATTAGTAGATGTAATCTGGCATACACGGGTGTTTAGACTTACGAGCACGAAAGCCGAGCTTGAGAGCTTGAGCAAGCAACTCGGCGAAGTCTAAACTCGCTTTCGCTTCTCCCCTTACCTGTTTGGACTACTTCTCGCGGCACTGTTCTTCGAGGGTCAACTTCTGGCAGCTCCACCATCGACGCCCAGAAGCGCCTCCTCTCCTCAAGCGCTCGAGCTTCAAGCCAGCCCGCCTCGCTCTCCTCCTCCGCTTCTTCTCTCGCCCATCTCTCATCGACCTCGACCAGGACGCTGGAAGCTCGCTCTGGCTGAGCACATGTCTCGTCTACCGACAGCGCCGAGCACTCCTCCTGCATCCTCGACGCCTGGCTCCCCACCTCGACACAACAACCCTTTCGCCTCGCCCGTCCGCCAGCTGTCGCCGAGCAACCCGTTCGCCGCTCTCAGTGCATCATCCAATAGCAGACAGCCTGGCAGCTGGAACGAACCAGGAGAAATCTCGAGCCGTGGAAACGAGGGCTTGGCGGAGTCGAGCTCGCGCCTGGCAGTGAACGAGTGGGAATTCGGCGAGGGAGAGGGCGCAAATCCCTGGGGCAATGTAGGAGGTGGATTTGGATCAGGAGGGAATGCTGCTGCTCAGACAGCTGGTGGAGGGAGCGCAGCTGAGCTCAGCGAGCAGTCGATGCTCGCCGAAGCGTCATCATTCCCCTACGCCACGCCTTCGCCCTACGGTCAGCTACCCCAAGAGGCTACTCTGTCGGCCTACATGCCTCAGCAGCCCGTCCCTCCCCCACCTCTCCCTCGTCGACCGCCGACCTCATCCTCTTCGGCTTCGCTGCCTCCCATCCTTCCGCCTCGCCAATCCTCCCTTCTCCCCGAGACACGAAACACATCCATCAACTCTAGCAACCTTCCCTCGTCGCCTCCAAAGGATCTCTTCGGCCGTACTCGCTTCGCAAAAGGCAAAGAGGTCGCCACCCCCGAGGCCGAGCCAACATCTTCTCGTCCGTCGCCACGACCTCAGGACCCCAACGAACCCACGGAATCACCAGAGTTCACTAAATTCGATCTTGCAACGCGCTCCATCATCCGCGAGGCTATGGACGAGCTCATCAAGTTCCACCGCGACGAGCTCTTTCTCCATCGTCTTCAAGCGCCGCCCTCCTCATCTCTACCTCAGACTACCGCATCTCCTCCTCCCGCCTCGAGGAGGAGTGAAGGAGGCGTAGAGAACGATCCCGCGACCGAGTCGTTCATCCACGCCTTTCCCTCCCTCTCGCGATCCCCCTCTCCCGTCCCCGCTCAGCCTTCCGCGTCGACGTCGCTCTCATCGCCAGCACCACCCAGTGAATTCGAGGAGAAGACGCATCGCATGACTGGTCTACTGCTTTGGCAACTGAAGAGTCTGGTGGAGGAAGAGATTGCAAAGGGAGAGCAAGGCTGGCGGGAGGAGAAGCGCCGAGGGATGCAGGAGGTCGAAGAGCTGGAGCGAGAGTTACATGAGGAAAGCGAGGGCAAGGGTAGAGCAGAGGAGGAGGTCAAGGTAAGTCTGGTCGCCTTCGGTCTTACGCACCGCCTTCCTCGACCTAAATCCGAGACGAAGCTCACCTCGCTGTGTCGACTCGCTCACGCAGACGCTCAAGGCCGCCAATCGAGCTCTGGAGACCCAAGTACAAGATTCGAGTGTGTCGCATAACCTCGTGAGTATCCTCAGACCCTCTGACCCTTTGCTACGACTTGCTCACCCTCGGTCTGGGCGCTCGCAGGATCTCGAAGCGGCCGCGAGAGCTAGTACAGAGCTATCGGAACGAGTCGAGATCCTACAACAGGCGCTCAACGATCAAGATCAAGCTCAAGGGGCCCGTGCAGCTGCAGGGGCCGACGAAGGCGACAATGTCTGGTCGGCGATCGTCGATTCGCAGTCGGAGGTGAGTAGATTGGGACCTTTCACGACCAGTCGAGCTTCACAGACTCGTGAGATAGTCTCTGACTACTTTGCGTTCCCTCACAGCTCCTCACCAAGCACAGCAACGCACTCTCGGCGCTCGCCTCTCCTCTATCCTGCGTTTGCTGCCAGGAGGTGCTCGCGGACCCCACGACGCTTCCCTGTGGACACTCGGGATGTACGACGTGTTTCGATACTTGGCTCAAGAGCAGATCGAGGACCTGCCCGAGTTGCCGCTCTCCCGTTCCCCTCGGCCATGCGCTCTCGCCGTCTTACAATCTGGCGCAGGCGGTAAAGATCTTGAAGGGGATTGGCTTGGGTGAGGAGGGTGTCGGCAGAGTGCAGTAGAGTGTATGACGCTAGGCAGCAATAGTTTGTTGTTTGTTCGCGTGGCTCTCGGAGCTCGGCGAAGGGCAAACGATTCAGCTGCAGCGAAGTCGGCCTCGGATCAGGTGCACTCGCAAGCCGAGCAGCTCTCTATATTACTTGTGCGCGAATCCGTCGCTCGGGAATGCGCGGCAGGGGTTGGAATTGCTCGCCCCCACTTCGAGCGTACAGCGAGCGGCCTCAATCGTGCAGGTCGCCACTCTTGCGCTCCGTCCACTCTCTTCTCCTTCACCTCATCGGATCAGCACTAACATGTCAGCACATACCTCCAAGCTGTCGAGGCTGCTCGGGCGCCACAAGGGGAAGCACAAGGAGGAGAGCGGCGATCATCTTTTCGACGCCCAAAGGCGTATCGCAGGTGGCGCTTTGGAGGAAGCACTCGTGGTGTCGAGCATATTGAAGGATGTGGGACTAGTAGGCGAGCATCTACTCGCTCTGGAAGCTCGGAGCCTTGCTCGACCCTCCTCGGTCGCCGCTCCTCGAGTCCGACACTCCGCCGACATCTCCCTCTTCGAGCAGAGACAGCAGCATCGCTGGATAGGACCAGAAGCAGGGATTGACTACCAACAGGAGCTACCCGGAGCGTTCCCTTGCTCCTACGCCTCGACGCCGCCGCTCTCTCCCTCCGGCCCATCCTCCTCTTCACCCTCCCTCGTCAGCCCCGCTTCCTCCGAGCTCACCTTCGCCCTGCCTCAACCACCGGCTACCCCTACACCTGGATCGCCAATCGCTATCGACCTAGACGAAACGCCAGTCTTCACGCCTTTCGAGCTACGAACCAGAGACCTACTTCGAATCGCCGCTGAGCAACTCATCCTGGCCCACGACGAGGAGATGTCGGAGATCAAGGCCCCACGTCGACCTCATTCACGGGCTCATAGACCCACTCCCGCCATTCGCATCGACTCGGACGCTGCTGTCGACCCATACCCGACTTCGCCGAGCGCCGACTCCACCGCCTCTAGCTCCGTCACGCCACGTCCAGCTTCCCCACAGCCAGGTCCATTCTACCAGCATCCTGCATCGTTCTACGAGCAGTCTCACGCCACCACTGGAGAGCTCCTCTGGCACCTTCGGCAGCACCTTGACGGCGAGCTTCAAGCAGTTCGGCTCGCGGAGAGGACGGCGAGGCAGGCCGAGGTGTACGGTGTGAGATTAGAGCTGGCGGGCGAGAATGAGAGACGCAGAAACGCTGATGGGTGGCGTCGATGGGCGGAACGGGAGAAGCAGGTGAGTGCCGAGTCGGCTCAAACTTGAAGTCTACGAAGAACAATCGCTGACCGCCTACTCGTGATCAGAACGCCTTGAGCGAGCTCGCCGCTCTCCGTGAGGTACGAGCGAGTACTCTGCTCTGCGTTCGTCCCCCGGGCTGATCCTCCCCTCTCTCAGACTCACGCCGCGACTCTCGCCCAATTTGAAGCCGAGCGACTCGCTCACGACCAGGTGCGCACAAGCTTTAGCTCTGATGTGACCTCCCAGCTGACCCTACTAACTATTGAATCTCTCTAGACCCGTACTTACCATGCGTTCCGCATGGAAGCCGTCGAAACGGAGCGAGAGGAGTTCCGGCAATCGCTCACCATCGCCGAGGCAGCAATTGGTCGACTCGATCCCAAGGTGACCGAGCTCGAGACTATCATCGCGGATCTAAGCGATCAGAATAGTCTGCTACAGCTGCAGAGAGCTGATATTGCCAAAGTGAGTGTGTAGCCGTGAACGTCGAGAATTCGGCGCTGACCTTGCTCTTTCCAATCAGGACCTTCGAACCGCCAAAGTCGCTACGCAGACAGTGCAGTTCCAAGTTCGAGATTTAAATACCCAGCTCGAGACCGCAAAGACCACCATCGACACGACCAAGGGACTGCTCGAGCTCGAAAAGGTCCTTAAAGAGCAGGTGAGCGCGGAGCTTGCGGCGAGAGGCTTTCCCTGCCTGGAGTGGCGCGCTGACACTTCCTCGACGTCCAGGCTCGACTCAGTTCTATCTCGAGAGCCGCAGAAGACGCTGCGGTCAGGTCAGCCCTCACTCGAGAAGTGGGTAACCTTCAACTTCAGCTCGCCGAGGCGCTCGGGAACATTGTCGACGGTGCCAGCGGAAGGGGGACTGGAGCCATAGACTGGGGCCACGGAGAGGGGAAGCAGATCAAAGAGGTGAGAGGTACCGTGCCCTCCATTATCTACCTCGCTGACATCTGCTCCAACAGGCGCTCTCCGACACCCTCGGCTGTCCTCTGTGTCTCGAGATCGCCGAGAGACCTGCCACACTTCCCTGTGGCCACTCGGGCTGCGCAGAGTGCTTGCAGGACTGTCTCGCGGAAGATCAACGCTGTCCTATCTGCCGCACAGAGGTGTCGCGTCGCTGGGATGCGAAGAGCTCGCGCTGCTTCGCCTTGGAGGGGGCGGTTGATGTGGTGAGGAAGTTGGAGTGACAAGGAAGGGGGTCGAGAGGTAGCAGGATGATGCTTTTAGCTATTGCATGCCATTCACCGAGCTGATTTACCCCCTCGAGCGCTCCGGAGAGGTTCGGCGCTTCGGCGATGGCTTGCGAACGGGCACAGAAGCCAGCATCAGCTGGGCCAGGCTGGTACGTACGTAGTGTTACTGTGAGTGATATGTACTCGTCACTCTGAGCGCCCTAGGAAGCTGTAGTGGTGCAGCCGACCCTCAGATTCGCCGACTCACGAAAGGGGCCACTGGGTGTTCCGCCAGGGATTGGTTCGGCACGCTCTTGATACAAGCAGACGAGCTACAACTACGTTGAATTTACCGAGCCTCGGCGAAACGAGGCTGAACCACGATTCCGGCTATTCGCAAGCAGGGCGCGCGCAGGTGAAGCCGGGTTTCGCTCTTGCCATCACCTCGTCGAATGAGCTCATCACAGCAGGACACCAAGCTACTCGAGCTGGAGAAGCGTGCAAAGGTGCAGACGGGCCCTCTCGTACCCCTCCTCCCCGCCAAATCCTCGAAGCGCCAACTCCCCCAGCTCTCTCCCCGCGCTTCTGCTGCTCCCTTCGGCGCTCAACGTCCCGGATGGCGACTGGACAGCTACATCGTTCCAGCTGCATTCCCTCGCTCTGCTCGATACAGCACTCAGCCGCCATCGTCAGCTCCTGAGAAGCCGGCAGGAGCGACCCGCGTCAAGGTCGATGCCAACTCCGTCTACGAGCAGATGCTCACAGCGCAAGTCGAAGCGCACCAGGGCCAAGTGAATGTTCAAGACAACCAGGAGCTGGACGATCAAGAGCAGCTCTACCTCGCTGTCAACCGATACCGACCGAAGCAGCGGAGAGCGGGAGGTCAGCAAGGGCTCACGCTGGTCTTTGCGCATGCAAACGGCTTCCACAAGGGTGAATAACTGCTCAAAGATCTCGCCTAGACCTCGCTGACTCGTTCCGTACCGCAGAGATCTGGGAGCCGACGATGGCCGACTTGCTCGATCAGCTCGAGGATCCTTCGCAGCCTCAAGCCCTCCCAGTGGACGAGATTTGGGCTTTGGACGCCGTCAACCAAGGGGATTCGGGTGTACTGAACGCAGCAGTCCTTGGCAGCTCCTGTAGGTCTTTGTTATGGCACGTTCGGCTTTCGCTGACCTCGTCGCCGAACAGTCAATTGGGCGGATCACGGTCGGGACATCCTCAACTTTGTCATCTCCTACCTCGACAAGCCCTCCTCGTCCGACCCCTCCTCTGCCGAGCTCCCCAAATTGCCGGCCGAGTCGTCTCTCCTCGCCCTCGACACGGGCAAGCGCGCCGAGGGGGCATCCTCTCCTTCCTCTCGTCTCTGGCGCGATCGGCTCATTGTCGGTATCGGACATTCCCTTGGAGGCGGCGGTATGGCCTATGCCTCGAGCGCATCTCCTTCGCTGTTCTCCTCCCTCATCTTCTGCGACCCCGTCCTGCCTTGGCCGACGTTGGATCGCTCGGTCAGAGGACTGACGACGGGTGCGATTGTGAGGAGGGAGGAATGGTCCTCGTCGGAAGAAGCAAAGGATGGATTCCTCAAGAAGGCCTTCTTCCGTCAGTGGGACTCGCGAGTGTTGGATTCCTACTGCACCCACGGCGTGAAAGCGGTCGCCTCGGGCGGGGTAGCTCTGAAGACTCGGGCACGAGACGAAGCGGTGAGCTTCGAGAATGCTTTTCAGCAACCTCTCGCTGACCCTTCGACTATACAGCTTGTCTTCTGTGATCCCATGGCGGTCGCCGCTCGGCGGGCATGCGCTCGACTCGAGTTGCTGCCTGCCTCACTTCCCGTCCACTTCGTCTTCGCCGACTACAAGCGATCGGTTCTCAACGAGGATTTGATCGAGCAGATGCTCACTCTTGTCCCTCACGCGACTACGGCACGGGTCGCGGGCGCAGGTGAGCCTTCGCCGAGACTCGCCGAGTAGTCTCCTCGACGCTGACTCCGCCTCTCCACCTCCTCGTTCTATCGCGCCTCGGCATCCAATTCCATCCTTCATCTCGCTTCGATTCCTCGCCCGACAGGCCACCTCGTTGCCCAGGAGGACCCGCTGGCGACTGCGAAGGAGATCGCCAAGGCATTGAGGCAGACTTATCCAGCACGTAGCGAGGCAAAGTTGTAGAGCTTGTAGATCTTGGCTGTAGAACTCTAGAAGCGTATTTGTGACCCACACCGAACGAGCAGATTGGCGAGCCTGCGCCGCGAAGACGACTCGCCCAGCTCTTCTCCTCTTGCACGTCACCTCGTTTCTTCGACCGAGCACCAGCATGTCGTTCTCCACATGGCCAGGCTACTCGCACCCTTCCCCCTGGAGAGTCGACAGCTCGAGTACAGCCGGACCGCCCGCAACTCCAATCCGCCTGCTGAGGCCTCTCGGCGTACTAGAGACGAAATTCGACTTGGCGAGCAAGGAGCTCGGATGCTCGGATACTTTCCTACGGCTCAACCTCACCACTGAGGCAGGAGACGACGATACGCTGCTGGGTCGCCTCAGCCTCGCCTGGGCATCGCTACGCGCTCGGCACCCCTCGTTGGCGTGCACAATACAGGACGGGCGGGAGGAGATCTACCCAGGCATACCTTCGCGAGAGTTCTGCTATCGACCGGCGACGAGCGAGGCGGAAGCTGTCGCCAGCGCGTTGGAGACGCTGTTGGTCGAGCTGGGAGGAAACGAAGTGGAGGCTAGGACGGAGCAAGTGCTACAGGATGTAGTGCTGAATGGACCTCGAGCACTGCTCAGCGACGAGCGTTGCCTCGCTCGCCTGATCCTCGTCCGAGATGAGCGAGTCGGCGCCGAGCACGAGCATTCTCTCATCTTGTGCATCTCCCATGTGGTGCGTAGATTTCGGATGGAACGCGAAGCTGTCGCTGATCTGTTCTACAAAGCAGATCTCGGACGGCCTGTCCATCGTTGTGCTCTTCAAGGAGCTCTTTGCTCTGCTCTCGGCGCAGGACCTCCCCACTCCCCCCTTGCTGCCAACCTTCAGCTCCGTCACCACCTTCCTCTCCTCCTCACCGACTACTATACCACAATTTACCCTACCTCCTGCTATCCTTACCGCCTGGGGGGTTTGGGCGCCGTTGGAGGAGACCATGCGCAGCCTTCCTCTCTCCAGCGAGCATCACTATCCGACCCTCCCTCTCCTCCCACCGCCGTCGCCACCTCTCAGTGCCGTAAAAGGAGAGCCATTCATTAGATCCCCGCTGTCGATAGCTCGTCGGCGTTGGCACTGGGCCATCCTGCGCACGATCCTTCACGCTCGGCACCGAGCGCACCCGCCTACCCTTCACTTTCCTCGCAAGCCGGCTCCGCCACCTCCAGCACCCATCAATTCGGAATGGCCTACACTCAAGTTCAGTTGGGGGACATCGAATCGACTCGTTGGGCTCTGCAAGCATCACCAAATCAGCCCCAGTCGGTTCTTTCCGATCTCGGCGATTGAGCCTCGCTCATCTCTCCCACTCCCTCAGGCATGCTCCTCTACAGCATCTTGTCCATCTCAATCGCCAATATCTTTGCTCGCGAGCATCCCGACGCTCTCTACCAGCCCATCACGCTTGGCATGCCCTTCTCGAACCGACCATTCCTCGAGCCCACGGCGCCGAACGTGACCAGCGACCTCGCCATCCGGCTCAACTTTGGCTGTATACAGCTTCCGAGCCTATCGCATCCCGAGGAGAAGGGCGCACGTCTCCGGTGGACAGCAGTGCACGGCGCCAAGCTGGCGAAGCGACAGTTCGCTCGGCGCTTCTCGCAAGAGGACCGCACCATGTACCTCGCCGACTCCTACTTCTGCATCTTTCAACGCTTGCTGTGAGTTCTCTCACTCTTGAGCGGCTGGGACGGCTCGACTGGGCAGCCCACCGCTCTTCCAATTCTCCGCTGACCCTCCTCGCCTCGCAGGAACACGACAGGGAACAGCGCTCTACCCTGGGACGAGCCGAGAACAGCGCTCAATGCTTCGAGTGAGCGTTCTCTCCCTGTCCTGTAGCCGTCCACTGACATTCGACCTTCGCAGTGATTGGCGACCTCGACCGACTGCTTCCCACCGCCTTCGCCCTTCCCTCCACGACCACCGAGCCGTCCACCGTCCGATTGAGTAACATGTTGATCGGTACTCGCCTACATCGAGGAGAAGGCATGCTTGTGGAAGCCTACACGTTCGACCAGCGCCTGACGATGAGCGTGGGATTCGACAAGGCCATCGTTTCGAAGGAGTCGGTCGACGAAATCTTGGCTCGGGTACAAAGGATCGGCGAAGCGTTGGTAGAAGATGAGTAGAGTGTTGCAAGCATCCATGCTGGAAGCGACTCGGTGAGAAGGGGTTCGGTCGAGTCTGGGAGCCTCTACCGGCGGGCTGTCACAGATCGAGAGAGCTACAGTACCCTCGAAAGTGGATCTCATAGAGCTCTATTGAGCTGCGACTGTGTTGAGAGCTGTCCGAATCACTCCATTCGAGCCGATTCGACTCGGCGCAACTCTCCTCCGCACTTCATCGCTCGCCTTTCTCGTTTCGCCTCTTCGGACCTCAAAGAAGCACAGGACAATTCTTGGGAGCTCAAAATATCCACTCGATCACCGCAGAAGCTACAACACTGCACACGAGTGAGCTCCCCGCACGCCCGTCGTCGTCGCCCACGGCTGACCCGTTCTCTCCCTGCTAGTGCTCACCGGTGAAGAAGTCGCAAAGCATGCGAGTGCGGAGAGCCTATGGATGGTTATCAACGGCCAGGTGAGCTCTCCGACTCAGCAACAAGCTGCAGCTTGATTGGCGGAAGCTCAGCTTCCGCGACGAGCGGCCCGCTTACTGCTCGTCTTACAGGTGTACGACCTCACCAAATTTGCACCAGAGCACCCAGGTGAGTCTATGGAACCTCGCGCTGCACCTCCGCTCGCTTCTGCCTAGTGCAGCTGTTGGGTGTGCCCCGCATCTCTCCCAGCCTAGCTGACCCGTTCTCCACCTCAGGCGGCATGAAGATCTTGCTGAAGTACGCGGGCAAGGATGCAACCGAAGAGTACGATCCTATCCATCCTCCCGGCACAATTGAGGAGGCGCTCGCTCCCGAGTTCCACCTCGGCCCCGTCGATTTGGCGTCTGTGGAGAAAGTCGTTGTGGAGGAAGCCAAGGCGCCGACTACGGATGCTCCCGTCTCACTGGGAGCTTGCTTGAACATTGCTGATATCGAGGTGAGCGCGATTTGTACCTTAAGCCGTCCTCAGTGCAGGAGCTGACCTCGGTTTTCGCTCTCCGCAGGCTGCCGCCGAGGCTTTGCTCAAACCCAAGGCT
This sequence comes from Leucosporidium creatinivorum, assembly GCA_001600635.1. NCBI lineage: Eukaryota > Fungi > Basidiomycota > Microbotryomycetes > Leucosporidiales > Leucosporidiaceae > Leucosporidium > Leucosporidium creatinivorum. The sequence goes on along the minus strand of BCKL01000002.1, from coordinate 510,090 downwards.
TTCGGTGAGTCTGTCGTCCACAATCTGATACATGAGCAAGACCGCTGACCAGCGCGCCCTCAGCCTACTACGCTTCCGCCGCCGACGATGAGCGAAGTGAGCACCTCGGTCTCTCATCTCAGTTTCACCCCGTCCCCCTCCTGCTCCTCCCTGCCCTCCACCAAGCTTCATACTCCGACCACCATGAACTCCGCAGCATCGGATCATGTCTCTTCGACTCCCCATGCTGACCTCCTCGCCTGCAGCCAAGAATTGGAACCACGACTCGTTCGCCGAGATTCGCTTTCGACCCCGTGTCCTGCGAGACGTCTCGCAGGCAGATCTCTCCACCACCATACTAGGACAACCCACGTCGATGCCCGTCTTTATCGCCCCCGCAGCCATGGGACGGCTCGCACACCCTCAGGGCGAGAGGTGTTTGGCTCGGATTGCGGGCGAGCAAGGCATCCCCTACATCGTCTCTGCCAACTCCTCGGTCTCCTTCAACGACATCGCCGCTCTAAACGACCCACAGAACCCCCAGACGCTCTTCTATCAGCTCTACGTCAACAAGGATCGGAGCAAGACCGAGGCTCAGCTTCGCCGAGTCGCGGCGGCCGGCTACAAGGCCATCTGCGTGACGGTCGATGCGCCAGTGGCAGGAAAGCGAGAGAGAGATGAGAGGAGTAAGATGGATGCCGAGTCGGTGAGCTCTCTGCTCTCTTGGCATCGTTCGGCCCTCACCCTGTCGCTCGCAGGCCGCCGACGACTCGATGCGAGACGCCGTCAAATCCACCGCCGGTCCCGACAAGCCTCAAGCACCACCACAGGGCATCGCGCAGAACCTCGGAAGGTGAGCTTCCCGACGCCTCGCTCTGACATCAGCATACTTATCGACCCATCTTCGCTCTCACTGCCCTCCTACCGCGCCTGCTCCTCCTCCTGCCGCCGCCGCTGCCGCCTCTCTCGCTTCCGCCATGTTCAGCTACGTTGATCCGCAACTCAATTGGGACGACATTGCATGGATTCGCAAAGTCACGGACGATAAGCTGCCCATCATCGTCAAGGGCATCCAGTGCGCCGAGGATGCGGCGTTGTGCGTCAAGTATGGAGTCAAGGGCATCTATCTCAGCAACCATGGTGGTCGGTGAGTGCTAGATGTCTTTCGTCGCTGTGCAGGGGAGTACGAACGCTGACCGCGAACTGTCTTTCTCAGTCAACTCGAAGGCGCTCCCTCCTCGATTGAGACGCTGCTCGAGATCCGCCGCTACGAGCCTCAGGTATTCGACCATTGCGAGGTCTACCTCGACGGCGGCATCAAGCGTGGAACGGACGTGCTCAAGGCGTTAGCGCTCGGCGCAACGGCCGTCGGCGTGGGAAGGCCTTGTATGTCGCTTTGCTCGCTCGTCTGCCCCTCTACCGCATCGACTGACTCGCCACCGTCCTTTTCCCCCCTTCCTCCCCTCTTCTCTAACGGCACACCGCCACAGTCATGTACTCCCTCACCTTCGGCGACGACGGCGTTCGCAAAGTGGCCACGATCCTGCGGGACGAATTGGCGCAGAACATGCGCCTCTTGGGCGCGACGAGCGTCAAGGAGTTGGTGCCCGAGATGGTCAACGCGAGGGCATTGGAGGAGAATGTCGTCGAGGAGGAGGTGTATGGCAAGAAGGCCGTGAGTAAGGGCGGGCTGTGGAGTAGGCTTTGGGGGGCGAAGTTGTAGAGATGTAGGGTTGATGGAGGTTAGTGTTATGTACAGATGTGGTTCGTTCTTTGTGATTCTCAAGGAAGAGTAGCTGCAGCGAGTGATCGAGCTTCCACAAGTTCGGCGATCGCTCTTCCGCAAGTTCGCTCGTCGCCTGCTCTCAAGCTCACTCGGCAATAGGTTAGAACGACGATCGGATGCAGTGTACTCTGAACTAGACGAAGCGCTAACGAGACGAGGCGAAGGAGGCGAACTAACAACACAAACGAACCGGCGGTGAATGAGGCGAAGGAGAAACTAAGAAATCGCGAAGGGGGGTAATGATGGGGATCCCTGCTCCGTCCACTAACAATGCCCTACTCCTCGTCACTCTCCTCGCGAATGACCCTCTTGGCGTAGCTCGCCTTGACGGGAGGCGCTTCGACCCTCGACCCCGAAGCCGAACCGCGACGCCAGGCCGTGGCCTTCTCGACGTGTCCCTTCTCCTCCCGCTCTTCCTCCTCCTCGCCGCCCGAATGCTGCTCCTCCGCGACGCCCGATCCCGAGCCTCGACTGTTCTCGCCGAGGTCGCTCCCGCTCCCACCCTCGCTGCCGCTTGCCGATCCTTGCTCGTCGTCCTCGTCGCTGCCGCGGAAGCTCGACTCCTCGACCTCATCGCTGGAGAGTACGATGGCGTGGTTGTTCCTCTTCCTCCTCTTGTTGCCGTCGTTGGTCGAAGTCGTCCTCTTGCTGCTACCGGGGCGGGCGAGGGTGCGTTGGACCTCCTCGCTACCTCCTTGACTGCCACTCTCCTCCTCGCTATCCCCCTCGATGACGACGCTCGAGTCCCTCTTCCTCCTCCTGCCATTTTGGCGGCCCACCTCCCTCCTCTCGTCGGCCTTCCTCCTCCTCCTAGCCCTCTCGACCGCTACATCCTCCTCCGAATCATACTCGGTCGAATCCTCCCTCTCCTCCCTCGCCTCCATCTCCAACGCTCCATATCTCCTAAGCGAGCGATCATTGTCCACAAAATCATCCTGCTCCTCCTCCTCCTCCTCGGGGGTGCTCTCCCACTCCCTCTCCCGCTCGTCACGCCTGCGCTGGCGGCGCCGACCACGTCGTCCCCCACTCTCCAACATATTATCCTCGCTCAACCCCTCCAGTTCCTCCCTCATCTCCTCCTCCCACCCCTCGGGCGTCGGTTCCCTCCATCCCCTCCTCAAATTCCTCCTCCGTTGCGCGGGGGTCTCAGGATGATCGTCAATGAAAGCTTCGTCCTCCGAGTCGGGCTCCTCGTCCTCGGAGAGATGGTTGGCGCCTCGACGATTGGTCGTGAGGAACCCGTCGCCCAGGGCTTCGAGGTGCTCTTCGTTGCCGATTAGGGAGGAGGTGTCGGAGAGGTCCCAGTGGCGGCCGCTGTATTGTAGAAGAAGGAAGTGGGGAGGAATGAGCGGAGAGTGGGAACATGTAGGTAAAGGAGAAGGGGAGGGTTAGAGAACAGAGGGAGCAAAGTCAGCGACACCATCTCGGCGCGGCGGCGACGAGGCAGAAGGAGCCAGCTCCAACTCACCACCCCTGACAATCCCCCGTCTCCTCCTCCAACTCCCAATTACACTCGCCACACCTCCTCACGCCATCCTCCCGATCCCTCATAACCCTGGCCAACCTCGCTCTCCTCTCCTCCCTGCTCTCCCCCTCCTCCTTCCAAAGTCCCCCCCAACTCGCGTCGCCCTCCTTCCTCCCCTCCGGCAACCTTCCCTCCTCCTGCCCTCCTCCTCCTCCTCCTCCCGCGGGTTCCGATTGGGGTACAGCCGACCCCCCGAGAGAAGAGAGGAGCCCGTCCTTCTCGGCCTGGCGCAGGAGGGCAATGGATTCGGTGAGGATGAAGATTTTGCTAGGGGCCACGTGGATGGCGTCGCGGCATTGGGGGCAGATCAGGTTCTTGGTGCGGTGCGCGCCGATGGGTGCGGGTGCGGGTGCTGGGGCGGGAGCGGGGGAGGGAGCGCGAGGAGGAGGGGAGGGAGCGCGAGGAGCAGGGCCGGGGAGGGGGTTGGCGCGGTTGTTGTTGGTGGTGGTAGTGGTAGTAGGGGGACGAGCGCGAGAAGAGGAAGCAACGATGAGAGGTGTGTCGTCCTCGTCCTCATCGTCGGAGGAGAGTTCGACGATCTGAGGCGTCGTCGCCGCCGAGTTGCCGTTGTTGGAAGTCGATGCCGCCGCCGCTCCTCCCGCTCCCGCTCCAAACCTCGAAAGCCTCGCCGCCCTCATCGCCTCCATCGCCTCCCCTCTCGGCGCCTGTGCCCTCCCCTGACTCCCACTGCCGCTCGCCTCGGCTCCTCCATCCGTAATCGCTGGTCCCCTCGGCGCTCCCCCTCCTCCTCCTCCCCTCCCCGCCATCCTCCCCGCCACAGAACCCACAATCGCATTGAACGCCGCCATCCCCTGATTCCACGTTCCCTCGTCGTCGTTGCCGCCCGAGACGGTAAAGTCTTGGCCGAAGAAGGAGCCGCCCATGTACGAGGTTCCGCCTCCCCTTCCTCCTCCCCTTGCCGCGATGGGAAGGTCCTCCTCCTCCTCCTCCTCCTCCTCCTCCTCGAGATCCTCGTCCTCGTCCTCGTCGGCGATGATGGACGTTCCTTCAATCTCGGACTCCTCCTCCGACTCTGAGCCGAGCTCCGATCCCCCCTCCTCCTCGTCGGGAAGGGGCGCCTCCTCCTCGGCATTAGGATCAGGACGGTGGAACCAATTGTACAAACAAGGGCGGCAGCTGTTTGCAGACCAAGACCGAGGGTACCGAGGTCAGCTCCAGCTCGGCGCCGAGACGAGAGACGAGCGAACGAGAGAGCCCGAAACTCACAAAACATGCCCGCAGGCCAGGGCGTAGGGTAGGTCGAGCACTTCGAGACAGACGTTACAGACGAGGGTATTGCGGAGGTTGGCGAGGAGGAGGAGTTGCGAGGTGAGGAGCTGTGAGAGGGTGTTCGCCTGGTGTGAGCTTGCGAAGGCGCGAAGGGAGAAAAAGGGAAAGAGAGAGAGAGAGAGAGAGACGTACAGAGTTCTTGAAAGCGAGCTCCTTCTCCAAGCGAGTAGTCTCGGTGGAGGAAGGTGCAGGAGGAGCGGCGGGAGGAGGAGGAGGAGGAGCGGGAGAGGTGGCCTTGCCCTTGCCTTTGATCAGACGACGCTGCTCGGCGGTGGAGAGCTGGTCATCCTCTACACTAGGCTCCTCCTTGGGCTCAGTCGCGTCGATAGGGTGTAGCTGAGTAGTAATAGTCTCCTCGTCGAGGATGCGAGTCTCCTGGGAAGGGGCCAGAGTGGAGCTCGACGCGCTCGAAGCGGGGGGTTGTTGTTGCTCGTCGTCTGAAAGGGAGAGTTGAGGTACAGATTGGGTGGTGCGGGAGCGTTTGAGGGAGCGAGTAGCTGGTGCTGACTCGGAGGTGGAAAATTCTGCTGCTGCTGGTGGTTGAGGCTCCAAGTGGTCCCTTGAGCGCTTGTTGCGACGAGTGGGAGTCGGAGGAGGAGGGGGTTGAGGGGTAGCAGAAGCTGTAGCTGTAGCAGCGCGAGTAGAGCGGCGGATTTGGCTGCTGCCTTGTGAGGCCATGGCTGTAAGCCTCTACTCGAGAGCAGAGAGATGTAGGAGAGAGAGAGAGCCAGAGAGCTGGAGGGGCTCTGAGCTGACTTGGTCGTTTCAGAGCCAGTGGCCAGCGAGCGTGAAAGGGCTCTGCCTCTCACCACAACCCGCCACTTTTCCCACTACTCATCATGTGAGTGCATATATTCACCTACAGCAGCTAGTTACACTCTGGTACTAACCTTACTCCCGCCCTCCCTGCCCAGGTCGAACCCTACCGAAGACCTCATTGGTACGCTCCCCCGTCTCAGCTCAGCCAGCTCTCCCCTCTCCCCCGCTCACCTCTCTCTCTGCTGCTCTGCTGCTCTACCACCCTGCAGATTACGAGGAGGATCCCATCGAGACCCCTACCATCTCGGCCCCTACCGCCGTAGAGGGAGAGGATGCTCAGGTCGACTCCAAGGACCAGAAGGGCTCCTACGTTGGTGTTCACTCGACTGGCTTCCGCGACTTCTTGCTCAAGCCAGAGTTGCTCCGTGCCATCTCAGACTTGGGTTTCGAACACCCTTCCGAGGGTCAGTCTTCGTCTACAGCTTGGAGGCTCAGCAGTAGCGTCCACGCGTTGGAATGTGTTTGCGGCGTCGGAAGGGAGCGATGTAGCTAACTCTCTCTCTCTCTACCTTTACACGCCTACAGTCCAGCAGGAGTGCATCCCTCAGGCTATCCTCGGCATGGACGTCCTCTGCCAGGCCAAGTCGGGAATGGGTTAGTCTTCTTGAATCCGCGATTGCTGGCGCCCGCCTCGCCGCTCCGCTGCCCCTTCTCCAGCCTCAGCCCGCTAACCTCTACTCCCCTCCAACAGGCAAGACCGCCGTCTTCGTCTCTGCCACCCTCCAGCAGATCGAGCCCGTTGCCGGCGAGGTCTCGGTCATCGTCCTCTGCCACACTCGCGAGCTCGCCTACCAGATCAAGAACGAGTACGCCCGCTTCTCCAAGTACATGCCCGACGTCCGCACCGGCGTTTTCTACGGTGGAACGAGCGTCAAGGTGGACCAGGACCTCCTCAAGAACAAGGACAAGTGCCCTCACATTGTCGTGGGAACCCCCGGTCGCCTCAACGCCCTCGTGCGCGACAAGAGCCTCAAGTGCGCTTCGGTCCGCCATTTCGTGCTCGACGAGTGCGACAAGATGCTCGAAGCTGTTGGTTAGTAATCAGTCTTCCTACCTCGGCCACTTCAATCTCTCCCACGACTTCGACTCGGATCGGACGACCTTGCGACTCGAGCACGCGTCTCGACTCGACCCCATTCGGATCTATTTCTCTCTCTCCCTTCTTCTCGTGCTCTTTATTGAGTAGCGAGATCGATGGAGGATACCTCGGCGGGCGGCGGCGGTCATCAGCGGTGGAGTCAAATGTCATCTTGGCGGCGGCAGCGGCGGCAAGGCGCGGTCAAGGAAGCTTTCACGGAGCCCATCCTACACCGTCGGCAATCTCTCCCCTTCCCTCTACTTCCCTACATTCCTACCCTCTTCCTCCCCGTCCCACAAAGTCACTATCGCGCACCCAAGTCGTCTACAAGGCCGGACTCCCTCTAGCCTCGGATCGCTCTCATCTTATTCGACAAGGGATGGACGACCTCCCTCTCCAAGATCATGCACCCCACGACATCCTCGACCTTAACTACATCTTCCACTTCCCCCTCCTCTCCTTCGACAACTCGAATCGCACCACCGCCCGACGCTTCAACAGCCCTCGCTCTCCATCTTCACCACCCCTCGTCTCCCTCTTCGACACTTCGACACGTCGACACCTCGACAACCATCTTTGACCGACAAAGGACGACTTGGACGCGATAGCTGCACTTCCACCCCTCCCTCCCTCCCTCTCTCGCATCTCGATCCCCTCTTCGCCGAGCCGAGCCGAGATCGCGCCGCCCGCATACGCCACCGCCCGTTGCCGCTCGCTGGCAATGGCAAAGCAACTGTCACCCTTACCGGAAACACGTCACTTACCTATTGCTCTCTCCTCCCTCTCCTCTCCCTACCCGCCCTCGGTCGCCATCCTCCCCTCGCTCAAACGCCCACCCTCGCCTCGGACCACCTAAACAGACATGCGCCGCGACGTGCAAGAGATCTTCAAGTCCACCCCCCACCATAAGCAGGTCATGATGTTCTCGGCTACCTTGTCCAAGGAGATCAGGCCTACGTGCAAGAAGTTTATGCAGTCGGTTCGTCTTTTCTCGCTGTCCCTCGCTCGGCTTCCTCGACTCGACTCGACTCCCTCCTTCCTCCTTCCTCCTTCCTCGTTTGTACTCGGGGCTCGCGCTAACCTTCCTCCTTCCTCCTCCTCTCCCTCCCTCCCCCTCCCTCGGCGCTCCCCCGGCTCCCTTCGCTCGCTCCCCGCAACAGCCCCTCGAGATCTACGTCGACGACGAGAAGAAGCTCACGCTCCACGGACTGCAGCAGCATTTCGTGCGCCTCGAGGAGAGCGCCAAGAACCGCAAGTTGAACGACCTGCTCGATTCGTTGGAGTTCAACCAGGTCAGTTTTCGCTCGCTCTCCCCAACCCAACCCAAGCTCTCCCTCTTCAGCGTGCGCGGACGTAGCGAGGCGGCAAGATGGATGATGAGAAGCTAACGCCCCGAATCGACTCGCTCGCTCTCTCTCGGCAAAATAGGTCTGCATCTTTGTCAAGTCCGTCTCGCGCGCGACCGAGCTGGACCGCCTCCTCCGCGAGTGCAACTTCCCCTCCATCGCCATCCACTCTGGCCTCTCGCAGGACGAGCGCATCAGTCGTTACACCCAGTTCAAGGCGTTCGAGAAGCGTGTCTTGGTCGCCACCGACATTTTCGGTCGAGGCATAGACGTCGAGAGGGTCAATAGTGAGTTAGTCCCGAGCCGAGCGCCGAGCCAGGCTGGAGTGGAGCAGAGCTGACCGGGCCTACGCTGTTGTACAGTCGTCATCAATTACGATACTCCCGGGGATGCTGATTCGTATCTCCACCGAGTCGGGTTAGCCAGCGACGTCTACCGTCCTCCTCGACTTCGCTGACCCGCTTCTTTCGCAGTCGCGCTGGTCGTTTCGGCACCAAGGGACTTGCCATCACCTTCGTCTCCTCGGACGAGAACGAGGAAGTCCTCAAGCTTATTCAAAGCCGTTTTGAGGTCGCTATCACCGAGCTGCCCGAGACGATCGATTCGGCTACCTACAGTGAGTCGTCGCGCGCCGGCCGGGCGCCGAACCTCGCTCCTGCTTTCCGGCTCGAGCTGTCGCTAACCTAGCTCCTTGCTCTACCACAGTGAACGCCTAAACGCCTTCTAGTCGACTGCTCCTCCATACCTCACTACCCTTCTCCCTCCCACCCACCACCCGCCCAACTCCTCCCGTCTTCAATAGTCCCTCCCCCCCTTCTTCTTCTGAGTACCCCCACCCCCTCCTCTCCGATTGATTGGTCTCTTACAAAATGAATGAAAATGTCTCCTCACGCGAGTGGGAGGCGATTGTACCAACACAACTGCAGCGGAGAGGAAGCAGAGTGAGCTCGGCGACGGGGCTCGAGCTTCTGCTTCTGCTCCTGGAGCATCGAATCGGCTTTCGGCGGACAGGAAGGTATCAAAGAGCGCTCCGGTGCTGCTGTGAGAGCAGGGTAGCCCCGCTCATCGCCGCCCGCGCTGAGCTTGGTGGGCTTTCTCGGCTCGGCGAACGCTTTCAGCTCAAGCTCGTCTCTCTCGGGGCTCCCGCCGAGGCGTGCAGCTGTGAGCGTAGAGCGAACAGCTTGTCTTGTATAGCATCAGCGGAGAGCATTATTGGAGTTGTGAGGCCTCGTTGCTGCATGCGCTAGGACGAAGGAGCGCCGAGCGCTGAGCAGCCTCAGCCTAAGGGGGAGGAGGAGTTTAGGGATGATTGCATGCGAGTAGGACCCGATCGGCGTGTGCCGCGCTGTGAGGCAGCTTGCGAGTGCTGTACAACAAGAGGAGAGCCGAACAGCGCCGAGCCAGCGCCGAGCTGACAGTGACATCTCGTCTCGTGTTGCACAGTCATCATCAACCACGATACCCCCCCCGGAGATGCCGACTCCTACCTCCACCGAGTCGGGCACGTCTTCAGTTCTTTTTTCCTCCAGCTCTCACGCAGCTGACCCTCCTACTTCAACTCGCAGACGGGCTGGCCGCTTTGGAACCAAGGGACTTGCCATCACCTTCGTCTCCTTGGACGAGAACGAGGAAGTCCTCAAGCTTATCCAAAGCAGGTTTGAGGTCGCTATCACTGAGCTGCCCGAGACGATCGATTCGGCTACCTACAGTGAGTCGTCCTCGCCGAGCACTCTTCCCCAGCTCTGGGAGGCTTTACTGACCCCTGCTTCTGCTCTAGTGAAGGCCTAACAGTATCCCTGATCGATTACAATGCTATTCCAGAGCTCTCGCCACTCTCTTTCCTGAGTGGGAGAGCGAGCGAATGCGAATGCTCGGCGAAGGCTGGCTGTCTCAACTCCTACCCTCGCTTGTTGGCTTAACTACGACGCAACGGCTACAGAACCCGCGATCTTGACTCCAGCTCGCAGCTGGCTACGTACGCTTTGACGGAGACTTTCCTCTTCCTCCCTTGACTTGCCTCGGCGACTTGCCCTCCTCCTCCTCCCTCGTGCTCGTCGTCACCTCGAACAACTGAGACGTCGGTCTTAAGATGGCACAGAACAGCACGCTGGTCTTCCCGCGCAGATCAGAACCTAGCGATCTACAGAAGTTCGCCCAACGCGTCTCCGAACTTCATCACCTTTACTCGCCGCGTGGCAGAGGAGCAGCTGACCCCTCTCGGGCTTTGCTCGAGAGGATCTCGGAGCACAAGAGGAGCAGGGAGCTCGGAGAGAGAACTCTAGCGATGTACAGAGGCTCTGGTGTGAATTGAGGAGGGAGCTCCGAGTTGAACACGTGAATAGGTCGCCGTAGCGCACCAAGTCGAGCGGTTGCAAAGGAGCGCCGAACTCAAGGGGAGAGAGTTTGACTTTCGCCGAGCTGGAGGTGATGACGCTTGAGCTCGTCTGTTGGGCTCGTTGGGCTGCAGACATCTTCTGAAGTCGTCTGCAGTACTACAGAGCATTATTGCGCCTTCTTTTCTGCTCGCTTTGGTCGGCGAACTCGAGGAAGTAGGTTCGGCGCAGGCGAGGCTCGAGAGGTCTCAGCACGATACCGGCGTGCTCTGTAGGAACGTCGCCGGTGCAGCGCCGGTGGGAGGGGAAAAGAACACCGCTCGTTTCACGGAAGGGTGGTGATGAGCTGCTGGAAGCTTGCTTCGAGTCGAGCTCGCTCCATCAGCGAGGGGAAGGAGGAGAAGGAAGGTTTGAGACGGGAGTGCTAGTAACGAGTAGTGAACACAAGAAGACATCACCCCTCGCGAAATGAAAGGGCTTCTCAACCCTCGAAAGCAACGATTTTGAAATCAGATCAAGTCCGGCGAGAGCGGAAGGGCTTGCCCGCCGACGGCGTTGAAGTGGCACAGTCGAGCCGTTTCGCCGGTAAGTAGGAGTCTCCAGAGGCGAGAGTACAGTAGTGTGGGTTCAAGAGCGTATACAGCGGATGTAGCCAAGCAAGAGCATGCGGACTGGAGCCGTCTTCACATCTTCAGAGCTCGCCCGAATTTGCTGTCGGGGATGGATCGCCGAAGCTTGTCGAGCCCAACCTCGCAAGAAGGAGCTCCTCCCTCGCCTCGCCTGTGCGGCAAACGGCGTTACATAGATCTTGCCTCTCGCCGTACATGGAGCCCTCATCACCAGCATCACCTCCCTGTGCTTCATGACCCCCTCGTTCCTCCTGTCGCGAGCGACTCGGAGCTCTTACAAGCTGGCGGCATGCAGCTCTGTAGCCAAGTGGGGGCACATTGGGGTATCATCTATCTCCTGGCAGCGAGAGAGGCGATCCATCCCCCTCTGATCGCCCACAGGAAGGCCGGGAGAGTGAGGCCGAGATGCTCGGCGAGAAGAAAAGCGCCGGCTCCCGTTCGGCACAGGGCGAAAGTGTAGGGGTAATTGCATGCGAGCAGGATCCGGTCGATGTGATAAGCGTTCGCTGGCAGCTTGCGAGTGCTGTACAACAGCAGGAGAGCCGTGCAATTGATGGGAGAGGGTGTAACTCGCTCCGAGGTCGAGAGGAACCGCTACAGCTTCATTACTGAAACTCCAAGATAGCCGTGGCATTCGTCAGTTGGGTCGCAGCGGAGCGAGGAGATCGCAGAAGAACAAGGCCCGAAAGCGCGAGCCTCCAAGATGGGCGCTCTCCCCCCGCTCGCGACTAGAAGCTGGGGTTGTTCTCCTCCCATTCGCCACCTCTCTCTGCGATCTACCACCTCTTTAGCTCGTCCAGCAGCACTACAGCTCAACCTACAGAGCCACTCTTTACCGCCCGTTCGAGTCGACCGTCTCTCGCTTCTCGCCCAGGCAGCTGCTTCCCCCCTCGTTTAGCGCCGCAACCAACAACACGACGACCTTTACCTTGACCAGGGATGGTCCCCCTTCCTCAACCATGCTCTCCACTACACTCGAATTGAAGCCACAAGACGCGCGCAAGCAGCCCCCCTCAGCCTCGCCGATCCCCCTCCCGCGTCTGCCGCCTATCTCGAGCTTGCTGGCCGGCATCGGTGAGTTTCCAGTGCACCGGATGGTTCTTACAGGGCACCGCTGGGCTGGCTGTAGCCTCACGGTTGCTTTGCGAACCTGTAGTCGAATAGAAAGCTGACCCGGCTGGCCTGTGCAGATCATCGCCATGATGAAGCGAAGGCGACCGCTACGTACGGATCCCTGCCCAATCCTCACACCTTTGGCAGCTGGGACAACGCTAGCCCTTTCACACGCCCATCTGCTTATGTACCCTCCCCTTCCTCGACTGCCCCCTCTTACCCTCCGTCGACCAAGTCGTCTCGGCTCGCTGCTCTCGCGCCCATCACCACCGGCGGCATCCACAACCAGTACAGCCTCTCCTCCGTTCGCCACTCTCCCGAACCTTCGCCAGCTGGCCAGCAGCAGCAGCCTCAGCTACCTCGGCGCCTCCCTTCAATGCAGCTTGTCTCCCTCACCGGCGGTCCCCTTCACCCCTTGCCCTCCGGACTTGTCGGCTTCCCTCCGCTCGCCTCACCTCCAGCAGTCGAGCGCACCATCAGCTCGACAATATCCAGCTACCGCCCTCGCAGCAACTCCGCCTCGGCGCACCCTTACGCTGGACCCTTCTACGGCGCCGGTCGAGGAGGAGAGCGAGGCAACTCGATCAACGGCGAGCGACGTACCAGTGTCGGCTGGACCCCTCAAGACACGACGAGGCTTCGCAAGCGTCAGCAGGAGGCTTCAGAGTCGGCCGAACGCTATAATCGACCTCGTACGGCGTCGCTATCGAGCTCGGATGAGGCTCGACCCTCGCCTGCCTGGGCAGGGGAGGACAGGGATATGCTAGGAGTAGCGGGAGTGGCAGCAAGACCGAGCTCGGCTCAGTCTTCGCCCATCGAGCCTGACCTCTTCAGACGAGGCTCCGTCGACAGCACCGCCGACACTCGCAGGAGCTCGGGCGATTCGGGGCGCTCGCTGGTCGCGCCTCCATCAGATCGCTCCGACACCTCTCCTCGCCTGCCTGGTCGCCCTCCCGTCGACCACTTCCGCCCCACCCACAGCCTCGCTCCCGACCTCGCCGCCCTTCGCCTCACCGCCGCCGAAGCCTGGCGCGGACCGAACGCTCCCGCACCTTTGCCCAACGGTCGTAGGACATCGCTATCGCAAGCGCCGACAGCTCAGTCAGCTGGAGTATATCCACCTTCCTTTGCTGCATGGCCTACAGGCGGTCCTCCTCCGTCTGCCGCTGCCGCTGCTGCTTCGGCGCAGGCTGTCGCCGCCGCTGCTTTCGCGCCTCAAGCGGCTGCTGAGGAGGCGACGGCAGACTCGCAGGCAGAAGCAGGACGATACGGATGCCCTCATTGTCGTGCGTTGTGATTGCTTTGGGCTTGGAGCGCCTCGGAGCGATTTGCTGACCATCTTCTCAACAGCCAAACGATTCGCTCGCCCCTCCTCTCTGCGCACCCACATTCACTCGCACACGGGAGAGAAGCCCTTCAGCTGTGATCTCTGCGGTCGAGGATTCTCTGTACAGGTGAGCTTTGGATTTCGTCGGTCTCCCCCTCGGCCGATTCGCTGACCTCCCTCTTCTCGGCAGTCGAACCTCCGGCGACACCTCAAGATCCATCGAGGCAGCAATCTCGCCGGCGCTCCTACGACAGCAGGCGAGGATGGTCGACCGAGTAGCTCTGCTTCTGGCGCTGGCGCCACGGGAGGAGCCTCGGATGAGGACCAGGAGATGGCCGAGACGGGCGGCTCGCAGTCGGAGGGAGATGGCAGCGGGGGCAAGACAGCCTGATCTCCCACATCACACATATAGCCTTCGCGCTCACGGACCTTTCACTTTGTAGATAGTCCACTTCATCGCCCTCACCTCGCCTCGGCGCGAGGACTCAGATACACGTCTCTTTCCTATCCATCTTGCTCTTACATTTGTTAGGCTCGACTTGTTGTCCACCTGCACTCACATCCGAGTTTGTCAGTGCTCTGCGATCCAGTGAGCTGGTCTCGTTCGGCGCTCAGCGAAGGCAAGTCCGAGTGAAGAAGCAAGTACAAGAAGCGCTCAGCGCGGGTTGAACAGCGGCATACTACTACATAACCTCTGTTCGCCAGTCTCGGTGGTTTCTGCCCTGGTGCGGAGGACGTCAGCCTCGGCCTGCCAAAGGCTTTCCCTCTCGCGCTCACCTCGTTTCCCGCTTCGACTTCGCTGCTAGACCGGGACGACACGGGCGAACGAATACAAAGCTGCTGGTGAGTCTGTGCTGCTACGTATCCTCTTGTTGCAGTGCCCAGCTAACGCGCTGTCGACCTCGAAGCAGGACGCTCACTCTGCTCCCTCGTCCTTCTTGTAGCTCGACCTTCGCGTTCTTCGACTCACTGCGGGTGCGTGGGAGGCTCTCGATATCGTTACATCTTGCGCTGACTTTGCCTTACCCCTCCAGCACCCTCCTCGCCGGCTTCCTACGCCCAGCGCACGCGTCTCCACTCCTTCCTCCTCGCTGAACTCTCGCCGGCGCTGCTCTCTCCACCGAAGTCCTTTCACACTCCGTTCAATCCCGCGCCAACATGAGCGCTACCCAGAGTCCCCCTCCCTCACCGACCTCGCTCCTCGCCCAGCTTCCGCCCGAGATCAAGCGGACGATCGTCTCGCATGCTGCAAAGCAGGACATCGAACACCAACGGAAGCAGTCGGGCTGGGAACCTCCTCGCGCCTCTGGCCTCTTTAGCAAGGTGCGGTTGCACAGGGAAGGCCACAGCTTGAACGCCCTCTTCCTTCTCAACTGAGCGTGGAACGCCATCGCCGCCCCTCTGGTCTTCCGTGTGAGCTTGAACGCGCTATGCGAGTCTCAAAACAGGCGTGAGAGCTGACATAGACCGTCCAACAGCGTCTCGACTCGCACAAGTGCAGCAACACATTCTTTCGAGGTGTCATCTTGCCGAAGTACGCTGGCTGTGTGGAGGAAGTCGATTTCGGCCGTGACGACGAAGAGGAAGACTCAAACGCCAACAAAGATCTCATGATCTCCCTGCCCCTCTTCCCTCGCCTTCGACTTGTCGAGCTGGATAGCCTTGATATGGCGCCTCTCCTCGGGCTCCCACTTCTCGACGGAGACGAGGACACGACCTGCGCCGACACCTTGAACCGCCGCGCGGCGTTTCGCTACGCCGTACGCAATGTCAAGGAGCTGCATCTGAACGAATTCACAGCGCCGCAACTGGCCTGGCTTCTCGCGTCCGCTCCCGCGCTGGAGCGCCTCTCCATCTCTGGCTTTCTGCACGAAGACCAGATCAACCCGAGGAATCCACGCAGCCTGGAGGAGGATCGTCGCTCGATTGAGTCGTCTATCGCCGGACTACCAAACCTCGTTGCCCTCACCATCTTCGACGTCGACAACTCGAGGCAGGCCCCTGACGGCATCGGCTTCGGCAAGAGCTGGCAAGACCACGACTGGTTGTGTCGCCGGACCCTGCGCTCGTAAAGCGTCGATCGTGGGCGGGAGTCAGGATTGGATGAGGCACTGTGGACCTTCGCGCAACACTTCGCCGCCACGCTCGAGAGTATCAGTCTCCCGGCGCTGTCCGAGCCCGCCAACGCCGAGGTGCTGCTGCAGAGCAAGCTGCCCGCATGTCGAAGGGTCGGATTCCCCCTACTTCGATCTCTCAGCTGGTCCTCCACCTTCGCCCTTATTCCCATTTACCTTCGCCGCTTCTCCTCCTCACCTCTCCGCGATGTCGATGCCTGGGTCGACAAAGATGAGGACAAGCCGGACGCCGTCGAGGACTACGACACATTGCGCTCTGTGCTGTACCCCTACCGCTCAACACTCCGCGCCATTAGCATTCGGAGGCAGTCCCACGACACCGTCGAAAGGCCCGGCGTCTTTCCCTTCCACGAACCCTACAACTTCGACGACGGTACATGTATCATCGCCACTATCAACGAGGCTTGGGACATCTGGACTCAGCGAGGAACAAGTCGCCGACGTCTCAGCCCTCAACAAGCTTGGATGACCGAGCGGCGCTGCGACGCCATCGCCGAGGTCGCCCACTTTGCTCTGAACCTGGCGGGAAGGATACGAGCGACCGGTGACGTGTATGGAGTGGAGACGCTCATGGCGGTGCTGGAGCCGATGAGGTCGTTGATGTTGAAGGAGCAGCTTTGAGGGACGGGCTCGGGCGAGAGCTGAGGGAGTGATTGTAGTTGTCTAGGCCGTGAAGTGGGAGGGGTCACGAGATGCGATGTATTTATGATTCTTGTTCAGCTCGGTCCAATGCTCGCGAAGTCGCTCGAAAAGGCTAAGCAGAGCGAGCTCGGCGTTAGCTTTCACTGAGCTGAGGCGTAGCTACCCGCAAGAGCTAGCTCCAGCTTGGTGGATCGCGTCCGACACTACCTTCTTGCAATCGTTGCTGCTCTCGCGAACTCGGCTCGGCGCTAAGTTTCACTTCGGCGCTGAGGAGAGGTGCGAGACGGGGGCAGCGCCGAGCGGAAGGCTGGAGAGCTGTAGAGAGCGTTGGAGAGGGCTGGAAGTCCAATTTACGCTCTCACAATGTCCTGTAGCCATGTTCGCCCTCGCCGAGCTGCACCCTCTCCAGCTCTCGATACGCTCCCACTTCTTGCTCTCCTGCGCTCACCTCGTTTCCCGCTTCGACTTCGCTACTGGACCAGGACAACACAGGCAATTGGTATTAAAGCTGTTGGTGAGTCTGTGCTGCTCTGCACCCTCCTGCAGTCCCCATCTAACGCGTCCTCGACCTCCAAGCAGGACACTCGACTCTGCTCGCTTCCTCTTCCAGAAGCTCGACCTTCGCGCTCTTTAACTCGCTGCTGGTGCGTGGGAGACTCTTTATAGCTCTACAACTCACGCTGACCTTGCCTTGTCCCTACAGGACCCTCCTCGCCTGCTCGCTGCGCCCACCTCGTCGCGTGACCCTTTGCTCCCTCCAGGCTCGCCTACCTCCTTCGCCGCTACCCTGCACTACCCCTTGACCACTCCATCGCTCTACCGGCTCCTCGCGAGATGGCTCCCGACCAGCAAGATGCTCCCCCTCCTCCTCGGCGCACCCTCGCCGATCTCCCTCACGAGCTGAAAGCCATCATCGCTCGTATGGCGCAGGATCAGGATCTAGCCTTCAAGCAGCGGGTATGCCTAACCCTCACGGCTTTGGGAGAGACTGAGGGAGAAGGCAGGAGCGCACCAGCGTTAGCGCTTGTCGACCGAGCGTGGAGGTCGGCTGTCATGCCCTTCATCTTTGAGGTGTGTGTTACCCGTGT
Organism: Leucosporidium creatinivorum; assembly: GCA_001600635.1. NCBI lineage: Eukaryota > Fungi > Basidiomycota > Microbotryomycetes > Leucosporidiales > Leucosporidiaceae > Leucosporidium > Leucosporidium creatinivorum. Next base: position 493,000 of record BCKL01000002.1, on the reverse strand, counting down.
GCAGAGACGAGCAGACAACTTACTGCTGTATTCCACCACAGACCATGGCCTCCGATGGCTGCGCCAAGGACGTCTTCGCCTTTCGCATCGCCCCCAAGTTCGGCCGTTTCGTTAAGAGGGCGATTTTCCGCCAGGGCCAGCAAATCGGCGAGGACTGGACATCACTCCTCCGCGCCCTCCCCTACTTTGTCAACCTCGAGCATGTCACCTTCGCCTACTCCGCTGGCCTGCACCTCTTCAACACCGAAGGCGAGCCTACCGCGCCCCAGGCAACGTACAGAGATGCGCTGCACGACGTAGCACATTCGGTCACCAGTCTCCGTCTCGAATGGCCTTCCCCGGACGCCCTTGCGTGGATGCTCCCCATGTTTACCAACCTACGCCGATTCGAGTTGACGATGCTGGCGGGACCGAGCGACCCGCTGCCCTCCGAAGACAGCGCAGTGCTGCATGCGTTGGCTAGGTGTAACAAACTGAAGCATCTGTCGTTGGCCGAGGAAATGGAGCCGCTGTTGGAAGCGTTCGTGATGGAGCCTGAGGGGGCGTTGTCGTGGCCGAAAGGCTTGCGGAGTCTTGTGCTCCGCCCCGACGGCTTCGGAACAGACGCTTGGCGATTTATTCAAAGTTTCAAAGACAACCTCGAGTGTCTCACGCTACGTGTGGGCTGGGATGGCCTTTTGGACGACCTCGCCGACGACACCAAGACCGAGGCGACACCTCCCACCTTCGCTCGTCTTCATCGCCTTAGGGTGGATAGCCGCGACGCGTCCGTCGACATCATCCCACTCCTCGCACTCTTCTCGACGTCGCCCATTCGCCATATTGAGCTGGCGGTCGGCATCACCGACTATCCCGCCGAACCCCCTACGCCCGCTGTTCTCGAAGCCATCCTCCAACTGTTCCCTATCCATCTGCGCACCGTACACCTCAATTACCGACCCATCCGTAACATCCGCACTCTCCACGCCATCTCTCCGACACTCATCTCCCTCGCCGCGGCGCGCAACATTACCCTCACCCTCGGACCGACCTACGACGTCTTTCATCACGGCCGTCTTTCCGAGGCTGTTGAGCTGGACGACTCTCTGAAGCTTCGAAAGAGCCGACATGATATAGAGGAGGTACTGCGGTTCGGCGCGGTGCAGGCGGAGGGACTCGAGACGACGCAGGACGTTGTAGGCATGGAGAGGCTTCTCGAGGCTTTGAAGCCGCTCAAGGAGAGCATGATGAAGATGAGGGACTAGTGCGTAGGAGCAGGGGTTTGCAAGTGAGAGACTTTGAGCGGGGAACAGGGAGATGAGGGGCGAGGAGGGCGAGTCGACAGCTGGCTACCGAACGAGCTCATTACGAGCGGCTCGCAGAGGTCTGAGGGAGTATGGTAATCGAGAACGGCATAACATGAACACACTGTACTTCCTCGCTCGTCTGGTCGCTCAGAAGATGACTGCGAAACGACAAGAAAGGTCAGCTCGGCGCTCCCCTCCTCCATCTCTCCCCTCCCCTCTCCTCCTCGCCAGCCTCTCGATGAATCAATGGCGCGGACTCACCATCCTCGTCCTTCTCCGCCAACAGATTCTCTCCCGTGCCCTCATCCTCCTCCTCCGCCAAGCCCTCCGCCTCAGCCGCCTCCCTCTTCTTCTTGGCCTCCAAGTCCCTCTCCGCAGTGTCCCTCTTCTTCTTACTCTGCACCTTCTTGAGACGGAAGAATTCTTCTCGGTCCATCTCGTCGAGCCTGTTCCATCACAATCGCTGGTCAGCACCGAGGGAAGGAGCAGAGCGAGAAGGGGGAGCGAGGAGAGGGGAGCGGGAACAGAACAGAGACGCACTCGGAGTTGATGTACCCGATCGTGTTCTCCAGACGAGGGATCACGACGTGCTCCAGGGCGTTGACACGGCGGTTGGTCATCTTGATCACCTCGTCGAGGATGACGAAGGCGGTCTGAGTGCGAGGGAAGCGAGCGCGAGTGGGGAGAGGAGTAGGGAAGAGGGTCAGCGAGGGTAGAAGAAAGTGCTAGGGGAGGAGAACGCACCTGCAGTGAAGCGAGCTCGACGAGCGTCTCTACCGCTTTGGCGAACGTCTCTCGGCATTTGGTGATCTGCTGTCCTCCTCGACCAAGTCCCGTCAATCCGAAGCCTGTCGGTCGGATAGGGAGTACATCAGCTTCTGCTGGTCCACCTCACCGTACATGGAGAAGCGAAACCGACCGCAACTCACCTCCATTCCCCCCCTCGGCCTTACTCATCAACGGCTCAAACGTAGGCAAAATGACACCACTAACGTTCTCCTGCTTGGTCTGCACCCTAAAAGTGGCCTCGGTAATACTCTCCTGAATGCTATACGAGATATCGCCCGTAGCGTAGGTCACTTCGGCGAGAGAGAAGGCCGCGAGCTGCATCACTCGGCCCATCTTGCGTTTGGCTTCGTCGATCTTGCCCAGGATTGTGCGGAAACGTTTGTTCAGAGCGTCGGACTTCTTTTTGAGGAGGGAGTGGCCGGTTTGCGCGCCCTGTGGTGGGAGGAGAGGAGGAGAGGGAGAGGTGAGTGGGGGCTTCGGCGCTGGCGAGGCTGGAGAGATGGGAGCGGAACGAGGCTGGTGGATGCGCGATAGGATACCTTGAGACGGGTCTTGGTGACGGTGAGGTTCATCCGCGTAGGGACTGTTAGGGCGGGCGAAGGAGCGTTAGTGGGGCGGTTCGTCGTCGGCAGCGAGACGAGCGAAGGGGGAAAGGCGAGCACTCACAGACATTCTCCCTGGGTCCGGCTCCAGACACTGCGAGCAATCGGAGAGAGCCTGGTTAGCTACAGATCTGCGCACGTCGACCGAGTCGAGAGCGACAGTGGGGTCGACCTTGGTTGTGGCTTTGTAGGCTAGCGAATCTAGCCTGATAGCACGTAACTGTGTCTCCGAATCCCTCCCACTTGCACCTATTCCCCTGCAGCACTTCCCACCCTTATAGCCCGAGCGAATCGAGGTTGAGGTTGAGACCCGAGAGTCGCGCTCGAGCTACACCTTCAAGTGACGACGATGCTTCCCAGTGATGCCAAGGTGTAGAGCAGCAAGCGTAGAGACCTACTGTTGGTGCGAAGTGTGGCTGCACCGAGCGAGGAGGGCTGAGCTTAGCGAGAGACGAGCGACGAGGGTGCGTGGTGACGGCGGACGATGAGCGTTGGAGGCTGTAGCTGAGCAGGTGGGAGGTGTTGTAGCTGATCTGGTCGGGTACAGAAAGGCGAGAAGAGATGTGCGAAAGATGTAGTCGGGATGCAAGCCACGTCTGAGCGATTCGATTGATTCGACGACCTCGCCGTGCAGCTCGAGCGCTCCTCTTCTTTCTTCCCCTCACCTCCCTTTCCCCCTCTTCTCGTGAGTCTGATCAGCTCTGTAGCCTTGTACATGGCTCCCTCGCTGACTTCTGTACCTCTTTCACTGCTGCTGTTGTGGTCTCTCCCACTCTCTCGTCTCGTCTCCCGTCCCGACTCGTCTCGCTGCTCTCTCAGCCTCCCTCTCTCTCTCTCTTCTCTAATCATGTGGATCTACCGCTGGGTGTTCGACGTCCTCGCTTCTTTCGGTATGTTCTCTCCTCTCCTGCCTACCCAGCTACAAATCACCATCACTCGGAACACGCGCTGATACTCGCCCTTGCCTTGCCTTGCCTTGCCACCCTCTCCCAGGTCTCGTCAACAAGGTCAGCTAGCAATCCTGTACCCTTCTACATTCCGTCCCTTTCGTCGCCTACACCTCTCCCGCTTTGCTCCCGCTTTGCTCCCGCTCCAAGTACACTTGAAACTAACGTCGGTTCTCCCCCTTCCTCGCGCTTCTCCCTCTCTCGCCCCTCATTCCACACGCTCAACAGAACGCCAAGATCCTCTTCCTCGGTCTCGACAATGCCGGAAAGACCGTCAGTCTTGCTGTCCACTCTACTGCATCTTGCGCTCGTCTCGAAAGATGCACCCCAACTGACGCGTCTCACCTCCGCTTCTCCCTGCCCGCGTTAAATCTCAACCCCCGAACAGACCCTCCTTCACATGCTGAAGAACGATCGTCTTGCTACCCTTCAGCCTACTCTTCACCCTAGTGAGTCTCGCTTGCTTTGCCTTTCGGAGCTCGAGATGAGAGACCAGGGGATTTGTTGAACCGTGGTTTAAGGGAGTGGCTCGGGATTCAGCTGCCAGGGATACTTGAATGGTCAGATACCACGAGAACGTACGCTGACCTTGCACCTCTGCGCCCGTCGCTCACAGCCTCCGAGGAGCTCGCCATCGGCAACGTCAAGTTCACGACCTACGATCTCGGAGGTCACCAGCAGGGTCCGTTCCGTCCCCTCCCCTCCCTTCCTTGCTCCCACCCTGACCCCCCTACTGACCCCCTCTCTCGCCCCCACCCCCACAGCCCGCCGTCTCTGGAAGGACTACTTCCCCGAAGTGGACGGCATCGTCTTCCTCGTCGACTCGCAAGACGTCGAGCGCTTCCACGAGTCCAAGGCCGAGCTCGATGCCCTTCTCTCCATCGAGGAGCTGAGCAAGGTCCCCTTCCTCGTGCTGGGAAACAAGATTGATGCCCAGGGCGCGGTCAGCGAGGAGGAGTTGAGGTATGCCCTTGGGCTGCATGCTACCACTGGCAAGGTGGGTGTTCTCTTTCTCCCTCGTTCCTCGAACCTTTCCTCGCTTTCCTCTCATTGAGCGAACGACCGCTGACACCCCTCGCCTTCCTACTCGCCCTTCCCCCCTCCGCTCCTCTCCTCCTCGCCGAACAATCACATAGGGCAAGACCCCATTGACCGAGAACATCCGACCCATCGAGATCTTCATGTGCTCGGTCGTCATGCGCCAGGGCTACGGAGAGGGTCAGTCCCTTCTCCCTTCCTTCTCCCTTCTTCTGCCTCCCGTCGAGCAGAGAGCAGAGCTGACCGAGGATACGTGTACAGGATTCCGCTGGTTGGCCAACTTCATCTGAAGCGGTTCCGACCTCTTTGGTGCGGTGTGGTGTGGTGTGGTGAAGCAGTGGGGTGGACGAGAAAAGAAGGAGCAGAGCGGCGGCGGCGATTCACTTTCAATCCCTCGTAGCGTCACAGCTCGCGAGGGCATTTCATCCCCCTTTTTGTTTCTTTGCACATTTTCGTTTTTTTACGCCCTTTTGAGACTTCACTAAACTACCTACAATCGAGCGAATGCCTTTTTTTCGTTTCTCACTTCGGGGCGAGAAGGCGAGCGAGCGGAGAGGGCGAGCGGGAGCGAGAAGAGAGTCGCGGGGGGGGGGATGCGGGAGTGAGCGCTAGGGATGTGGAAGCGAGCTGCTCCTGGTGTAGGAGAAGACGAGCGACAACCTCAATGCTGCTGCCCTGGCGAGGGCGAGCTCGGCGATCATCTCTTTCACCACTGCTCTACCGCTCTCGCATCTCGTCAACGTAGTTCGACGGGGGAGAAATGAGAAAGTGTGAAAAAGAAAAAGTACAATGCAGCGTCCTTCTGCTCCCCTCTCTGCTGCTCCACCCAAACAGCGCCCTACTTCTTTCCCTCGAACCCAGGCCTTCCACCGCCCGTCTTGACACGCCCAGCATGAGACTTGCTCTTGGTTTTGACGCTCTGCGACTTGACCTTGATGCCCGCCTTCTTGTCCTTGGCCTGCTTGACCCGCGCCGCGAGGTTGTTGTTGCGCTTCTCAATCTTTGCCGAAATGTTGGACGAGACGGTCTCCTTGCGCGCGGCCCTGTTGGATCGTAGTGTAGTCGGTTAGTGCGGGTAAGAGAAGAGGAGAGAGAGAGAATGAAGAACGTACCAAGCCTTCGCACTCTTCGACTTGATCTTCTCCTGCCTCTTGGCCATCTTCTTCAACCTCTTCTCATCATCCCTAACCTTCTCACCCCCCGCCTTCATCTCGACCTTCTCCCACCTATCCTTCTCCTCCTTCTTCTCCCTCTGCTCCGGGTCCAACTTCTCCAATCTCTCCTTCCTCGCCGCCAACACCTCCAACGCGGCGTTCGGGTCCTTAGGCAGGGCGTGCTTGGACTTCTTGGTCTGCAGCTTGGCGAGGGCTTTGGGTCCGAGGTTGTTTTGCGCGGAGAGGAGGGCCGAGGTAGAGAAGTCGAGGGTGGAGAAGGTGAGGGCCGAGGCGTCGGGAGCGGCGGGCTTGGGAGCGGCGACGGCCTTCTTGATAGGGACGACGGCGAGGGGCTCGGGGGCGAAGGCGGACTCGGGCTCGGCCTGTAGTATGAATAGATTCAGTGTGGTGTAGAGAGGGTGAGACGCGAGCCACGCACCTTGGTCTTCTTCCTCGGCCTCTCCTCCTCATCGTCTCCTCCATCCCTTCCACCTCGTCGATCATCATCCCAGACCTTCGGCTCCTTAGGCGGGGCATTAGCCTTTCCTCCACCCTTCCTTCCATTACTCGGCTCGTTATCCCTCGTCCTAGGCTTCTCCTCCCTCCTCTCGGCCCGCCTCTTCTTCCTCCTGTTATCCCTCAACACTCCCCTCCTCCTCCTCTCCTCCAACAGCTCCTCCTTGCTCTTGACCTCACCCTCCTTGCTCTCGGCTCCAGCGCCACGCTTGTGCGCTTGGATGTCGGCGATCCGCTGCTGCAACTTCTCGCGCAACTCGGTGATGGTAGGCGCGGGGCCGTCCGAGGCTTGATGCTTGCGCAGGACGGGGACGGTGATCTCCTCGTCGTCGGAATCGGCAAAGTCGGTATCATTGGCCGAGTCCTCGTCCTCCTCATCCTCGTCGTCGTCCTCCTGGTCGGCCTGAGAATCATCCTCCCAGTCCGAATCGTCCTCGGCTCGCTCCTTGCCCTTCTTGTCCGCCTCGGCTTTGGCAGCCTGGATCTCAGGGATAGTCCTCGGCTCGTCGGGGTCGTACTGTAGTCGTTCAGAGCCCGAGGAAAGTCAGCGGGGAGACGCAAAAAAGAGGCCTGGGGCGCGAGAGACTAACCCTGGCGATGCGAGCCTTCTTGAGCGCTTCGGACTTGGCAGCCTTTACGTTGACATCGTTGGCCTTCTTCTTGGCTGCCTTCTTTTGCGCCTTGGTGAGGGGAGCCTGGAGGAACGAGAGCGGCCGCAACGAAAAGCGCGAAGGGCGTTAGCTCTTGCTGCTGCTGAGCTACTAGCGAGCAGACGTACAGCGGGTTTGGGAGCCTCCTCGGTGTGAATGTAGTACTTTGCTGGGATGTAGCGCAAGAGTTGATCGAACGAGTCGTTGTGAGCCTTGAGGCTGGCCTGTGTCGAGAGCAGAACGCAAAAGCTGGGTTAGGGACCGAGCTGTCAAGCTACAGAGATGAGGCTGTAGTAGGCTGACCTTGATCTCCTCCCTCTGCGTTGAAGTGGAAGCTGCTGTTGCCATCGTTTTGTCGCCTCGAGATGAACAAGCGAGGGTGAGGCGGGAAGGGAGGAGAGCAGCGAAGCGAGCACAGCGCTCAGCACTTCGAGACAGATTCGGCTCGGCCCCTCTTGACCTGCTACATCTCACTTCGTCACTTCGAATCGACCTACAGCAATGGCACCCAAACGCGTCGTATCCCGCTCTACAGCAGATTCACCCTCAGCAGCCGCTGCTGCCGCTTCCTCCTCCGCCAGCACGTCCAAGCCAGCGCCCGTCATCCCTCCTGCGGCTATCGCCAGGAAAGAGCCTGTAGCAACACCAAATGCTGGCTTCTTCAGCTCACTAGACGGCCTCTGGACGAGCTACATCGACACCAGTACGTCCTGAAGCGGCTCGACCAGCTGCGCGAGGCGTGGAGCCTGAGAGACGAGCTCCGAGCGCGTCGCTGCTGCACTGTAGAGCAGAGCTGACCTCGGCGCGTACTCTCTCAATAGCACCGAAGAACCTCAAGCTACTCGACTCGCTGCAGCTCTTCCTTATGCTCACCGGCATCGCTCAATTCGTCTACTGCCTCGTCGTGACCAACTACCCTTTCAACGCCTTCCTCGGCGGGTGAGCTGTCACTGGAATGTAGCGCTATGATTTCCACGGCTGACCGACCCTTGCTCGCCCACAGCTTCTCCGCCACGGTCGGCCAGTTCGTGCTCACCGCTTCGATGCGATCTCAAGTCAACCCTGCCAACAAGGAGGTGTTCCCTACCATCTCGCCTGAACGGTGAGCTTTTACTCTTCCTTTCGCTGCCCTCCTAGCCTTCAGCTGACCCCCAGTCGCCCGTCGTAGAGCCTTCGCCGACTTCGTGTTCGGCAGCTTGATCCTCCATTTCTTCGTGTACAATTACCTCGGTTGATTCGGGCCAGAAGAGCGCTGTAAACCAGCAGTCGTTTCGCTGGGCCTCCGGCGAGTCCTGATGGAGAGGAAGCGAGCAGCGCCGAGCGATCGCTGCGAGGAGCTCAGAGCCGAGCTCGCTGCTGGATTTCCGGAGACGTGCCGCTATGGCGACGACAGAACATGTACAGAACTGCATTTCCAAAACGCGGATCCTCCGACTCACGTACAACACAATGCGCTCGTCCCTGCCGTCGCCTACGTCTCCCTTCGGCGATGCTATTCCTCTGGCTGCCGCACCTCAGCGCCGGCGCTCGAACGCTGAAGAACGCCCCATTACAACGCTGCATGAGAAAAGAGGTCAGCTTGAGCACTTTGACGTGATGTGAGAGATCGGCGAAGCGACCCACATGCTCAAGTCGCCTAGAGAATCGGGAGGATGGCGAGGTCAGCTACAGCAGCAGGCGAGGGGAGCTCTCGAAAAGCAGACAACAGTGCACGTACAGACCCACTCGCCCAGCTCGAGGTAAGTGACGGCGAGTTGCTTCAAGTCCTTATTCTTGAGCTTGCCGACCGCGGGTGACAGGCCGGTGGAGCGCTGCAGGAGTGTAGAGCCGTTCAGTATGAGCTCGAGGAACACGCTCTGCATCGCCACGCCCACCTTGATGCCGGCGAGGACGGCGGAGATGAGGAGGGCGTCCAAGGTGAGGTGAAAGAGCTGGGAGATCAGGAGTCAGCTGGGGCGAGCCTGTAGCAAAGCAGTGATGTGATCTCACCCTGCCGAACATGCTGGCTTGATCAAGGGCGTGTGCTGAGAAAGCCGAAACGAGCTCGATGAGGCGGGAGGGCAAGCCGAAGCCTCCAGCTTGCGAATCCTCGCCTTCGGTGGTTGTTATCTCGCCGTTCACTCGACTCTCAAGTCGACTCGTATTTCGCAGCTCCGCCCCTGCGCTCCCCTACATCCTCGCTTCCTCTCCACCACAAGCGATAAGCGCTCCCTTCGACCGTCATGCTCATCGCGGCGCTCCCCCTCCTCGCTCTCTCCGCCTCGCTCGTTTCGGCCCTCCCTCAGCAACAGCTCACTTTCGCTCAACCTGCATCCCTCTCCTCGATCCTCCCCTCGCTTCAACTCCCTCCTTGCCACCTCCGCCAGCTGGAGAAGCACCTCGCCTCATTCCCAGAGACGAGGCGGGTCCGTCTCGAGGACGGGGCAGAGGCGCTCGAGATCACCGAGGGAGAGAAGGCGCTTCTCGTGCTCCAAGGAAAGCGGTTCATGGATGTCACGGACGAAGAGCAGCTGTTGCTTGTACAGGAGAAGCGTGCGTTGCCTTGCCTTGCGCTCCACTCGCGTGACCCCGATCCAGGCTGACGAGCTCGGTCTTTCTTGTGCAGAGACCTTCCCCTCCAAGTTGACCTACACGAGCAAGAAGCTCAGCAGCTTGTTCAAGGCTATTGACATCAAGGAGATGAAGACCTTCTTGACGGCCTTCTCAGCTCATCGCACTCGTTACTACCGCTCCGAGACGGGCAAGCTGAGCTGTTTGCCGGTGTTCTGCGCCTTATAGTACACGCTGACAGCTCTCCACGCCTACAGCAAAGTCAACAATTCCTCCTCAAGACCCTCAAGGACGTAAGTTCCGCTGTTTCGCTGTTCTCACAAGGCCGAGCTGACCCTCCCTTCCGCCGAATAGATCGCCAAAACCAACTCGAAGCTCCCCATCACCATCACCGAGTTCCCTCACTCGTGGGGACAGAACTCCATCATCGTTCGCTTCGAGCCCGAGGCTGCCTTCAGCGGCAACAAGACTTCGGACGAGATTGTCATCCTCGGAGGTGAGTGCCGGTCTCCTCGGCCGTTCTGCGGCACTTGCTGATGCTTTTGCTCGCCTCACAGCCCACCAGGACTCGACCAACCTTCTTCCCTTCCTCTCGGCTCCCGGAGCTGGTAGGTTGACTGCTTCAGCTCGCTCGAGCTTGCGCCGAGCTCCCTTCCACTCGGCTGACCCTCCCTTCGACAAAACAGACGATGACGGCTCCGGAACGACCTCGCTTCTCCAGGCTTTCCGCGTTCTGGTCGACGCCTCCTTCACGCCCTCTCTCAGCCCGGTTGAGCTTCACTGGAACTCAGCCGAGGAAGGCGGACTTCTCGGATCCCAGGCCATCGCGCAAGCCTACGCCAAGGCCAGCAAGAAGGTCCGCGCCTACCTCCAGCTGGACATGACCGCCGTCGTCAAGGAGGGCACCAAGCCCACCATCGGCCTCATTCGCGACTTTGTCGACCCCGACTTCACCGAGCATCTCGCTCGCGTTATTACAGAGTACTCGGAGATCGGCTGGACTAGTACAGAATGCGGTTACGTGAGTTTCTGAGATCTCTGCTGCCTCCCTACAGATCTCAGAGGGCAACTGACGCTTTCCTACCTTTCGCCTTTTCCGCTTCGGTTTTGCTCACCACCCAGGCCTGCTCCGATCACGTACGGCTTCCCACACCCCACCTCGTCTTCTACACCACACTGACCCTCTCTCCCTCTCACAGGCTTCTTGGACCAAGATCGGCGCCCCCTCGGCCTTCACCATCGAGTCCACCTTCGCCGATTCGAGCAAGGCGATCCACAGCTCGAGCGATACCATCAGTCAGCCTGGCTTCAGCTTTGAGCACATGGCGCAGTTCAGCAGGGTTGCTATTGCTCTGGCGGTCGAGTTGGGAGGTGGAGAGGGATTGAAGCAGCTTAGGGCTTAGGCGGGGAGAGGGAGAGCGCCGAGGGGGTTGGAGAGGGCTGAAGAGGGTAGAGCATCGGGTGGAGATGTAGATGCTAAGCTTATTCTGTTCTTATTGACATTAACTATTCCTCATTTAAGCGCGGGTTTAGAGAGACGAGAGTCCGAGCTTTAGTCGTCTTCGGTCGAGCTGCTCTCCTGCTCGTAGAACATTATGGCGAACTCGAAAGCTCTGGCGAGGGCAAGGGCTTGTGCTCTAGACTAGCGACAGAGATAGCTGTGCGCATACCGAGCTCACGACGCTGCTCCCCCGCAGCGCAATCCTCTCTTCAATGCCGAGCTCGGCGTTGCTGCCCTCGCCCTTCCCGACTTCACCGAACACCTCGCTCGCATCATCACGAAAAACTCGGAGCTTCAATTTACAGACACTATCTGCGGCTACGTGAGTTTCTGAGCTCTCTGCTACCCTCCTACAGCTCTCAGCCGGCCGCTAACGGTTTCCTTCCTCTCGTCTTTCCCCCTTCGGCTTTCCTCACACCCAGGCCTGCTCCGACCACGCACGTCTCCCACACACCTCTCGTCTTCTACACCACACTGACCCTCATTCCCTCCAACAGGCCTCTTGAACCAAGATCGGCGCCCCCTCGGCCTTCACCATCGAGTGCACCTTCGCCGACTCGAGCAAAGCGATTCACAGCTCGAGCGACACGATGAGTCAACCTGGGTTTAGCTTTGAGCACATGGCGCAGTTCAGTCGTGTTGCTATCGCTCTTGCGGTTGAGCTGAGAGGTGGCAGGATGAAGCAGCTTAGGGCTTAGGCCGGTCGGAGGGGAGCGGGGGAGCGCCGAGCGCTGAGGGGGTGCAGCTGGTGAAGGGTCCGAAGTGGCTGTAGGGTACTGTGAGAGCTCGATATAGACCGCTGACTCTCTGCAACGCTCCCTGCAGCTCTCCAGCCTTCCCGCTCAGCGCTGCCCCCCTTTCGCTCCTCTCCTCAGCGCCGAAGTGAAGCTGAGCCGAAGTCGCGCGAGCAGCAACGATTGCAAGACGGTAGCGTCGGACGCGATCCACCAAGCTGGAGCTAGCTCTTGCGGGTAGCTACGCCTCAGCTCAGTGAAAGCTAACGCCGAGCTCGCTTTGCTTAGCCTTTCGAGCGACTTCACGGGCATTGGACCGAGCCGAACGAGACTTATAAGTACATCGCATCTCGTGACCCCTCCCACTTGACGGCCTAGACAACTACCATCACTCCCTCAGCTCTCGCCCAAGCCGGTCCCTCAAAGCTGCTCCTTCAACATCAACGACCTCATCGGCTCGCACCGCCATGAGCGTCTCCGCTCCATACACGTCACCGGTCGCTCGTATCCTTCCCGCCAGGTTCAGAGGAGAGTGGGCGACCTCGGCGATGGCGTCGCAGCGCCGCTCGGTCATCCACGCCTGTTGAGGGTTGAGATACCGACGGTTCCTCCTCCGTTCGGTCCAGATGTCCCAAGAGTTTTTGATGACTGCGGTCGCAACCGTTCCATCGTCGAACTCGTAGGACGTGCAGACGCGAGGGGTGGCGCCTGGCCCTTCGGCGGAACGGCCACAAAAGGTGATTATCCTGAGTGTCGACCGGTGAGGGTCGAGCGCGGCAGTCATTGCGGCGCCGAAGAGCTCGTCCTCCTTGTCCTTGGTGTCCTTTTCGAGTCCGACGTCGATCTGGACGAGAGGGGAGGAAGCGAAGCGCTGGAGGAGGACGAGCATGACGGCGGAGGGAGAGGACCAGCTGAGCGAGTGGAGCTTGGAGAAGTCGACCATCTTGGGCGTCTTCTGCTTGAAGAGCGCGCTCGCCTCGGCGGGGTCGGAGGGCACAGAGAGATGTAGGTCCTCGAGCGTGTCGGCGAAGTGCTCGGCGAAGGACCAAATGGGTTCCGTCAGGTGCTCTCCAAGAGGGAAGGTGGTCCTGAGTGATCGCAAGCTTGAGCGGAACTTCCAGTCGTGCTCCCCCCAGCTGTTGCCGAATGCCGCTCCTTCGGAACCCCAGTTTTCATAGCCGACGTCCAGCTCGACGAGGAATTCGCAAGCTGCAACGGCAGCCTCGAATGACCGTTGGTCCTCCTCCTCTGTGCGCGGGTTGAAGTCCTCGTTGCCCTCCCCAAAGTGGAAACCTCGGATGGACAGGCGCTGGAGGGCGGGCATGGCGGCGATAACCCACGCGAAGACGGCGGGGGTGGACCTACGCAGCGTGAGCTGTTTGACATTTCGAACGACGTGGAGAAATGCTTGACGGTGAATCTGGACCTCGTGCGAAGGGCGATTGTCGGCGCCACGATAAAGGGAGAGGGAGAGGAAGGTGTAGACGTGATAGGCGAGGAGCTCTAGACGGCGGAGTCGGGGAAAGAAAGGCAGGGCGATCATGAGCTCCCTGTCGCTGGCGTCGATGGCGGCGTCCTCTTCCTCTGTTGTCGTCTCGCCTCCCATGTCGAAGGCGACCTCCTCGACGAATTGAGCGTACTTCGGCAGGATCACACTCCGAAAGAGAGGGCTGGTGCAGTTAGGTGAGTCCAGGCGCTGTATAGTAGACAGGGCATAGTCAGCTCATGCTGATCCGGTCAGAGGCTCGAAGAAGACTCACGCGGAAGACGAAAGGGGCGGCGATGGCGCTCCATGCTCGGTCGAGCCGAAAGAGGGTGCCCAGGCTGTTGCCTTCCTTGACATCCTCCCTTGGTGGATAAATGTCCTCGTCCTAGATCTCGCCAATGCGCTCCTTCTGTTTACTGAACGCCTGATCCTGGTGCAGAGCGTGCGAAGCGATCATCCGCTTGATCTCGAGTGGCAGGTTTGACAGCGACGGTGGCGAGACGGAGGTATAAGGGGAGCTCATGGCGGCGGTGAGAGCGTATGGGGAGAGCGTTTGAAAGAGCTGAGGATGTGGTGCCGGCGATGAAGAGGGACGCGACGAGGTGAGAGCAGCGAACGCGAGCGATGGGAAAGCTGTAGCGGTATCGGGAGTTCAGCGACAAGTTCAAGGTTACTGTGAGCGTCGACGAACCTGTAGCGAGCGCGCGAGTCTCGGGCAGCGAGCTTTCAGCGAGGAGCAGAGCGGATTCGAGCGTCCTTTCTAACGGTCACGGATCGTCAGCTGTGGGCTATAGAGGAGTACAGAGCAGTACAGCCTCACCAGTAGCTTCGATATCAATAGCTCGTGTCGTCCTAGTCCAGCAGCGAAGTTGAAAGCGAGAAGAGACGAGGTGAGCGTAGGAAAGCAAGAGGTGGGAGCGCGTCGGGAAGTGAAGAGGGTGGAGATGCAAGAGGCGAAGCATGGTTGTAAGGAGGCCAAAGCTGTCATTGTCCATGCCGTAGATCTCTTCTTGCTCGGTCGTCGCTCTGCAGGTCGTCGACTCCGCGCTCGGCGTTCAGTCCTCAGCGAGCCAACACTTGCTGTCTCGAGCTGGACGTTCGCCCAGTCCCAGTCACAGTCACATCGCAAGTATACAACAACCCTCTACTGCATAACACCTCGACTCTGCTCTACCGACCCTGCCACTCCCGCCACGCCCAATCCTCCGGCCACTCGGGGCGGCCCTGCTCGGCGACCGCAGGGGCGAGCTCGCGAGGCTCACTGTCGAAGAGAGAGCTGTGCTGGGCGAGAGAAGACGCAAAGATGTCGATCTGACCGGCGGACATGTCGAGGAAGGTTGATGAAGCTGCTTGGGAGTCGGAGCCGAGGTGCTCGGCGCTGCAAAGGCAAGCGTCAGCGACGGTTTTCCAGGGTGAGAAGGACGAGTACGCACTCGAATATGGAGGCCCACAATGTGCTCATCTTTTCCTCTTGCACGCTGGCGAATGGAGCTAGCGAGAGGTAAAGCTCCGCGGGCGCCGTTTTGGGCGAAAGGAGGAAGGCTTCGTAGTCGAATTGGTCAGCAGGTCGCCAACCGTTGACGTAGCTTGACAGCTTCTTGCAGCTTTGAACGGCCCAGTCGGCCTCCGGAGTACTGTGACGATGGAGGAGCGTCAGTTGCGAGCGAAGCGGCGAGGTATGGAGAGGAGACTGACGAGGCCTTGAGCGATTGCAGAGCGCGAATGGAGGTGTGGAGGCTCTGCGCCACGCGGAACAGATAGTTGCCTCCAATAAGCTGTCCTCGAAGCGTATGAAACGCGACCATGCAGGCGAAGCCTTAACGCAAGAGGTCAGCTCGTGCCCGAGAGAGCGCCGAAAGCTGGCGAGGAGCTCACCAGCGTTCATAGGGATCCAATGGAAGCACTTCTGTACCTGATCGGCCTCCATAAGCTTCGACATGATCTCAGACCACGACCAGACGGCCTCCATGTTGACCTGGAAGCACTCGGAGAGATGCGAGAGTGAGGAATCCCTGGCCTTGACGATGGCGAGGATGAAGGGACCAATAAGGGCGAGTTGTACGGCGTGGAATAAGCCTCGAAGCTGAGCGCGTGCGGCGAGACTGTTGGCGGCGCCGGCTCCGGTGAACGACCTGTGAGAGGCATTAGGGCCGGAGGTCAGCGAAGAGCCTTACGAGCAGCTACAGAGATTTCTACTCACCAGCTCAGATGACTAGGAAGTGACTCGAGCCCTTTATGTCGGAGTGGACAGGTCAGCCGAGGCGGAGAGGAAGCGAAGGCATGCAGAAAGACACTCACACTGGTCGAGCTCGGCCTTGAGCCCTTGCACAACCGGCCACATCTCCTGAGCAGGCGTGGGGCAAGATCTGAGGGCATGGGTATGCTTTAAGACCTTGCCTTGAATTAACGCGAGCATTGCGAGCCACTCGAAGGTCTCGACGAGGCTCGGCGAAGGCGAAGGGCGCTCGAGGGGGGCGTTGTTCCATCGGTCGAGTGCTTCGTCGTCGATGGTGAGACTGCAAAAGTAACAGTCGTCAGCTGAGGACACACAGGGCGAGCTTCCAAGCCAAAACATGAGCGCACGGATAGCTGAGGTCGATATCCTCGTCTTGAATCGCGACCGGTCGACCGAGCGAGGCAGAGATGAAGCCTGTGGACCAGCAGGAGCATCAGCCAAACGCGGTACTTTCGATGACAGACGTTTCAGTTCACGATCGAGGAAGTAGAGACAGTGGAAAGATCGTTTGCGAAGCTGATGCTCGAGCGGCGAGCGAGTCCATTTCTCGGAGGACTCGAGGTGCGCTCCGACGTCGACAAGCTTCCGAACTAGTTTGGGGAGAGTAAGCGAGTAGGATGAGAGCCTGTTCAGCTAGTGCAAGAGCGAGAGAGACTCACGACCGATCCCTGCCGCTGACCAAGCGGATGGCGAGCACTCGGCGCCGAGTAGATGTATGACCACGAGGGCTGACCTTTGTAGGTCGTACAGCGTAGGGAGCTCTGAGCTAAAAACTCCGAGGTTGGAGTAGGAGCACGAGGAAGTGAAGAGCGCCTTGGACGTCCATGCTCCTCCTGGAGAGGAAGGGCTCTTGACCCAGCGGGCGCCGATGGCGAGGACGATGAAGACTGATGACAACAAAGGGTCAGCAGTTGCGTTGAAAGCCTCGAAGGTCTCACGAAGAGACCTGAAAGACACATCTGAGTCGGCCAGTCCAGCAGCGCGAGCTCGGTCGAACGACGGGCGATGAAGGAGGGGCAGCTGATCGTTGAAGTGGGAGAAGGACGAGTCGACGAGTTGTTGGACAACGTCAGAGGGTGGTAGAGGGTAGTTGAAGGATGTAGGTCGGTCGGAGCTGCCTGAGATGAGGTGGTCCACCAGTGATTGCTGCTGGCCTTGAGCGGTGATCTGCACGCCGTTGACGTAGTCGTGCAGGAGCTCGTCGACGAAGCTCTGCGGAGCGGTCTTCCCGGCGAAGCGCTGTGTATGGGATCGTAGTCAGCTCCGAACGGCCTAAGGCGAAGAGAGAGGCGGATCTCGGCTTACATCGTCGTAGAGGTAGGCGGGCGGCGGCGACAGCCAAGCTCGATTCGTCAGCGAGGACATGTCGGACCCTTCCTGGCGTTGCAGCGCCCGAATCGCCTGCTGCAGCTCTTGCGAAGAGTTCGGCTCGGTCGAGGCTGAGCGGTTGGCGAGAGCGACGAGATCAACTCCGGCCGAGCTGCTGAGATTGCGCAGGAGGTCTTGAGTAGCTTGTAGGCGTAGTTCTAACGATTCGACGTAGGTCTTGGGCGGACCGAGCAGCTTGGGCGCGAAGGAGCAAGCGATCCCCACGCTCTCGCAATACTCGCAGGGACCTCCGTCGGGCTCGGCTGTCGTGCAAAGGGCTGTCAATGAGATTTTAAGCTCGAGCGTGCTCTGAAACTCACTGCTGACGGCACAGCGAGTCTTGCGGGACCGACAAGCTTGGAAACGGCGAGACTGTGAGCGTTCGGCGACCTACCGAGATAGACGAGCACTCACATTCACATGCTGGTCCTGCACGACTACTCAGCCTCCACTGCTTGTCCAAGATCCCGTTCGAAGCTGGGTCGGAAGCCATCGCTTCCAGTCGAGGAGAGTGCGGCGCTTGCACAGAGACTGCAGTGCGCGATGCGTCCAGCAGGAGCAGCGAAGCAGACTTATCGAGGAATCAAGCAGCGCAGTAGTCGAGTCAAAAGTTGTCGAAGGACAAGAGCGTTCGAACTTCGCCTCTCTGGGTTACGAGAGCGCCGAAAGAGCTCCGCCTCTTTATAATCAGCTCGAACAGACCCACCTGTCCAGCACAAGTTATTCTGTAGCTCTAAGACTTGCACTCCTGCTTCGCTGAGCCGGTCAGAGCAGAACTCGGCGATGCCTTACCCCTGCCTCATCCGCCGAGCTTGCTTCTCACTCGTAGCGCGCTATATGAGAGCTCTGAGACTCTCACGACTCATATGCACTCCCCTCCGACCCATCTCGAGAAATGCTGCACCCTTCCAGCGCTGTCTTCAGCTGCTCGGCGCTCTTGCCGCATCTCGGGCGAGCGCTTTGCACACGCGTGAGGCCGTTTTGCGCGCTTCTCAGAGCAGGTACACTTTCGAGTTGTTGAGCGGTATGTCTTACCAGCTTCAAGCCATCTCCCAGCCGCTCATGGGCGGCCATTCCGCGAGAGAAATCATCGCCGAACTCGCTCGACAGGCTTGCAGTGTGCTTACGCGGGACTTCTCTGGTCGCTCCGTATCTTGATAATGTTCCATGTTGAATGTTGAACGTAATTGGGCAGCTCAGTGATGCACCAGACAACAGCGGCAGCTAGCTGCTGAGCTCGGCGAGCTCGGATGCGCAGACAGCCTCGGTCAGCTTGCAGAGAGCTACAGCTAGGCGAGTCGATTGTGTTGCACAGTAACACAGACCCTTCTCTTCCTCGAAGCGAGTTGTAGGTGAACTTGAAGCCCACGCCCCCTTTTCCGTCCAGGCGCCCTTGGGCTTCGTCTCTTCGTCATCCTCCCCCTGGCCCTTCCCCGAACTCGACTGCAAGAGCTCCCGCGCCACGTAGCAAGCCCGTGTAGGACTATAGGACTGGAGCACTTCGCCTCGACCTCTCGCCTACTCTACCAGCACCTCCCTCCCTCCCTTGGCTACCTGCCAACAAATCTCTGCGTCACCGGCTCACCCTTCTCAAACGGACGATCAACAACAGCTCCGAAAGCTCCGCCTGCCACCGCCTATAGCCCACCAGTAGTCTAGTAAACTACATGACCAGCGTCCACACTCGCTCCCATCACCCTCTCCCCGCAGCGGCTCAAACGCTCGCACCCGATTTCTCAGCCAGCTTCGCCATGGATTCGCCTGGCTTGAAGCGTGAGGACGGCCTTCGTGAGTCCGATCCTTCCGTTTGCCAGCTTCTGTAGCAGGTGCTTTTGCGCCGAGGAGCATTACCAAGTCCGATGGTCTGCTACAGCAAGGCGGTGGCGAGCGCGCCCACCGACGATGGTCTCAAAGGGACGACTAAGCCGGCCGGTCGGAGGGAGGCTAAGCTGTCGTTAGGGCGTTTGGGCGCAGGGGTCGGGTTGTGTACACAGCTCTTTGTACTCGTCCACAGCTGTTGTCTTTGCCTCGGCGCTCGAGGGCCCCATGAAGCAGCTCGGCGGGAGATGGGCACGCGTTGCGAGTATTGTGGCGCGCAGTGGTCGACTCGCGTGCTCAGTGGGATTGACCAGCTCGCGAGGAGTCTGAGATACAGTAAGCTAACCTTTCGAATACATCTCAATAGCCTTCGGTCGTCACGTCCGTTCGTCGTCGGATCCCATCTCTCGCGGAGGCAACTTCTCGCTCGACGGCGCGGTCGGCGCTCATCTCCTCGACCAGGAGCCCAACCCCTTCGAGCGCTCCTTCTCCGGACCCGACCCTCGTGCAGGAAACCAAGCCGACGGGGGCGTCCCATCCGCTGCGCCCGCTCGTCGCGCTCGCTCCATCTCGCCGAACTCGCTCCTTCCTCGACCGACGCCCGGTGGAACCCAGAAGCTGCCTCCCCTCTCCTTCATGCAAACGCCTAGCAACGAGCTGCAAAACTATGGATGGGGATCCGACTCGCTTCGCACTGGTCCCCTCTCGCCCGCCCTCCTCAACGGACCGACTGGACACCACGGCCTCTTCGACATGAACCAGCGCCGCACTGGTCTCACGCCGATGGGTCAGCCTGGTGGATCCGTCTCTTTCCCTCCTCCTTCTCCCGCCACCGCGGCCCTCTTCGCCATGATGACCAACAACACCCCTGGAACGGCCGAGGCAGCGGCGCTCGCTGGCGGTGGACCTCGTCCTCATGAGGGTCCCAACGAGAGCAACCACTTCGAGGCGAGCTTCGCCAGGACGGGAGACGCCTCAAAGTCGGGACCGGATCCCCACAACGGCTCGACTCGCTCGGCACTCGCCAACCAGCTCAACGGCCAAACGAGTCGCTCGATGGCGCCTCAAGGGATGCACGGCCTCGGCTCGCAACCTCCTCCTCAACCTCAGACCAGCTACTTCCCTACGCAACCCGCCTCGCAAGACATCTACGCTCAGCAACAGCAGCAGCAGCAGCAACAGCAACAACAGCAACCATCAGGCTACCCCGGCTACCCTCCGCAACAGGCCGGCGGTGCGCAACCCCCTCCCTTCGGCAACCAGAACCCTTTGTACCTTCTCTCGCAAGCCTCGGGCCACACGGACGACGCCGTGGTCGCTGCCGCCGCGCTCAGTGGACTCGCCACCCCCGGCGGATCGTACGGTCCTCCCTCGTCGATGGATCAGATGCTCGCTGCTCAACAGCAGGGCGTCGTTCCCATCATGACGGGCTCAGCCTCGGGAAGCGGCACCAAGTCCATGTCGCCCGCTTCGTCGAGTAATGGACCTACTCCCTCGGCGACCAAGGCTCAACCGAAGCGAGGCGCGGCGGGCAAGAGGAAGAAGGCCGATTCGGCGGCGGCGGAGGAGAAAAAGCCGCCCGCTAAGAGGGGCAAGAGGGGCGCTGCTGCAGCGGCGGCCAAGGTGGAGAAGGATGAGGACGACGACTTTGATGAGGGAGGGAAGCAGGAGAGCATGAGCCCTCAGGCGCATAGCAGTAACCCCAACGAGACTGAGGAGGAGAAGAGGAAGAACTTTTTGGAGAGGAACCGTCAAGGTGGGTCGCTTTGGTTCGCTCTGTTCTTCCCTCGAGCTGCTCGCTGACCTTACCCACTCTTCGCAACAGCCGCCCTCAAGTGTCGTCAACGCAAAAAGGCATGGCTCGCCAACCTGCAGCAGAAAGTTGAGATGCTCACCACCGACAACGACACGCTTCAATCGACGGTGACGAACCTCAAGGAGGAGATCCAATCCCTTCGCGCCATCCTCCAAGCCCACGCCAACTGCCCCGTCGCAGCGACTGCTCCTGGACCGAGGGGACCTGCGCCTGGAGGACCGGCGTACCCATCTAACGGAGGTCATCAGCCTCGCTACTAGGCTTCCTCGCTCGCTCGCTTGCTCAAAAAGGAGCGCGACTCGAGTCTCGGCGCTGGCTCGGCTCGCTTCTCATCCCCTCCTCTTCCCTCCCCTATTACCCTACCCCCCTTCGTGTTGTCTCTCCTTATTCCTTTTGAACCTACTCTCGTGTCTCTCTCCCTCCTCGAGGCTGTACGTGGATCGTCAGTCGTTCGATGGATCCTGTGCTCGCTCGCTTCGCAGAGAGCTTGCCACTCATATAGTCCCCCTCTCCTCCTCACTGCTAGTCTTGTGGATAGCTTGTTCATAGTGCAATGTTCGTCTCAAACATAACGAGTCCGTGAGAGCGGTCAGAGCGAGTCGATTCGCCCTCTTCGACCTCCGAGCTGGCCTGGCGCAGAGGGGAGAGAGTCGCGCTCAAGGATTGGCTCAAAGGTTGGCTCCTCACCTCGTCGTCATGTCCTCTACTTCAGCAGTCACGCCTTTTGTATGTGCTCAGAAGTATCGCTGTACCGTCTTACAGCTCTACTAACCACCCACTGCACTACAGTCGACCGCTCACCGTCGCTACGTTCAGGTGCGTCTCCAAGCTCGGCTCCGAGCTGCTGCTCTCGTCTCGCTACAGTCCAGCTGAACCGTTCTGCACCTATATAGCACCTCTACCGTCGCGCTCTCAAGGGAGCACAGGACTGGTTCGCTCTTCCCCCTCTCTGCCAGCCCAGTCTGCTCGCTCGCTAACCTCTCCCAACTCGTAGGTACGTCCGCCGCGATCTGTGGCGCAACAAGGCCATCGAGATTCGCGTACAATTCGAACGCAACCGTCATGTCAAGGACCCGAGGGCCGTCGCCGCGCTGCTGAACGAGGCGGAGAAGGAGGTGCAGAGGATGGCTCATCCTGATCCTTATCGACGTGAGTTGGCTGAGCGACAGAGCGGGGAGAGTCCGAGAGGCAGATTGAAGGTGGAGCAGCCGGTGAGAGGTGTGTAGGGATACAGGAACTGACGCTCGCTCTGCGCTTGCCCGCTCCTAGCATCACTCTTCCCTGACGGCACAAAGTGGTGAGTCCCGCTGGTTCGCCATCTGTAGCGTTCTGCGCTGTAGCTGACTGTCTCGTACTCTTCTCGCTATCCTCAGGGAGCGCAACCTGCCTGTACGTCTCCCGTCCCCGACGGCAGCTTTGTTGTCGGGCCTCTCGACCTTGCAGCCGCGCTCACCTACACAGTGACTGACCGCTCTTATAACCTACAGCCTCGCATGTTCACTCAGGAGGAGAAGGACGCCGCTCTCAACGCTCACTAAGCGCTGCACGTCGAGGATTGGGACCAGGCCGAGCAGGGGCAAGGGAGGAGCCGCCGAGGGTGAAGAAGAGGCGCTCAAAAGCTCGCGAGGCGGGCTAGTTGTAACGAGCAGAGGATTTGGTTTCGTATTCAGGCCTCGAGGGGGGCGGGAGAGGCGGGAGCTGGCTTGCGAAGGAGGAGACGGAGATGGCGAGGACTGCTTCGCTTATGGGACGGAAGACAAGGACGGGCGCGGTACTGCTTCTCGCGACAAAGAATGTGTATACGCTACACCTCGATGCGCGCCCTGCCCCCCTGCTGCTCGACTCCCATCTCGGCTGAAGCGATAGGAAGGGCTGCCTGCGCCGAGCGCCGAGCCGATTAACCCTGGAGTCAGTGCTCTCCATGCTCCGCGGGAACGAGAGGACACATTGCCGAGCTCTAACGGCTGCTCTCATACAGCTCGCCAGCGTCCACGTCGCTCGGCTACAGCCTCATAGTCGAAGCTTCGGAGATGGGCTGGCAGAGGCGCGAGAGTCCAAGCGAAGCTGCGGGCAACGCTTCTCGAGCAGAGCTGAATGTAGATCTAGTATCGGACAATGTGCAGCATCTCAAATTTGAGCAGAAGCTTCAGAAATATGACACCCCTTTGGAAGCTCGACGACGCATTCAAGAGCCAGCTTGATCTCTCCCGCGTCGCTTCGTTTCTGCACCTCAGCAGTTCGCTTCTCGTACACAGATATGTCAGGAGCACCATCTTCACCACTGCGCGTACCAGACTTGGTCTCATTCCACGAGCAAGAAGCGGCCAAGCGGTCACCTTCCTCGTCGCCCACCGCCTCGCGGACAGCTCCCAACCCTCTCGACTCGCCTCAGCCCGGCCCAACCTCCCCTTCGCCTCAACCCAAGGCTTTGCCCACCGTAGACTCGCTCAAGCTCGATAGCTTGAACGTCAAGGACTC
This sequence comes from Leucosporidium creatinivorum, assembly GCA_001600635.1. NCBI lineage: Eukaryota > Fungi > Basidiomycota > Microbotryomycetes > Leucosporidiales > Leucosporidiaceae > Leucosporidium > Leucosporidium creatinivorum. The sequence continues at coordinate 470,031 of BCKL01000002.1, read as the reverse complement.
GACTAGCGATATCAATTCTTCTCAAGGCGTTAGCCCATCAGGGTCGCTCGTCTTGGAGGACATCAAGGAGGGAGAGCCGTTGAAGACTACAGAGCAGAACAAGGACGACAGCGATTCGGATGGGGACGTCGACGACGCTGCCATGACCGAGTCGCAGCTGTTCCCGGCCGCCTCGAAAGACAACAAGGAGGAGGGAGCCAAGGATGGCGAGAAGAAGGCTGCTGGCGAGCAGGAGAGTTCGACTACATCGGCACCAAAAGACGGCAAGGACGAGGCGGAGAAGAGCGACAAGCCCGCTGCTGTCGAGGAGGAGCAGGTCGACCCCCTCGAGAAGCTACGCGAGCTGTTGGAGTCGCTGCCGGAACAGGAGCAGGAGATCGTTCGCAAGAACTTGGAGAACATCAAGAACTACCCCGAGGAGCTGCCATTGAGCGCACCATGGAGTGAGTCGTCGTCTCGGCGCCTTCGCCTTCCGAGCCCTTGCTGACCCTCTCGCTCTTGCTCTCGCTCTTTCTCTCTACTACAGCCCTTCATTTCTCCGACACTTCCGGCGCCAACAAATCCTCCCACGGCACGACTCAGGACCAGTACGACGAGGGCGTCAAGAAGGTCTTCTCGGCTTCCACCGTCCCCACCCTCGTTGGTCAACTCAAGGCCTACAAGAAGATGGTGCGGCCCAAGCGGTTCAAGGCCAACGAGCCCGATGGGATGGGACTCAGTCGTGCAGGACAGAACTTGCACTTCTTCCGCGAGGGAGTGTCGCCGACTTGGGAGGATGCTTGGAACGCCAAGGTGAGCCCTATCGCCCGTTCGCTCTCATTGTTGGTCGTTCGCTGACTATTCGCTACTATGCTACAGGGTGGACGTCTTATTATCTCTCCTCCCTCGGCCCTCTTCGAGACCGTCTTCGAGCGTCTCGTCCTCCTCCTCGCCGGCTCGGTGCTCGAATGCGGAGCTTCCGAGCGCCTCGCCGCTTCGGAGAAGAAGGGCAACGAGGGTCTTATCATTGGAGTGGTTGCTAGTCGTCGTGCTGTGCGTCTTGTCCTTTCTCGACTCCGCAAGCGCCGAGAGCTGATTCTGATTTCGTTGCAGAGGGGAGATCGTATCGAGTTGTGGCTGGGAGGAAAGGAGCCAAGGCAGCCTGCGCCTGCCGAGTGGATCGACAAGCTCAAGGAGTCCCTGTCGGAGGAGCTGGTCATGCCCGAGGTGAGCTGCTCGCGAGGGACTTCGGTCGACGCCTCAGAGCTAGACGCTGACTTCCCTCCTTCTTCGAACTACAGCTGCGTCACGGCAAGTACAAGAAGCACTTCTCGTAGATCATCCTGTTTATTAGCATGGCATCGAGCCTGTGTAAGGAGTAGCCCACTCCCTGTGAACGACGAATCCTCTTCGCAGCATTCTCCGACCGAGCAAGCGATCCAGTTCCGTACAGATCCGAATGAGCCAAACTGAGCGCCGAAACCTTCCTGCGGTTCGACCCGACTTCGGTCCTCGCTACTTGCCTCTGGGAAGCGAGAGGACCGAAACTCGCCTTCGCGGTTTGCGAAGTCGTCGCTCTACCTCCTGCCGTGAGCTGCTCTCGCATCGAAGCACCAACAGCACATTCTGTACGTTCTGAATTCGGTGTGCATATCGTGGGACGACTATAGATGCCTGTACGGCGATTCTCGAGGGTCGAAGGAGAGGTGGCGGAGGAGCAGGGCGTCCTTCGTCAGATGCAGCCGGGGGAAACGCCTCTGGAGAGCAGCAGGACCTCAGCATACTGCCAATCCTCCCCTACACACGTTCGCCAAATCTGCAGCATCGAAGCTAACCCCCTTCTACTCCCTTCGTCCTCAGCTCCGCACCTCGCTCTTCACCCACCACCACACAGTACCGAGCAGGACGATGACCATCAGCGCCAACACCTCAGGACGAGTCCGTCACGGAGAGGAGGACGCAGCGGTAGCTTGTACGTCGTTCGCGGTCGTGTGAGATCGGAGTCGGACGCAGGGTCGCTGATGAGCTGTCTTCTGTGGCATACAGACCGCCTGCAGGTCATTGGAGCTCGTGAGGGTGCTATCAAGGTATGTGGCTGCTCGCTCGTGCTGTGGTGAGGGCTGAAAGCTAACGCCGAGCTTACACTATCAGGGAACGATCATCGCTGGATCTATCATTGCACTGTAAGTAGAGTCAAGTACACGTACTCGAGAAAATCTTGTTGATCCTCTTGGCCTGCAGATGCCACTGGAGGTGCGCAACTCGCTCAAACCGAACTCCCAGCGCCGATCTGACTCTCGCTTCGCAGGTTCCCCTTCATGAGGAGGCAAACACTCGCTGGAAAGGCCTTCCTGACGATGTGGTGAGTCTTTTGTATTCGTAGTGCTGTCACACGTTGCTCTAGGAGGCGTCTGGGCCCTCAGACGTCGCCAGTACCGCTGCTCGGCGCCGTTCGCCCCTCGAGCTTAACGCTAACAGCCTCCAACACCTACCAGGGGTACCATCTTCGGTATGGTAACGCACGCGGACCATTATTTGTTAAACCACGAGCAAATAAAGAGAAAGAGTGAGGAAGAATGGAGGAACTTGGCGAGGAAGGGTGAGCTTCCGCGGAAGGTTTCGCTGAGGGGGAAGGAGAGCAGTACGCTGACCCTCGTTCTCTCTACAGAAATCGCCGCACAAGGCAGCGTCCCCAGCGAGACCTCCATGCGGAAATGGAAGGCCACCTTCGACGCGGCTCGAACGGAGACTGGGATGACCCACGGCGGCGCCGAGGGATTGAGGCCGGGGGCTTCCGAGTCGCCCGTGCTGCAGGCGTTGGGAGACGGAAAGGCTGCGCATGGGGAGGAGTCGTCTGCTTAGATGTAGAGAGGCTGCAAAGCTTCGTTCCACCCTTCGCTTTTGCTGTGAGCCGCGCCGAGAGACCGCCGAGACGTCGAGATGGACAGCTAGCAATTTCAGTACAATACAGGGAGGTGATGCTACATGCGGAATGCTAGCTAAGCCCTGGGCTTGAGCATGAACTTGCTGAAGAAGTTGCCTGGAGGGAGAGAAAGGTCAGCTTTCGTTCGGCGACCATGCCAGGAAAAGTAAGACTCACCCAACAGCTCGTGCTCCTCCAACTTGCAACTGAGCGACACAGTCTGATCTGGCCTAACGACGGCGATGCACCCAGTCTCGGTGTCGACGCCCAAATGCTTGTATGCCTCGCCCTTGCCAGAGAACCACGACTCATCGTCGGCGTAGAGCTTGTGGTAGTCTGCAATGGAGCTGGGATCAGCTCACGTACTCTGGGGATAGGATATGAGAAGAGAGCGACTCACCTCGGCATCCAAACTCTCCCTTCGCAGGCCACAGGATCTCCGGGAAGTCGTTTGGCTCGATCGAGATGCGAGGGTTGGAGATGATGGTGATGGTCTCGATCACGGAGTCGATATCTGCGTTTGGAGGTGTGTAGGTGCGCAGAGGACCAGCGGGGGAGTCGAGATAGGCGGCGACCTGTGAGAAGGAGGCGAGTTAGCGAGGAGTTCGCCGAGGGGAAGGGGAAGACGGGCGCACCTTCTCGAGCTGAGCCTTTTGCGATGCGATGCGGACGTCTCCAGCAAAGATGATGATGCGCCAACGTCCGTCGGACTCGAGGCGGTCTCCGATATGCCTTTGAATGAGGAGAGAAGGTGGTGAGCTGGGAGCGCCGAGAGGAGAGAAGGGTGTGAGGAGCTCACCATGGGCGAGCATCGGCGATGCTGACGACCTGGTGACTCTCGAAGCGCTGTGGTAGGACAGGAGAAGGTCAGCTTAAGCAGGAGCAGGAGGCGGCGAGAAGGCTCACCATGCCAAGAGGCAGTCCCTTAGCGACGTCCGTCGATCCAGTCTTCTCGACGAGGAGACCAGACTTGTACTGAGCAGCAGTTCCCGATGCCCACTTTCCGACGCTCTTGAAGAACTGTGAGGTGAGGAGGCTCGTCAGCCATGCTTCGGTTCGGCGAACTTGACCATGCTCAAAAGCCAAGAGTTGGCCAATGAGGCAGATAGGAGTAAACCGAAGAGAGACTCACAGCCTCGAACTTCTCCAGCGATACTCCCGTCTTGTCATCAGCTCCTGTTGAAGGCTTCGCCGAGAACATCCTCGAAAGGCGGTAATCAAGGTCGATGAGCTCTTGGGCTGTCTGGTGACGCTCGTCTGTAGGACTCGGTATTAAGACCCTCCCTCAGCGAGTATGAGAGGAAGAGCAAACTCACCTTGGTAAGTTTTGAGAATAGAGGGGTCGGCCTTGCCTTGCAAGACGTGCGCGAGCTTCCAGCCGAGGTTGTAGGTATCCATCATCGAGACATTCATTCCCTGTCCAGCCTTGGGCGAGTGAGTGTGGAAGGCGTCTATCATCGCCGATCGATAAAGATCAGCTACCGCCGCCGAGACGGAAGAGCAAGCGAACACCGAGCTCACCTCCGGCGATGAAGACCCTCTCGTCCAGAGTGACCTTGGGGCAAATGCGCTGGCCGATCTCATAGCAGGTGAACCACTCGACGTAGGGTGTCTCGATCTTGTAGGGCGCCATGATGCGTTGAGCGGTCGCGAGGATCGACTCGGGGGTGACTTTGGTTCGATCCTGTTTGGGGGAGGGAGGGTCAGCAGAAGTAAAGACTAGGTGGGAAGGTTTAGTCGACGTACGACTCGCTCGCCGTCCTCAGTGTGGCCGAGCTGGACGTAGAGCCTGCGAGATGAGAGTATAACGTCAGCTTTCGTGCTCGGCGAAAGCAGAGGCTTCGACTCACCTGACGAGATCACGCTCTCGGGGAACGATGAGGATGGAACCAGCATCTTGAGAGTGCATGGTGCACTTGAGGCGACTGCGGCGTGGAAGGATGGTCAGTGACGAGCAAACGCGAGCGCCGAAAGAGGAAGAAGCTCACATGTCAGGGAAGTCGGTAATGACGAGAGCGTCAAGGACGCCCCAGTAAGTGTTGGCCGAGTCTCCTTCGAGATGAAGGTCGAGTTGCCTGCACAAAGCCACCCCACCGTCAGCTCGCTCCCACGCCGAACCATGAGAGCCGAAACTCACTTCCTGACCCAACTCCTCGCTCCATCGCAGCCGACCACAAACTTGGCCTTGACCGTCTCCTCCTTGCCCGCATCCCCATTCACACCCGCCGATCCCTTCGCATCGGCCTCCTCATCAGTCAAAAGGTTAGAGCGGAACAGCCCGTTAGCGACGGTGCCGACTTGAGTGGGGGTCGCTTCTTCCTCGGAGAGGTGGCGGAGGGTGACGGTGATGGCGTGAGAATCGAAGTCGGAGATGAGGGAGGGGTCGATGGAGAGCGAGGTGGGCTGGATGGAGCGTTGGACCTCGAGGCCGCCTGCGGTGGGAGCGCCGAGCGCCGAGAGTCAGCTCTGTTCTTTCTTCCGCTAAAGGAGCAAGCGACAACTCACTAAACTCCTTCATAGCATCCAACATGAACCTCTCGATCCTCCCCTGCGTCAGCACGGCATGCGGGAACCTCGACGTTCCCGGCTCGTTGTCGGGCGTCCTCTTTGTCCTGCGAATCCCGCCTCCCTCCTTGGGCTCCCAATGCGCCACCTCATTGATGTGCGCTCCTTCCTTGACGAGGCGTTCGGCGAATCCGAAGGATTGGAAGACTTCGACGGTGCTGAGATGAGATGACAAGGAGAGGGTTAGCGCCGAGCAGGGAGGGGAGAGGAGAAAGAGAGACAGCGTACCGGCATTGCACCCCGTCGGCTTGGCCGGTGAAGACTTTGGTGTTGCGCTTGTCGATGATGCGGGTCGAGATGTTGAGCTTGGAGAGCCAGGTTGCGAGCATCACTGGGTATCGAGGGGGATTGGGCGAGATGGAGGGTCAGCTGCAGATTCGTGATGTCGACAGTGGTCTTTTAAAGAGGTCTACGCCCCTTGCCTGCTGTCCTACGCCGAGCAGACGACTGGGAGAAGTGCGAAGGAAGAGTGCGGGGAGGAGAGAGCGAGGGAGAGAGGCGACTCACGACCTGCAGGCCCAGCTCCTACGATCAAGACGTCAACTTCAGATGCTTGAGGCGACATGGTGTTATGTGTCGAGTGAGAATGAGGAGAGAGAAAGACGGAACTGGAGGAGCTGAAGAAGAGGGCAAAGTCACGGGCTGGGTCAACCGCGCCCGATTCTCGGCAAGTGCTGGCCGGGCGCTTTGGCTGGCTCCGAACGATCTCGCCAGCAAGTTTGTTTCCTGAGCAGATGCTCGTCTCGGCATCTCGGACGGCAAAAGAGCAGAGCGACAGGAAGCGGACCCGCGTTCAACCTTTCGCCGAACCCTCCTCTCCTCCTCCGACGTCCCTGCCTGCCGCTCGGCTCGCATTTGCGCTTCATCCCCTGGTGAAGCCCATCTCATTACTCCCCATATTACACCAGCTATACACCCTACGACTCGACGCTGTAGATCGGCGCCTTCTTCGCCGCCTTTGGCTTGAGCTTGGCCGGGTCGATGCCCTTGGGGGCGTGAGCCCTCCTGTTCTCCTCCTTCTTCGAACGAGCGTCCAGCATGGTCCGACGGAGGGATTCGGCATTGTGAATGTCCTTGGGGAGGAAGCGCTGCCTGTTGGTCGTTTTCCGCACGAGCATCGAGGGTCAGCGCACGCTCGCTCGCCGAGCACCGAGAGGGAGAAGGGAGAAGGGGGAAGGGAAGCAAGAACGCACCTCTCCAGCTTGGCGACATCTCCAACAGTGCCCCACTTCTCGCGCAACCCATCCCTATACTCCTTCCTCGCCATCTCCCTCTTGTCGACCACACCGAGCTTGTCTCCTGCCCTCGCCTTCCAGATGCGGAGGTTCGAGTCATCCGAGCCGGAGAGGACGAAGCGCGAGTCGAGCGTGTAGAGGGAGGTGAAGACGCTGTGGTGAGGTCAATGGAGGAGAGTGAGCGGGAGAAAGGGCAGAAGGCAGAAGGGAAGGGACGCACCGCTGCATTCGCTTCGTGTGGTAAGTGTCGCGTGCTTTGCCCTCGCCGGCGTCCCAGAGTCGGATCGTCCGGTCGTAGCTACCCGAGACGAACTCGCGGCCCGTGGGTGCCCAGTCGCAGGACATCACGCTGTGCGAATGAACGGGGGGGGGTCAGCGCCGAGCTCAGTGAGAGAGGAGAAGAAATAACTCACGCTCCGACGTGACCCTTGTAGACTTGAGTCGTGGTCGCCATGTTGCGCATGTCGAATGTGTAGAGGTTGTGGTCCTCGGATGCGCAGAGGAGGACGGGCGGTTGCAGGGGGTTAAAGCAGAGCTGGTTGACTCGCATCTGTCGGAGTTCAAGCGAGGTCAGCATCTCGGCGATCCGCAAGAGGGAGCGAAACAGCTACGTACGTTCATCGACACCCTCCCCAGCGCCTTCCCGCTCCTCAGATCATACAAACAAACCGTCCGATCCGATCCACTGCTGGCCAGGACGCTCGTCTCGGACTTGTTGAACGCGACGTTGACGATATGCTCGCCGGAGGAGAGGTTGGAAGTGGAGTGGAACTTAAGAGTGGAGAGAGGCGAGGTCTTGGTCTCGTCCCAAATCTCGATGGACGTGGAGGCGGTGGCGAAGATGGGGTCGTAGCGGTGGTGGGAGATGGAGCTGTGGAGAAAGGGTTAGCGGGGAGTGAGAGGTTGGAGAGAGGGAGATAAACAAACTTGAAGCCTGATTTTCCGGCGTAGGTTTGCAGAGGCTGAAGGCGAAGAGGAGCAAGGTCAGCGCCGAGCTCGGCGATGGGTCAAACCGAGCGGGACTCACCTTGACGTTGGCTCCCTTGGCTCCAGTAACGTCCCAGAGCTTGACCGTCTTGTCTACACCACACGTCAAGAGCCTCGAGGACCCCGTGGCGAGGGTAGTATCATAGTCAAAGTCCTCCTCCTCGTCGCTCTCCTCGCCTTGCCTTCCCTTGCCCTTATCGCCGAGAGCGGTCCTCTTCCTCTTCAAGCTCTTCTCCCCCGCTCCGACCTTCTTCTCGACCCTCCCTTCCTCGCCAGCAGCAGGATGCGAGAAGGCTACACCTTTGACCATGCCCCGATGCGCCCCCTGGACATTCCACAGGCTCTTCCTCTGAGCCAAATCCCAGACCCTAACCTCTCCATCTCCACTACCACTAGCAATCCTACTGAGCCCACCACTCTCATCCTTGGTCATCGAGTACAAGCCATCGCCATGTCCCTCTAAAGCGTCGACGAAGGGTTTGCTGAACATTCGCTCGAGTTTGGCTGCGGCGACGGCGCGGGTGTACTCCCTTGGACGGGCGAAAGGGTGCAGAGCGGGGTCGAGGTTGCGTGAGATGGGAGCGGTCGAGGAGGAAGAAGTTGGGAGGTGCTCCTCGAGCGAACGGTGGAGCGTCTTGATCTTCTGCGAGGTGTAATGAAGGGGGGTAGAGTAGCTGGGTTAGCAAGAGCTGTAGCACGATAGCGTAATAGAGCCAAGTACCATTTTGTAGGGCTCTAATGGATCGAAATTGTGGCGGAAGAGCAAGCTGAGTTGGACTTCCAAAATCTCAGCTATTGCGTCTCTTCGTCTCCCGCGTCTCGCTCCTGCTTGCTCTTTCTCGTCTCGGTTTCTGTAGCTTTTCAGCTTCTATCTCAGCAGTAAGTACTGGTCCTATCCTCTTTCCTTTCCCTTGCTAATCGTCTTGCTCCCCACAGTGCGCTGTTCGCACTCTCCCTCTCTCCCACTCTCCCTCTCTCACTAACCTATACACCAACAGACGCCGTCCTAGTTACCGGCCCCGCCGGCGCGGGCAAATCCACCTTTTGCGCCTCGCTCATCACCCACGCCCAATCCCTCGGCCGTTCCGTCCACTTGTTCAACCTCGACCCCGCCGCCGACAAGTTCGAATACCCGCCGAGCATTGATATCAAGGATTTGATCTCTTTGGAGGAGGTCATGGAGGATTTGGAGTTGGGTCCGAATGGGGGTTTGATTTATTGCTTCGAGTGAGTAGGGAGAAGTGACGAGGGAGGAGGAGAAGGAAGGCCGAGGGGAGGGCTGACGCACCCTGCATCTAAACAGATACCTGATGAACAACATTGATTGGCTACAAGAATCACTTGGCGACTTTGAGGACGACTACGTGTGTCTCCCTCCTGCCTCTTCCCTCTCTCGGAGCTCGCTGACCCCCCTCCTCCCTCTCCCTCGTCAGCTAATCATCGACTGCCCCGGCCAAATCGAGCTCTACACGCATATCCCCGTCCTCCCGCGCCTCGCAAAACTCCTCACCACAACAATGAACATCCAACTCGTCTCAGTCTACCTCCTCGAATCCCAATTCATGGAGGACCCGGCTAAGTACTTCTCGGGTGTCCTGTCAGCGATGAGTTGTATGGTCGGACTTGAAGTGCCGAGTGTGAATGTGATGAGTAAGATGGATTTGGTGAAGAAGGGGACGACGGGGGAGAAGAGGAGGAAGGATGTCGATCGGTGAGTCTTTCGAGGCTCGACGCGGAGGAGGGAGGGAGACCTAAGCTGACCCCCCGCATGCGTGACGCTCCACAGCTTCCTCGACCCCGACCCCGAACTGCTCCGCGAGTCAGCCAAGAAGCACACGAACCCAAAATTCCACGCCCTCAACTCGGCGCTCGTCCAGCTGGTTCGTCTCTCTCCTCCGCTCTCCTCACTTCGGCTCTTGCTGACCCACCCGCTCGACCTCAACAGATTGAAGACTTCAACATGGTCCAGTTCCTACCGCTAGATGTCACGGACGAGGAGTCCATCGGCGTCGTGCTGTCGCATATCGACAATGCGATCCAGTGAGTCGCGCTTGGCTCCTCACCTTGAGCCCTCGGTACTTTGGCTGACCTTCCCTAATCATTGCCATAGGTACGGTGAACACGAGGAGCCGAAGGTAGGTCTTGCTCGGGCTGTAGCGTAGGAGGAACTCGGCGCTGACCTTACTTCCTCCTCCCCTCTTCTCTACGTTACGCCTTCGCAGGAGCCGCACGACGTGAGCTTCAATCCCACTCCTCTCTTCTCTTCTCGTTCCAATGCTGACCCACCACTTCCGCTGTACAGATGGACGAGGGCGACTTTGACGTTGGAGAGTGATCGCCGAGCGAGGTGTTCGAGCGGGAAGGGAGGGTCGCAGGCGATGGAGATGGCCAAGTGTGTCACCGTGTACTGTACTATATCTGCTGTTATGCTGTCGACGACACCGTGCTTCTCCACGAGCTCAGAGCGAGCGAGAAGGGTCGACCGAGCGCCGAGCAGCGCCGCCAGCGGGTTATGTAAGTCTAGTCGAGGGTGAGCGAAGGCACGCATAGGCATTTCGACATACTCCCGAAAGCTCTGTACATTCAGCTTGCTTGCTGGAGCCCCAAGTTCCCTCTCTCATCCTCGCCTCCCGCTCGGCTCAAAAAGTCCCCAAGTCGCAAAGTGGCTCACCCTCTTCACCTTAACCTCGTCTTCTCTCGACTCGGCCATCTTAGGCGCACTTCGGCTCGGCCACAAGCAGAGTATTCGTCTCAGTGCAGCAGCCTCCCATCCGCTGCCTGCACCTCTACAGCCGCGAAAGCTCGCTCTGAAACTTGCGTTTTCGCTCGCTTCTCCTTTCTTTAGCGATCAGCGCTTGAGCTACTAGTGTGAGGTGCACTGGCCTCCGTACACTTAGCTCTTCGACTAACCCTCTTGTTCCCTTTGTAGCCCCCCTCTCCCCTCTCCGCCCCATTACTTCTCCTTCGCCAACCTCTCTCACGAACGATGGTCGTCTCCCTCGCCTCAGCAGGCGGAGCGGCCAAGATCTACTGCGTCAACGGAGGCGGGCAATCCAATAAAAATGCTGCTGCCTGGTTGGAGGCCAAAGTGGGGCAGACTAAGAAGAGAAGAAATGGAGGGCAGGGAGGCAGTGGTGGGGATGGAGAGATTCGGTTGATTCAGGTGAGTGAGGCCTGGCTCGCTACTGTCAAGGGGAGGCGGAGGAGAGAGGTGCAGGGAGCTGACTAGATGCACGACAAGCAGGACTTTGACTTCCCCGAGGCGAGCAATAAGATCAAGACGACGAGAGATGGGCAGTATGTCATGGCCACGGGGACGTACAAACCTAGGTTCAAGGTGTTTGATCTCGAGGAGCTGTCGCTCAAGACGGAGCGAGTGACCGACTCGGAGAACGTGGATTTCTGCGTGAGTCTGGCTGCTCGGCGCCGAGGAAGGGGGAAGGGGGAAGGGGGAAGGCTGACGCTCGCTTCGCTCGCTAGATCCTCTCCTCCGACTGGACCAAAACCCTCCACCTCCAAGCCGACCGCTCCCTTGAGCTCCACACCCAATCCTCCTCCCACTACCGCGTCCGCATGCCCCGTCACGGCCGAACTGTCAACTACCATTTCCCCACCTGCGACGCCTTGGTCGGCGGGCAGGGCAACGAAGTCTGGCGGATGAACCTCGAAGTCGGCCGGTTCATGAAGCCTTTCGAGTTGGAGGGATCGACTGGCGGTGCGGATGGAGGGGAGGGAGGAGTAGGAGTTGGTGGGGGACAGGATGTCGTGACGGGCGTGAACGTCATTGATATCAACCCGGCGCATCAGCTATTGTGCTTTGGTACCGAGACGGAGATGGGGAGGGGCACGGTCGAGATGTGGGATCCGAGGTCCCGCTCCCGAGCAGGGTTGCTTCGACTGCCTTACTCCAAGCTTCTCGCCGCCTCTGGATCCTCGGCATCGCTCCTCCAACCCGCCCTTCCCGGAGTGGACGACGTCGATACCGCCATGTCGAGGAATGGAGTCGCCGTCACCGCCCTGTCGAATAAGATGGATGGACTCAATCTCGCCGTGGGAACCAGCACGGGTCATACCCTCCTTTACGACCTGCGCGCCAATCGGGAGTACATGACCAAGGATCAGGGATATGGATTGCCGATCAAGAAGGTGCAGTGGGTGGAGAATGGTGTGGCGACGAGTGGTGATGCCGAGGCCGAGGGAGGCTATGTCGCGACGGTCGATGAGAAGGTCGTCAAGGTGTGGGGCAAGGAGACTGTGAGTAGTAGCTCTCTCGTCTCACTATCCTCTCCCGACCGCCCTCTCCCTCCCTCCCTTTTCTCACCCCTGAACCTCGACTGACCTCGCTCCCACCTCACAGGGCACCAACCTCGTTTCCATCAACCCCCCGATGCCCATCAACGACATGCATGTGTACCCCTCTTCGGGACTCGTCTTCCTCGCCAACGAGACCTCCCCCATGACGGGCTACTACATCCCCCAACTCGGCCCCGCGCCCAAGTGGGCTCGCTTCCTCGACAACATGACCGAGGAGATGGAGGACGGGCAGGAGGAGCTGCTGTACGACGATTACAAGTTTGTCGACAGGACGGAACTCGACAGGTGCGTTTCCTTTTCTCTCTGTCTTTCGACTCGACTCGCTTTGCTCAGGGAGCTGACCTTCGTGATTGTCGACCCAACAGCCTCAACCTCACCCACCTCATCGGCTCCTCGCAACTCAAGCCCTACATGCACGGCTTCTTCCTCGACCTCCGCCTCTACACCAAAGCCCGGGCCATCGCCAACCCCTTCGCCTACGCCGAGCACCGCGAGCGTCTCATCCGCGAGAAGCTCGAGCAGGAGCAAGAATCCCGTATTCGCGGCGCTAAGAAGGCCATCTCGGGAGCATCCAAGCTGCCCGAGGGGGTCAAGGTCAATAGGAGTTTGGCGAAGAAGGCGAGGGAGGCGGAGGAGAGGGATAAGAAGAGGGAGAGTGGCGAGAAGGACGAGGACGAGGGACGGAAGAAGAAGAAGAAGAATGCGGTCGAGACGCCGTCTTTGCTCAAGGACAACCGTTTTGGCGACCTCTTCACCAACCCCGACTTCCAGATCGACGAGGATTCGAGGGAGTTTGCGTTGCTCAACCCTTCGACCAAGCCGGTGAGTTCTGAGCGTAGGCTTGGCTTCGAGCAGGGCGCTGACTCGCTTCTCTACCCTTGCAGAACTCTCGTGCGCAAGAGGAGGAGGAAGACGACGAGGACGAGGACGACGATGTCTCGGCGGCGGGCTCGGAGGACGACAGCGACAGCGATTCCAGCGACGACGGAGGTGACATCTTGTCGCCATATCACGCAGCTTCTTCCCATGCTGATTTCGCTTTCCCGCTCCCACAGACCTCGGCTTCGACAACCGCAAGGCCAAGCGCGATCCTCTCCCTCGCCGACCACGAGATGTCGCTCCCACTCGCGTCGCCGCTCCCGTCGCTCCTCGACCAAAACCCTCCCTCGTGGTCGCGGACGACGACGACCTCTCCTCCTCGCGCCCACCACGCGCTCTCTCTTCCTACGAGCAGCGCGCCAACCAGACCTTCGGCCAACGCGCGAGGGAAGCGGCTTCGAGCGGCAAGAGCAAGGGTATGGATGAGGAGGAGTGGAAGGGGCTGGAGGATACGGATGTGGTGCGCGGTGCGCCTGGGGGAGGGATGGAGATGTCGTTCATTCCGCAGGAGAAGACCAAGGAGCAGAAGGCTGAGGAGAAGGCGCTCAAGTTGGCCAAGAGGAGCGCCGAGAAGAAGGAGAAGAGCTCGTTTGGTGCGGGGATGGAGAAGAGGGGTGATGGACCGGATGAGGAGGAGGTTGTCATGGAGGGTGAGGCGGAGAGTGGAAGGACGAGGATGCGTAGGCCTCAGCGCTCGGCGTCGAGGAACGTTACGAGGCAGTTGTAGGGTGTGCTATAGCTTGTCTCTTTGCACTTCTATCGGCCTTTTGCTACATCTACCGGTATGACATGCGAACTCCACCTTTCTCCTCCCGAGCCTTGATCTTGGCTTGCCGCTTCGAGAGGGTCTCCGTCTCGGCGGCGGGGGCGCCAGCAGTGTGAGGGGTATTCAGGACGGCCCCTGAGCTCGAGGAAGAGCTAGAAGAGGGCCAGACGTAGGGGAGGGCGAACTTGCCAGCGCGGTAGATGGCGTAGGAGGGGATCTGGGAGGGGAAGAGGTCAGCGAAAGGCCGCCGAGCAAGAGAGCGAGAGGACTCACGACGAGGTAGATGTACCAGAACTTGGTACTGATGAGTGCAGTCGTAACGTGCACGAACCATGTCACGTAGATTACGTCGAAGATGTAGCTGAGGGAGGCGAGGAGGGATCAGCTCACGCGACCTGGTCCTTCAGTCGTAGGAACTCACGAGGTCAACCCTGGAGCAGCGAGCTCATCCGTCCGTTTAGCCATGCCCTCCAGCTGCTGCCATAGCACTACAGCGATGATCTCAGTGAAGGAGAAGAGGAAAGCGCGTCGCCATGTCCGTCCCGAGCGGAAGAGGAAGAGGTGCAAGAGGTAGATGGCCTTTTGGAGATGATATGGGTCAGTTGTAGGTCCTTAGAGGTTCTGCTCTGCTCCCACTCACTCCAGAGATGGCAAACCCGAGGCGAAGCTGCTTGATCGTTTGAGCGTTGGCCGCTGCCACTCGTTTGGCGTTTCCCTTGGCCTGTAGAGGGGGAGTGTGGGCTGTATAATCACTTTAAAGTGCTGCTGGCTCACCATGTTGCTTGCTCAGAATCTCGAGTTGAACGACGAAGCCAAGCCGGAAGCGAGCCGAGCCTCAAGGGGAGATCAAAGGAGCGGGACGAGCTCTCAGGGGGTTGGCCTCCAACCACATCTTGCTCGCTGCTCTCTCTCTGTTCGGCTCCATTATCGCACAGCAGACCTGGCTTTCAGCTGAATGTATCCGACCAATCATTGCACACCTTTCGAGGGGTTTTTGGACGGATTCAGACTGAGGATGAGGCGGTGGGAGACGGTGGGCCGGAACACATGCTCTAGCAAAGGTCCCTCACCTACAAGAGGAAAAGGCAAGTAGAAAAGTGTCACTCGCTCGAGCCAAAAACCCTCTGGTACATCTTGCACAGATCGCCGGGAGAAACGGCCCATCTTGAGGCCCTGCCCCTCCGCTATTTCTGAGCCGAACTCGTCCTCTCTCTTTCTGTCTCTTACCTCTCGTCGCTCTCGCTCTCGCCACTCCACCTCCCGCCCACCACCATGTCCTCAGCGCCCTCCTACGCCCCCTCCGAGTCCGACAAGACGGCCTACAGCTCGACCGAGGAAGAGGGCAAGTCTCCGTCGCGCGATCCCCGTCGTGGCCTCTCCATCCTCCCTACCATCCCGCACAACCGCCAGTACGATGCCAGCACTGCTCTCTCGCGCCAGAACCACCGTACCCTCGAGCGCACCAACTCCATCCAGCTGACGGGCCCCAGGAGGGTGGCTGCTGCTTCGCGTATCCCGGTCGACTTTAGGACTCTGAGGTGCGTCTGAGGGATTTTTGGGCGGCGCAGACGACTCGTACTTACCACTTGTATCAACAGCATCGAAGTCACCGAGACTACGAGGCGCGCCGCCGTCGTCAAGGGAAAGAAGGATGCTGCCGCCGACATCGCCGCCCTCGACTGGCACACGCTGTCCGTCGACGAGACTTGTGGACGTCTTGGTGTTGCTCCCGAGATTGGACTAGACAAGGTGTGAATCTCTTCGACCTCTAGCTCTTCAGCTCCCCCATCACCCCTTCTCCGGGGAAGGCCTACTTCATCGCCGACCTCTCGCTGACCGCTCGCCACTTGCCGTTCGCAGGACATGGCCGCTCGTCGCCTCGCCAAGGTGCGTCGGTAGACTCTCTACTCATCTCAGGGACTCGACTGACACTCCTCGTCCACAGTACGGCAAGAACGTCATCACCCCTACGTCCAAGAACCTCCCCAAGCGCATCTTCTTCTACTTCTTCGGCGGCTTTGGATCCCTCCTCATCGGCGGCTCCATCGTCTGCTTTATCGCCTGGAAACCACTCGGAGAGCCTGCCCCTCAAGCGTCCAACCTGGCCCTCGCCGTCATCCTCCTCGTCGTCGTCTCGCTTCAAGCCGGCTTCAACGCCTGGCAAGACTACACTACCGGACGGGTCATGTCTTCCATCTCGGGAATGCTCCCTAGCGATGTCCTCGTCTGCCGCGACGGCAACACCTTCCAGTGAGTCGGCAGCTTCGGTCTCCCTCATCACCGAGCATCTGCTAACTTGCCTCTCCACTCGACAGGATCGCCGCCTCTGAGCTTGTCAGCGGCGACATCGTCAAGATCACTCTCGGTACCAAGGTCCCCGCCGACATTCGTCTCATCTCGTGCTCCTCCGACCTCCGCTTCGACCGCTCCATCCTCACTGGCGAGAGCAAGCCCGTCGCCGGCACGCCAGACAACACCGATCCCAACTTGTGAGTCTTCGTCGGCGCTGTGAGGCAAAACTGGAGCTGATCTACTTCACTCACAGCCTCGAGTCGCGCAACATCGCTCTGCAGGGTACCCTTTGCCTCAGCGGTTCGGGAATCGGCTGCTGTGTCTCGCTCGGCGACCACACCGTCTTCGGTCGCATCGCCAAGCAAGCCAGTGGAGATCGTCCCGTCAAGACCAGTCTCGAGGTCGAGATTACTCGCTTCGTGTGGATCATCGCCAGTCTCGCTGCCGGCGTGGCCTCGTTTATCGCCATCATCTGGGGCGCCTGGCTTCGAGTCGACCATCCCGGCTTCATCAACGTTCCTGCTCTCCTCATCAACCTCGTGTCGGTCGCCGTCGCCTTCATCCCCGAGGGATTGCCCGTCTGCGTCACCCTTTCCCTGACCGTGATCGCCAATTCGATGAAGAACAAGAACATCCTCTGCAAGTCGCTCTCCACCGTCGAGAGTCTCGGCTGTGTCTCAGTCATCTGCTCGGACAAGGTGAGCTTTCTGTACCACTAGCTGAGCTCGCGCGGCCGCTCATCCTCCTCCCCTCCCCGCCTCGCAGACCGGCACTCTGACCCAGAACAAGATGGCCGTCGCCAACGTCGCCATTGGAACCAGCACGCTCAGTATCGCCGAGGCTCAGCAATCTTCCTCGGAGAAGCTTCCTACCGTCGCCATTGGATCCCTCGCCGCCGTCGCTGGACTCTGCAACGACGCCGCCTTCGAGTCCGAGTCGACCGAGCAGCCTGCTGAGCAGCGCAAGGTCAACGGAGATGCTACCGGTTCGTCACTTCACTTTTGGGCTATCGTATTCCCGCTGACGTCTGCTTGAACAGACACCGGTCTGCTTCGCTTTGCGGAGAGCATCCTGCCCGTGGCCGCCGAACGCTCGAACTGGTCCGAGATCGCCAAGCTCGCCTTCAACAGCAAGGTGAGCATCACCGCTCTCCCTCGTAGCGCTCTAAATAACGCTGACCCGACTCTCCGCCACAGAACAAGTTCGCGATCAAGCTGATGGGTCCCAAGTCCAGCTCGACGGCGTCGGCTTCTCCTCTCTCGACGGATGTGCAAGAGGCTGGCGACCGTCTCCTCCTCGTCAAGGGTGCGTCAGGCGACGCTTGAGTGTTTTTGACAGGGACTGAACGCCATGACTCTCCTCAGGCGCTCCCGACATCCTCCTCCGTCGCTGCTCCTCCTACCTCGACTCCGAAGGTCAGGTTACCGCTCTCGACGAGAAGGCCACCGAAGCCATCAGCGCGATTCAGCACACTTTCGCCAGCAAGGGAGAACGTGTCCTCCTCCTCGCCAAGAAGGTCGTCAAGCCCTACAGCCTCGAGGTCGAGATCACTCACGACGAGAACTCGCTGATCGCGCTCAACGTCGACCTCACCATCGTTGGACTCGTCAGTCTCGTCGACCCACTTCGCGAGGATACCGCTGAGACGGTCAGGATCTGCCGTCGTGCAGGCATTCGCTTCATGATGGGTGAGTCGTTCGCACCCGTTCGTCGAGCTCGGAGCTGATCAGTGATCTTGCCTTCACACTTCAGTCACTGGAGACATGTCCATCACCGCCGCCTCCATCGCTTCGTCCGCCGGTATCATCACCAACCCTGTCCACCTCATCAAGCACATCGCCGACCTGTACGTTTTGAATTTTCGCGTGGCAGTTCGCCGCTGATCGCTCTCCCCGCTTGCAGTTCTCGAGATCTCCCCCTCGACCAGATTGCTCCCTACAACCCCGACAAGGGAGAGGACGAGCGCATGACCAGCATTGTGCTCTCCGGAAGCGAGCTCCTCACCATGAATGAGTCGCAGTGGCAGCAGGTCCTCAGCGTGAGTTCTTCTACGGCTCGTCTCCTCGCCACCCGAGCTGAACCTTTCCCGTCGCAGTTCGACGAGGTCGTCTTTGCTCGCACATCGCCTCAGCAGAAGCTGCAGATCGTCAAGGCGTACCAAGCCGCAGGCTGCACGGTTTCCGTTACAGGGGATGGCGTCAACGACGCCGCGGCGCTCAAGCAGGCCGATGTCGGTGTAGCTGTCGCTGGAGGATCCGAGGTCGCCATGGAAGGTGAGATTTTGACTCGAGGCTGCTGCTGCTTGATCTTTTGATTGCGCGAGGCCTTGGTCAAGTTTTGACCGCCCCGACAACTAGGTCACAGACGAAGAGTGGAGCTGACCCTGTCTTCTCCTCCAACAGCCGCCGACTTGATTCTCCTCGACCAGTTCTCGGCGATCGTCCAAGGTATCGAATCGGGTCGCCTCTGCTTCGAGAACCTCAAGAAGTCCATCCTCTGTGAGTAGCTCCCGTCTCACTAGCTGATCTGTTCGGCTCGCTGACGACTTCCTTCCTTCCCTCCTGCAGACCTCCTTCCCGCCGGCTCCTTCTCCGAGCTCATGCCCGTCCTCGTCAACGTCCTCTTCGGCGTCCCTCAAGCTCTCTCCAACATCCAGATGATCCTCATCTGCGTCGTCACAGATCTCGGACCCGCCCTCTCCATGTGCTTCGAGAAGCCCGAGGCAGATCTCCTCCTTCGCAAGCCCAGGGATCGCAAAAAGGAGCGCCTCGCCAACGTCAGGCTGCTGGCCCACGCCTACTTCTTCCTTGGTATCCTTGAGTCTCTCACTTCGATGGTCGCGTACGTCCTGTTCTTCGCCTGAGCTTTGAGCGCCGAGCGAGTCGCTGACCACGATCCTCTTTACCCCTCACACAGCGCCTTCTACTTCGGCTTCGTTCGCAATGGGATCCCCTTCTCGTCCCTTTGGCTCAAGTATGGCGACTACGGTATCGAGGCCGACGTCCTCGCCGAGCGTACGGCGCACGCTCAGTCGATCTACTTCTGCAAGTGAGCTTCCTTTCGGTTCCGAGCTATACGGCTTACTGAGCCTCAGCACCACCCTAGCCTCGTCATCATGCAATGGTTCAATCTCCTCGCCACGCGCACTCGCCGCCTCTCCCTCTTCCAACAGCCTCCCGTCGGCAACCAGCGCACGAGCAACGTCTACATCTTCCCTGCTATGCTCATTTCCCTCTCTGCTGCTGTGTACGCCTCGGACCTTTTTCTTCCTTTCAGGCCTCTACGCTGACTCGCTCCCGAACAGCCTCTTCTCCTACATCCCCGCCATCCAAGGTGTCTTCGGCACGAGGGGCGTCGGCCCCGAATTCTACTTCCTCCCCATGGCGTAAGTTCTCTCGGTCATCGTCGAATGTATACAGCTACGGACGAGCTGACCTCCCTCTTCCTCCCTCAGCTACGGCGTCGGCATCCTCCTCATTGACGAGGCTCGCAAGTTCTGGAACCGCGGCCACCCTCGCTCCTTGCTTGCCAAGATGGCGTGGTAGATACCTGTTACCACTAGTTTTAGATCTGTCCCCTTATCGCACCACAGCTATACCCCTTCTCGCTCTCAAATACGATCCACAGTTTTGCTGGTCCTTTCGCCGAGTTTCGTTGAGAGCAGCGAAGAGAGCTTCGAGAGTCGCCTCGCAGGTGCACGAGAAGCGATCAAACGAGCTCAGAGTGTTACAACATGGCACATACCGGCCCTCGACGTCCACCTCTCCCACGACTCCCTACGCCTCCTCTGCGCCGAGATCACAGATGCTTCTTTGCGCTAGCCTTGATGCGAGCGTCGAACGTTGGACTACGTATCGGCGAGTTGAGCTCGTGGAAGGGGTTCAATAGGGTCTGCGAGCGAGAGGCAGAAGGTGAGCTGAGGCGGAGACTATTGAAGATGAGCCGGCGAGGGACGACGAACCTTCACGTAGGTCTCCCAGGTTTCTTGCAAGAAGAGTCGGATGCCCTCATCGTTCTTGAGCTCGTGCAGAAGGATGATCTTGACGCCTGCGGTTGTCCGAGGCGTGAGCTAAACCGCCGAGCAACGAGAAGTGATCGCCGAAGCTCACCTCCAGGAGTCAACCAAGCCGACACCATCCACTCGTGAAACTTGTCTATGTTTTTCAAATACCTGTGAGCGGATCCGAGAGGTCAGAACAGCCCTCGACACACCACAAAAGCCGAGCAGCCGGCCACGCGAACTCACATGCCTCCGTTACTCCACTGCACATCCTCGACAACATCCAAACTAGCATGCGCAACGAGCTGCATGACATGCCTCCCTCCTGGCCCAGTCTTGTGACCATAGCCGACGTTGCTGCTCCCTGGCGGGGCCGTTGCGCTGGGAGGTCCCCCTCCGCCGCCGCTGGGAAGGGCGCCAAAGATGGAGAATGAGGTGGAAGGAGCAGGAGAGTTGAGGTTCGGTGGTACAGACATGATGGTCGAGGAGGCGGATTTGGTGGAAGTGAGGAACGCCTCGTAGAGTGGGTTGTCGAGGGTGCCGACGAGCACTGAGGGAGGAGAAGGTGAGCTGTAGCCTTGTAGCAGCAGTGGAGACTGCTCACCGAGATAGTAGCTCATCTCTGTAGTGCAATCGAGCGAGGTTGAATTAACGAGCGGAGGGCAAGCCTGTTGAGCGCGAGCGAGCCGGCTCTTGCTCCCGCCAATTTCCTCGTCTCCACTTCGACTCGCCTACAGCCAGCTTCGACTCAGCTACAGAAGCTCCCACCKMGMYCTACACCCCTACAGATCCTGCTAAACTCGCTCGAAGGCCTCAGCTGCACGCGTCGAGGGCGCGTCCCTCCTCCCTTTGGCGGCTATGACTACTGCCAGCGAAGACGAGCTGGACGACTTCTTCAGGCGCAGGGACGCTGTACGACTGCCCTCCGAATCGGTCCCTCCCCCTTCCAAGCGCCGCAAGAGCTCGCATCAGTCCTCCTCAGACGCCTCAGAGGATGATGAGGAGGACGCGTCGGATGCATCGTCGGAGCTCGAGATTGTAGGAGGACCCAGCAGCACGAAGAAGGCAGCAGCAAAGGGCAAGAGCAGGGCCAAGCAGACGAGTAGGAGGGGCAAGGCGCCGCTCGCAGCTCCCCGACCTCTCGAGACGAGCAAGAAGGCCACCAAGCTGCTC
The DNA here is from genome assembly GCA_001600635.1 of Leucosporidium creatinivorum. NCBI lineage: Eukaryota > Fungi > Basidiomycota > Microbotryomycetes > Leucosporidiales > Leucosporidiaceae > Leucosporidium > Leucosporidium creatinivorum. Next base: position 448,918 of record BCKL01000002.1, on the reverse strand, counting down.
AGCGTCGACTCGTCCTCGCCCGAGAGCTCACCGGAGAGGAGGGGAGTGAGAAGCGCTACGCAGATGCTGGCAGGAGGGGACGCGCTCGAGGCCATGGCGAGGCAGCTCGGCGGTTGGAAGGGCGAGGCGCGACCGCCGAGGGTCAAGGCTGCCGACAAGGCTGCAGGACCCTCGACGAGCGAGTCACCCGAGGCTGTGAGGACCAGTAAACGACAAACCTCTGCCTCCACCGGCGCCACCTCCCTCTCCGACAAGTCTTCCTCGGCGATCAAAGTCAAGGCCAAGACGAAGGCCTCTCCTCGTACGACCAAGAAGGCGCCAGCAACCAAGAAGAAGGCTCGAGCACCCTCCTCCTCACCTCCCATCGAGCTCGAGCCCGAGCAGTACGAGCAGCCACCTCCACCCGAGTCGTTCTGGGGCGTCAAGGAGGCGCTCCCCGGCCAGTCGGCGACCAAGCCCAAGCGCGTTCACGGCGAGGCCTCCAAACGACTACAGGAGATGTCCAAGCTACCGGCTCTTCGACCGCCGGACGACGATGACGACGACATTGCCAGCACCGAGTCGACGGACGAGGAGGAGGAGGCGCAGCCTAAGAAATACGAGACGGTCGCGGCGAAGGCCAAGCGAGAGAGGGCGGAGGCGCTGGGTGAGTCGTACTCTCTTCTACTGCTCAGAACGTATGTCTGACCCGCTTCACCTTTCATCAGCCGCTCAGAAGGCGAAGCGCGAGGCCAAGGCGAAAGCAGCAACAGCTCCTCCCAAGCCAGCGCCGAAACCGGCCGCCGCTCAACCCAACATCCTCGCCAGCTTTCAGAAGCGCGCATGCCCCGTTTGCAACTCTGCTGTAAGTCTCTCGCGTGCTTGCTGTCGAGCCAAAGCTGACCCTGCCTCCCCCTCGTAGGTCCTCGCCGCCGAGCTCGAGGAGCACATCAAGCAATGCATCGCCGCCTTCGATACGCAGCAAACTCAAGAGCAACGCGACCTCGCTCCTCCTCCCCCTCCTCCCAAGCCTCAGCCCAAGCCACCTCCCTTCGCTCCTCCCATCGCCGTCAAGAAGCCTCCTCCTCCTCCACCACCACCACGCGCGCCATCTCCCGCCAAACGTCCCATCACCAATCGTGCTTCCTCCCACGACGGCTACATCGAATCCTCGCAAGCGATGATCATCGAGCAGGAGGAGGAGGGGCAGGAGAAGAGCCTCGCCGAGGAGCTCTTCCCTCCCAGCCCTTCGCCGAAGCGCATCAGCGCTGCTGCCAAGGGCAAGGGTCGCGCTGTCGTGCAGGAGGAGCCCGAGCAGGAGGAGGACTACGATATGGACGGCGATGAGAATTGGCCGTGTGAGGGGGAGGACGACTACGGAGGAGAAGCAGGAGAGGAGGATCAGTTCGACTACGACGAGGATGGGGACGGAGGAGAGATCTGGGAGGATCCGGCAGATTTCGCCAAGCTGCATGGGACGACGAGGGAGGTGATTGAGATTGGGAGCGACGACGATGAGACGGTGCAGGTGGCGGCCAAGGCGAGGATGGGAGGAGGGGGAGCGGTCAATACGAGCAGGGCCAAGGGACCGCCAAAGGATGGGTCGCCACCGCCGACGGGCTCGCTGTACATCTCGACTATGCCTCATGCGATGCGGCTGGGCTGTGAGTGCTCTTCTTCACTCCGATGGACTTGCGAGCCGAGCTGACTTCCTTTCGGCGATCGCAGATGCCCAAATGTACCGCGAGAGGAGTCCCAAGAAGGGAGCGGCGGATCGCAACGACCCACTGGCTCCTCAGAAGATGACGGCCGCACCGAAAGCTGGCTTCAGAGGCAAGGCGAGGCGAGGAGGATGGGGTCGTGGGCGAGGTCGAGGGGCGAGGAGAGGGGCACGAGGGAGGAAGTGATGGGAGGAGGTTCTCGGTTATTCTCTGTAGCTTGTCACTTGTTCATGCAGCTTCGTTCGTTCCGCATTGGCATCTCTGGAAGGCCTGACCCGCTTCGACCGAGAAGGGGATGGCTCGCCCGCGATAGGCTTCGTGTCTTGGCTTCGTCCTTATCGCTCGCTTCTTCGTCTTCTCCAGCTTCCGCCAGCATGCCACTGTTTCCAGCATCACCAAAGAAGGGAGAGATCCCAGTGTACAACTCGGCTTGCCCTTGGGCTAGCTCAGCAGAGGATCTCAAATCGCTCTACACCTCGCCGTTCACCTCGGCTGTCACGACTCGCACATGCACGCTCAACGGTTTCGCAGATGATGCTTCCAAGCACCAGGTATGTCCTGCTGCTCTTTCGGCTCCCCTAGTACCCTACAGCTCATTCCCGACGTTCGAAACGCAGGTCGCCTTCTTTGGACCCGACGCCTCGTCCTCTAGCAACTCGTATGGCTACTCGCCGTATGCTATAACCGTTTATCTTGACTGGTTGAGGCCACTGCTGCTCTCCAAGACGGCCCCGAAGAAGCAAGTCGTCGTTTCCATCACCGGCACCCTCGTGGAGACGAAGCAGATGCTCAAGATTCTGCAGGTGAGTGCTGGGTACTCTTCAGAGTAAGCTATCAGCATGCTAACCCTCCTTCGCCGACTCTGCAGGCCTTTGCGGACGAGGTCGAAGCTCCCATCGGCGCCGAGTTCAACGCTTCGTGCCCGAACTTCCGTACGCTCTCTGAAGCTGAGTGTAGATCGAAGCTCAAGCTGGCCTACTATTTGACCTACAGGCGGACACCCGCCACCAGCCTACGTCGAGAGCGAGCTCACCGCCTTCGTCAAGCTGCTCGCTTCACACTCCTCCCCTACCCTCCTCGTCGGCATCAAGCTCCCTCCTTACACCTACGATTCACAGTTCACCTCCGTCATCTCCTCGCTCTCCTCCGTCTCCACTCCCGGCAAGGAGAGCCCCATCTCCTTCCTCTGCTCGACCAACACCCTCGGCCAAGGACTCGTCTTCGCGCCTCAGATTGTCGAGATTGAGGGCAATGCTGTGGCGCAGAAGAGGAAGCCGCAGGAGCAGTTTGCTCTTCCTGGTGGATTTGGTGGGCTGGCGGGAGCGGCCGTGCATCAGATCTCGCTGGGGTGAGTCGCCGAGGCTCGGAGGTCTGAACAGTCGAACGCGAGATGGGATCTAACCTCTTCGTCCCCCTTCGACAGAAATGTCTACCGTCTCTCCAATCTCCTCAAGTCGTCGGAGGATACCTCACTCCGCTCCATCTCCATCATCGGCGTAGGAGGAGTCGCCGATGCCAAAGGCGCCGAGAGGTTCAGGCAGGCGGGTGCTTCAGCAGTGGTGAGTTCGGTTGAGATTAGGCTTGAGTGTTGCTGAGCTGTTTTGAGCATGCAGGCATGCGCATCGGCCTTGGGAAGGGAAGGCGTAGACGTCTTCGCCAAGATCTCAGGCGGTCTGAAGGCAAAGCTGTAGATATGCAGAGAGCCGGAAGAAGCTGTTATCGCTCGCACCTTCCGGCATCGCAAGACAATGTCACGCCGAGCGCTGAGCGTTGGAGATTCGTCGAGCCGCCGAAAGTTGGAGTCGGCAGTGCGCCGAACCTCGCCGCAGCTCGTAGCGAGCTCAATCGTCGACCAGTGCAGGCTTGAGGCGCTTAGCGCAGAGTATGTCGGGTTCGCTTATATTTCCTTTCCTCTCGCGTCTCTGCGAAATCAACTAGCGAACAGCGATCTTTTTCAAGCTTCCTCGGCGCTCTTCTTCGACGCTCGGTACCGCCCATTCCCCGCCCTGTGCACATCCTCATCTCCTCATCAACCACTCTCAATCCCTATCCCTCAGCATCCTCGCCCTCAGCGGTGTCAACGCCTCCACTAGCGACTCGGCCCCCTCCAGATCCCCCGTCGCTCGCATCCTGCCCGACTCGGCCAGGGTATGCCTCAGCACCTCATCCACTCCGTCACAGCGCCGGTTCGTCTGCTCCTGGCGAGTCCCTGGGTCGCCGTTGCGTAGCCGGCGATGGAGGAAGACGTCGTAGGAAGGGAGTAGGGTGAGGTCGATGCCGTGTCGAGAAGTGAGACGGCTGAGCAGGCTGATGATGTCGGGATTAAAGTCGAGCCCTTGATGGCGAGGGCGAATGACGCTAAGACGGAGCGCCTTGTACTGGACCAGCATCTTGATACTCTCCTCGACCGCACTTGGGGGATTGAGGAGAGACGGCGCATCCTCCGAGTCGGCTAGAAGCCCGATGCGAAGCTGTGTGATAGGCGCATCCTTGAGGAGGGACAGTAGGGGAGGGACTAGGACTAGAGCGCTGACGATCTTGACGGCCTGAAGTCGAGGGAAGCGAGTGCACGATGTCGAGTCCTGGTCGCCGAGCGGAGGAAGCGGGATGTCGAGGTCGAAGATGTGGATGCGTAAGGTAGCGAGGGTGGAAGAGAAATGCTGTATGAAGGTCCAAATGCCGCTGGAGAACGCCTCGCGCCAGCCCGAGAAGGCGAAGACCTTCAACGAGCCCGACCGCCACCGACCTGCCTTGGCGACCTCTGCGAAGGCTTTCCCGTGCTCCGCGTCCATGCTCCGAAGCTTCAGGCTCTGGAGGAGCGTGAGATCCGCAATAGCATACGCTGCATCGCGAGAGCGCTCGGCTACGATTTTCCCCAGGTCGAGGGAGAGGGTCCGAAGATTGGCGAAAGTCGGAAAAGTCCAGGACAGCGCCTGGAAGGCGATAGAAGGAAGAGCCAGGTCCTCAACTTGGGGCGCGGCTGCACGGATGGCGTTCCTATAGCGCATCTGCGAGTCGGTCAAGTCGCCCTCGCCATCGCCGAAGAGGAAAGTCGCCCTCGCCATCGCCGAAGAGGAAGCCGAACGTGTCCTGTCCGATGTTCACGCTCTTGAGGTTGCTGAACTGGTGTAGGGCCAGCAGGAGGGCAACAGCGTCTTCTTCACCGTCGCCGTCCTGGAAGTAGACTTGCTGGACATAGCGACCATATTGACGGACAATGTCGAACTTCGAAGGCGAAGATTTCCTGGTGACAACGTAGGGTGCCGAGGACCTGTCGATGGGGATGTCAGTATGTGTAAAGCAGTGTCTGGCAGATGTGAAGTGTACCGTGAAGTAGACCCCGTTCATAATCGAGGTCCACTCTCGATTCACGAGGCGAAGAGCGAGGTTGCTCCACCCGCCCCAATCTAGCTCTCCGCTGTATCCTAGCGCGAGTTCGTGCTCGCCGTCATCATAAACCTGGATAAGGTTTAGATGGTCGGTGCTCTGGGTGTCGACGAAAGTCGCAATGATAACTTGCAGCTCTCTCGGCAGGTCGTCGAGCGAGGTAGGGCGCCGAGCGGGAGCGTTGTCGGCGGAGGAGGTAGACATGGCGTGGAGGGAGAGGGCGAAAAGACTGATGAAGGAGAAGCTGTGCTTGCGCTAGCCGAAGAGCGGCGAGCGGGCTTTGGGGGATGAGGGGACGGAAGAAGGAGATGGGAGCAGCGAGGGGCGAGTAAGGAGCTATGGGGATGACGGGCGGTCAGCAGCAGTTTCGAAAAGGTGGGGTACAGCCGACGTACCTGTAGCGAGCACGGGACGAGCGAAGAGCGAGCTTCACGGAGAGCGAGCGAGCGGGTTCGAGCGTCCTGTTTGAAAGCACGACGTATCAGCTGGGCGCTATGGAGCGTACAGAGCAGCACAGACTTACCGAAAGCTTCGGCGACAATCGCCTGTGTCGTCCTGGTTCAGCAGCGAAGTCGAGTGAGAAACGAGGTAAGCGTAGGAAAGCAAGAGGTGGGAGGGCGTCGACAGCTGAAGAGGGTGCAGCTGGTGAAGAGTCGGAAGAGGCTAGAGGGTGTTGTGAGATCACAATATAGACTCACAAGCCTCTGTAGCGAGGCCTGTAGCTCTCCAGCCGGACGCTCGGCGCTGACCCCTTGCGCCGCTCCTCCCCCAGCTGCTGAATGCGAGCGAGGCTCCTGCAGTAAGACTGTCTCGACCATCGCGGAAGATGTGTTCGGAAGAGGGCTGGCAATGTGCGCTCGTCTCCAAGCATTTGCTCGCTCTCACAGCTCGGGCGAGCTGTCGACTCGCCGGAACTAGCGCCGAGCTCTCTCCTGCGCGATGCTGCTGAGCAATATCTCCCTCGCTTTGTGATCGCGTGTTGAAACGACGATGTATCTTTACTTGACATGATGTCAGGTTCCTACTCCACTAAAGAAACGACTTTGCCGTCCATCCTTCGACCCTCGCCCACCTCACGCTCAATCCTGCTCCACCAACATCCTCGCATGCAAAAGCCCCAGCAGCTCCATCATCTGATTCATCCCCGCCCGATCTCCAGTGCTCTCCAACCGCCCCGCCAAGCCCTCCATGAAGCTCAGTACCTTCCTCGCCGCCTCGCCATCCTCCTTCATCGCCGTCTCGGTCGTCGCCTGGGTTGCAAACGGCTGGGCGTTGATCTCGCGATCTGAGAAGGGGTCGAAGAGGGGGAGGGTGGGGTCGAGGATGATGCCGAGAGAGGTGCAGCGTGCTTCGAGGTGATGAGCGAAGTCGGGATCGCAGGGGAAGGGAGTTTGGCGAAGGGTTTTGGTGTGGTCGCGTTCGTAGGGTGCGTGAAGAGCGACGAACTTCCAGCTTAGCCGATGTAACGAGGTGCCGAAGTCCTTGGTAATCGACTCCAGTAGTTGACGCGCCTCGGCGAGGGCCGCCGAGTCGAGGGGAGTATCTCGGACGACGTTGAGCTCGAGGTGTTGGATCGGTGATTGTGCGAGGAAGGAGAGAACGTCTTGAGCGTCGGCGATTGGTGTGGTCAGAATGACATGTTGCAGAGCGGGGAAGGAGACTGCTTTGGCTGCTCGTTCGGCGGGGGCGTCCGAAGGCTCCAAGGCGTCGAAGGTGAGGTCGAGGACCTTGAGTGTCTCGGAGAAATGTCGGATGAAGGACCAGTTGGTGTACGTAAGCTCAGAATGAGGTTGGTTGAGGTTGAGGCGAAGCCTTTCGAGGGTGGGCCGGAACGAGCACTCGAGGCGGTTCCACTCGTTGGTGAAAGTGATGCGTGGGCTGTCAGGGCAGTTGATGCTGAGGGCCGCCAGTTGTGACATGGCTGCGACTGCTTGAGAAACGTCGGGCCCGAGGTCGTGGCGATCCCCCAGGAGGACGAGGTTGCGGAGAGTTGGTCCGAATTGAGGAAGGAAGGAGGCAACCCAGTCATTTCCGGTTCCCACGAAGGATAGCGTAGAGATCCTCGGTGCGATGGTAGCGATGATCTGTCGGTGCAGCTCCTTCATGGCGTCCTCTTCTTGCATGTCGAACATGAGCGCGTGAGCCCAGCCCGTGACGAGCAGCGAGCGGAGGTTGGTGAAGAGTGGTAGGAAGGGCAAGAGGGTGCTACACCGATCGTCGTCGTCTTGCGCATACCAGCGGAAGTCGACCTCTTGTACATGGCGAGCACAGCGTTCGAGAAGGAGGGGCGCCTCCAAGTGCTCGGACCGAGTCGGCGCGATGAGCTGAAGTGTGCGAGGAGTCAGCAAACAGATCGGGGCAAGAGGTAGAGAGTAGGTCGAGCTCACCTTGAAGAGAAACGGTTCTGCCTTGACGGCGGTCAGGACGAGCTCGGCTATTCACCAAGTCCCTCAGCAGCCCCTTGCCCACTCCTCCACCTCTTCGGCGCTCGTCCTCTCCCCTCGCGGCGCTCCTCTCACCGTTGACCCTCGCTCCTTCATCACCGACGCTCGCCCTACCCACCCTCATCACCACGCGAGTACCTCGAGCACTGTCGACCCTCGCCCTCGCCCCGCCGTCACCTTCGCCGAGCAGCCCTCCGCCGCCATCTCCTCCGCCGAGCTCGCCGTCGGCTTCCCTTCCCCCTCGGCTGCGCCCCACGCGTCGGGATCCACTTCCGTCTACTCGCCCGCCCACTACGGCCCGGCCTCGCCTCAGTTCGCGCCCACCGAGCCTCGCTACGCTCCGTCCTCTCCTCCCCTCTCGCCTTTCGTTCACCCCGAGTACACCAACTTCGACGCCGACTACTACTTTGGCCAGGACTACAAGGACGAGGAGCAGATCCCCTTCGGCGAGAGCAAGGTGCACCGCAGGGACGGAAAGGGAGTCGCCTCGGCGGACGGCTCGGCTTAGGTGAAGCATGCGGTTGATCATGTGGGAGCGGCTTGGACAGCAGGACAGGGGTCTCTTTGGACGAGTATAAATGGGCTGGCTCTCTCTCTCTTTCTTAGAACACACTCCGTACTTCCCCCACTTCTCACTTCACTCGCACTTCGCTTTACCTTCCTCATCCCCTCACTCTCTCATACTTCTTTCGATTCAAAGCTTTGGCAATCAGTACCTCGTTCATCAGTAACAACTCGAGCACTACAGCGAAAGACTTGCGAGCCTCGACGTCCTTCAGCGAGCACAAGTCCCTCTCGAACCTCGGCTTCGGCGAACACCTCTCGTCCTCTTCTCTACTCTCCTACATCTTCGACCTTTGTTGTCGTCGACTCGTAGTGGTACTTAGGTGGAACTCAACCTCTTTCACCTTCTCTACTTAACTACCCTCGCTCTCTTCCCCCTCCGACCCTCGGAGAGAGCACCTGCTTCGGCGCCGCCCGCCAACTGCCCAAAAAGGTTTGCGCAAGCACTCCTGAGCGCCCACAGCCTCCGCCGTCCACGCCTTGCTGACCGTCGATAGCGCCGAGAGGCTTCGCCCGAAGTTTGGCGCGACCTTCTGCACCGAGTCCCATTCTGTATGCTCGCTCCAAAGAGCATACTGCTTGTCTTGAAGTGAGGCTTGCTCGGCGATGTATCTCTTGATCTCGGGAGGGAGAGACGAGAGGGTGGGCCTGGCCGAGTGCTTGGGCGACATGCTGCAGACGAGGAGGGTATGGAGCGATTCTTAGCGAGCCGCAGTGTGAAGTATAGGTCAGCGTAGACTCTGAGCTGTAGCCAAAGCGGCGACAGCTCACCTTGTAACTCGCAAGTCGCTAAGAGTGGGGCACTCGAGGACGGGAAGTCGTTCGATGCTCTACAGACGACAGGCGTGTCAGTTCAGAGTATCGCAGCAGAGGTAGTAGCTATCAACTCACCCGGAGCTGCTGCCAGAAGCTTCAGCAATCTATCTTGAGGGCTGGCGATGAAGGAATGGCGCCGACTCGACGCGTCGATAGGCTCGAGGACGGCTCTGAGGGTGAGCAGCTGCCTGGGAGGAGATTCGGGCGATAAATGTGAAGAGTTTGAGAGATCTACGCGAGAGGCGTCGAGACGTGGGGAGAACCAGGCGAGTGAGCGGAGGGAGAGAGGCGCCGAGTTGGAACGCGCGAAGCTGAGGTGGGGCAAACTGCTCCTTGATCGAACTTGACAGCAAGCAGGGCGAGGTCAAGCGAGCTCTGCTGGACATGGATCGCGCGTGGACGCTCTTCGCAGACAAGTCGAGGAGGAGGGAAGCAACTTGCTGAGCTCGGTCAGGGGGATGGGATCGCCGAGCAGCAGCTTGGGGAGGGCTGAGAATGGCTGAGCAGGTTCTGTAGTCGAAGGTCGACTATCTTGAAATTACTTTGCTGTACCACTTTCACCCCTCAGCATCCACCTCTTGCCAGCGACGGACACGCTCCCGCCTCTTGCTTTCCTGCGCTCACCTCGTCTCCCGCTCACTCTCGCCTTCGCTGCTGGACTAGGACGGCACAGGCGATTGAACAAGAAGCTACTGGTGAGTCTGTGCTGCTCTGTATCGCCCTACAGCGCGCGGCTGATCACTCCTGCTCTCGACCAGGACGCTCGAACCCGCTCGCTCGCTCTGGGAAGCTCGCTCTTCGCGCTTCTCGTGCTCGCTACAGGTACGCAGCGGTACCGAGCTGCTCAAAGCCTACCGCTGACTCCTCGACTACCCCTACAGCCCGCTCCTCACCCACTCGCTGCTGTCGCGTCGCTCTTTCCTCGTCGCTCGCCTTCCTCATAGCTCGACAGCTGCTCACAGAGCTCACTCAGCTTCAGCACCGTGAGCCTGACCTGCCTGCCACCTCGGAGAGCGCTACTGACCCTCTCATCAACAGCCCTCCTCCGCGGTCAGCTCGCTTCACCGCTCGCTCGCCAGCTCGGAAGCTTCTCCCTCGACACTCGTCTCGCTCCAGCCCTGACCACCTCGCTCATACAATGGCCTCCTCGACCTCCTGCGCCGATGCCACCTCGAGCTCGGTCACCCTCGCCAGCCTGCCCGCCGAGCTCCACTCGGTCATCGCGAGGATGTGTCGAGATCAGGACAAGCGGTACAAGGATAGGACGGCGTCTAATGTGCGCGCTCGTCAGCTCGAAGTTGCGAAGGCGGGCGCCACAGACTGGGACGGCCGAAGTCTGAACGCTCTCTTCCTCGTCAGCCGAAGCTGGAGCAAGGTGGCAGCAGCTTACATTTTCGAGGTCAGCCTGGGCGCTCCAAATAACTGACTCTCACGCTGACCTGTCCTCCCGTGCATAGACTGTCTCCTCGAAAGGCTGCAGCGACCGCCTCTTCCAGTGGTCCATCCTCCCTCGCTACGCCTTGCTCGTCCGCAAGGTCGTTCTGAACGACAAGAGCCTGGAAGCCACCAATCACGTCACGCTCCTACGCTCCCTTCCCTTTCTCTATAATCTGCGCCGTCTCACCCTCACGCCCTCCGCCTTCATCGCGCTCCTCGGCTTCGGCCCCGGGTCGATTCCCACCGCCGAGCATCTCTTCCATAGGACTGCACTTGTTCGAGCTACTCGGTCTGTTGCAGAGCTGTCGCTAGTGGAAGCCAATCCGGAGCGGCTCGCCTGGGCGTTAGCGCCTCTCGCCAACTCGCCCTTAAACACCTCGACTTCAGCCTGCGCTTCAACTCGGACGATCCTTCACTCCCATCGGCACGAGACGCTCTTCGAGGACTCAAGGATGTCCGACACCTGTCGCTCCAATACCTCAATGTCCAGTCGGGCGGCCTCCTCTGCAACCCCTCGTCTTTCGAGTTCAAACTCGAGAGCTTGGAGCTCGCCTTCCCGAGCGGTCGATTGTACATGGAGACCTGGAGCTTCGTCAAGGCCTCCTCGCACACTTTGACCTCCCTCGTAATCCTCCTCGGGCCAATGGGCGCGGACGACGCTCTGACGCTGCCGACAGACAGCAGCGAGGACCCCCCGAGCACGGCGTTCCCCGCTCTGCACCACCTCCGACTTCAAGGGACAGCCTCCTCCATCGCCACCGTTCTCGGCCTCCTCTCCTCCTCACCCATCGTCACTCTCGACCTCCACATCTTCGACTACAACGGCAAAACGACGCCCGAACCTCTCGGCGACCTCACTTCCCTCGCGCTGAAGTACTGGTCCGCCACTTGCAAGCGTCTTGATGTCTACCTTGCTGCTGGCAAAGGTGATTGGACGTTCTTCCCGGCGCCGACAACCCGCAAGGCGGACAAGAAGATCTCGCAGGCGGTTCCGCAGCTGAAGTTCACGGCGCAACCTCAGGGAGACGCCTTCCATTCAAGGACCAGTATACGTACACGCTCAAGAAGTCACACGAAGCTGCGACGGATGTGCTCAATTCCGGCGTCGAGTTCGCCAATCGCCTGCTCGCGACCGAGGACGTCGATGGGGCGCAAGCGCTGCTCGAATTGTTGCGGCCGCTCAGAGGGAAGATGCTGAGGGAGCAGGACTAGGAAGAGTAATGAGGTGGCGAGATGATGCTTGAGGTGTCGCATGAGACGAGGAGAAGCTGCTGTCGAGGCTGGAGATGGGCGCCGAGAAGGAGCTGAGCTGGTCGAAATCGAGTCGCTTGCTTTTCGCTGTACCTTCCAAATTGCGCTGCGAATCAGTCGAGAGTGAGAAGCGAGAGCTGCATGCAAGTGAGCGAACGAGTTCGGCTGATGCTCGAGTGCAGATGGTGAACGACGAGACGAGCAGGCTCGGCGCTGCCTTACTGGCTTCTCTCGAGTTCTCGCTGCTCTCTTGCTCTCGTTCTCAGCTTCTAAGCGGTGTAAAATTCAATTGCATCTCGTCCAGCTTCATCAAATACAGCAAGGAGTCTCATCAACTACAGCAAGGAGCCGTTCGCATCTCACCCTCTCGCTCATCTCGGCGCGCTCAACAAAGGGTCAAAGGGTCATGCCGCCTGCTTCTTGGACCGAGTCATCTCAGAGCTAACATGCTCGATGCCTGGTGAGTAGAGAGACCATCGCTCTTGCTTTCTGTGAATCGCCGAGTCCGAAAACTCGAGGATACCGGCTCCCTCGAATTCGCCCGAGGAGGGTTGGATGCGAGTTCGGAGAGACCGTGAAGCTTGTGTGCGAGGGGGAGTGGGGAAAGGAGAGGGAAGGGGAGAAGAAGAGGGGTGGAGAGGAAGCGTCAAGCAGTCAAAGTCAGCTAGCGAAGCGCCTTCGCCTCGCCTCGCCCGAGCACCTCGGTCGACGGCTGAACCGACGTCCATTTTGTTGTTAGCTACACCACCGCCTCCTCTAATTCCTCGTGAACCCCGCAAAGCTCTCCTCGACCTTCTTCCAATCGACAGCGCCCCACCACTGCCGGACATACTCCTCCCTTCCCCAAACTCCATAATCCTCGAGGTAGCAATGCGGGTGGACGCTCAAGCAAAGCAGGGGGTGGATCGCCTTGCCGACCCTGTCGCCTTGGGCTCCGACTCCGGCGAGAGGAGACATGTTGTCCAAGAGGTGGGAGGTCGAGCCTGCTCGGGACTTGCGCTGCGAGGCTTGCGAGGGGGGGAGGGTCTTCCACTCTGAGGACTCGGCGGCCGAAGTCGACTCGGATCCTTCTCCTCCTTCCACGGCCTTGGCAGCCTCGGGAATAATCTCCCCTACGACCGTCGCATCTCCCGCGACCTGTCTCCTCTGGTGCACCAAGGGGGTTCCTCCAGCGTAAGTCCCGAGAACGCCGAGGTTGCCCGTTTGGTCGGTGACGAGCCAGATGTACGCGCCGGAGCTAGGGTGAAGGCCGGCGACGTGGGAGGAGAAGTGCGAGATGAGGGAGGGGAACGACTTGAGGGGGGAGCGGAGGAGGGATTGGGAGAAGGCGGAGGAGGGGGTCGGGGCTGAGGGAGTTGGTGACTGTTGGAAGGAGAGTAAGTGGGTTAGCTGGCTGTATTGAGATACAGAGACGTCGAGAAGCCAAGAGGAAGGAGCTCGGGCGAAGAAGGAGCGCGAGCAAGAGACGCACCAGAGTCGAGAGGAAAAAGCTATTGTTGAGTGCTTCCGAGGCGTAGTTGAAGGCGAGGGATTGAGTGGGATCTGAAGCGGTGTGCTTTACAGTCTGCAGGACGCTCAGGCTCTCTGCTTCAGTGCCTATAGCGAGGGAGAGAGAGAGGTGTGAGCGAGAGTTTTTGTAGGGTTAGCGAGAGCTGTAGGAGAGGTTACCGTGTACGAGTTGATTCAAGCGAGCGAGGACGCCTTGTTGCCAGTCTACTGCTACCGTTTTGAGAGCGTTGGGCGAGAGGAAAGGGGACAAGCCGTTGTCCAAGTCGTAAGGGAGTGGGACGCGCTGGTGCACTTGCCGCCGGAGCAATGGTGCTGGTCGAGCGCAGGCGCGCAATGGTAGAGTCCGTAGTGCTGCCATTCTGTAGCCTGATTGAAGCGAGAGAAAAAAGAGAAGCGAGGCAAGATGTAGGAGGAGGAGGAGGAGGAGGGAGAGCTGAATAAGGGCCGAGGCTCGCTGTCGTTGAAAGCGCCCAGTCCTCAACTCTCAGCTGGTTCAACTCTCACCACATCTTGCTGCTCGCTCTTTCATCTCCGACTCGCTTACAGCTTCATCTCAGTACTACCCAGCTACAGCGCGCGCACCTCCTAGCAGGCTACAGCACACCTTCGCTCGCTCGCACCCTGGGCTGGTCACGCCCTGCTGACTGCTCCCTCTCCGACTCAGCTCGCTCTCTCTCTCCCGCTCCCGTGCCTTCATCTCCCTTAATAGGGTCCATCTCATCATGGTGAGCTCCTCTTTTTAGTCTACCCTCCTACAGCCCCAGGCTAACCATCTCCTCGCTCCCTCTCTCACTCACCTCACCTCGGCAACCACCAGGGCGTCTCCTTCTCCTCGCTCTTCTCAAAACTATCGGGCCTCTTCTCCCGTCAAACCGAAGTACGGATACTTATGCTCGGCTTGGACTCGGCGTGAGTCCTGCTCCCTTCTACCTACATTCCGCGACCCTTTGCCCCCCAGGCGCGTCCTCTCAAAGGGACGTGGCCGGCCTCGTCGCCGTCGTCTAGCGTACGGCAGCTGGGGGCCACGAGCGGCAGCAGAAAGAGACTACAGAGCTTGAGAACTGACCCGCTTATTCCGAGATCACAGAGGAAAGACAACCATCCTGTACCGGCTACAAATCGGCGAGGTCGTCACCACCATCCCAACGATTGGGTTCAACGTTGAAACGGTGCAATACAAGAACATCAAATTCCAGGTCAGTCGTCTCCCAGTGCCCTACCTTTTCCTCATCGTCTCACTAACCCATGAAATCGCTACAGGTCTGGGACCTCGGCGGCCAAACCTCGATCCGACCATATTGGCGCTGCTACTACGCCGACACCAAGGCTGTCGTCTACGTCGTCGACTCTTCCGATCGGGAACGGTTGGCCATCAACAAGGCCGAGCTGTTGGCCATGCTGAGCGAGGATGAGTTGGCCGATGCCAAGTTGCTGGTCTTTGCCAACAAGCAGGTGAGTTTCGGTCCGTTTCGAGGGGAAGGGGATAACACCTGATGAGGAGTGTGTGTTGGTAGGATCAACCCGACGCGATGACACCAGCGGAGGTATCGGAAGGACTGGGACTCGACACCCTCAAGAACAGGCAATGGAGCATTCACAAGAGTTGTGCCATCAAGGGAGAGGGATTGGAGGAAGGACTGGATTGGTGTGTAGTCTCCCACTCATCTTCTCGCTCTTCGCTGACCCAATACATCGCGACAGGCTGGCCACCGCCCTTCAGAGCAAGTCGTAGACCCGTCGCCGAGCCCTTTCTTTCCGCATTACCGTGCTCCTCTCACATCCTACTCGCAACCCCGAATCTCTCCTCTCTCTCGTCCTCCCCACTGTGTTCCGTTTACTATACCCCTCCACCTTTGCCTTCGCCTCGCTACCTCTGAATGAATCAACCTCGTTCGCCGAGCTCGCAAGATGAGCTGTTCGACGAGGTGGAGTAGAAGAGTAGCGATGGAGTGCAAAGCATGTGCTATAACCCTGTATCCTTCGCCTCGGCGCTCTCAGCGAAGTAGAGATTCAAAGCCCCTTGAGCTCAACTCGAGAGCTGACGCGGCTCTGCTCCTTACTCCCTCTCCACCCATACCTCGCTTTTCACCTTCGCCAGTCGACGACAGAGGACTCTTCTGCACCTCAGTAGCAAACTACAGCACCCTTTTCCACCCCTCCCACCACCCGCTACCTTCTTCTTCCCCTTCGAACACGCACCCTCCTCCTCGACCGCTAGCCATGGAGGAGATTGGCATCGAAATCGACCGCGAGGTGGGTTTTGTCCTTTACACTTTCTCTTTTTCCTCCCTGACCCTCTGCAAATCCTACAGGATCCCACCTTCACCACCCAGGTGCACGAGAAGGCGACCCTCCTCTCGACCCTGCCAACCGAGGACCTCTACTTGAAGTTCAAGAAGCTCGAACAGCACCTCGAATTCCTCAGTCTCCAAGAAGAATACATCAAAGACGAGCAAAAGAACCTCAAGCGGGAGCTCCTTCGCGCGCAGGAGGAAGTCAAGCGCATCCAATCCGTCCCCTTGGTCATCGGACAATTCCTCGAGCCTATTGATCAGCATACGGGGATTGTAGGGAGCACGACCGGATCGAATTATGTCGTCAGGATCTTGAGTACGATTGATAGGGAGTTGTTGAAGCCGAGCTCGAGTGTCGCTTTGCATCGACACTCGAATGCACTGGTGGATGTGCTCCCGCCTGAGGCGGATTCGAGCATTAGTATGTTGGGTGCGGACGAGAGGCCGGATGTGTACGTTTTGTCTCCCTGTTTCTCGCTCTCGAGCTGAGACGACTCGAGCTGACGCGTCTCCTACCTCTCCCTCGCCTTGCTCTCGCTCAAACGATGCACACCACCACAGCACCTACTCCGACATTGGAGGCATGGACATTCAGAAGCAAGAGATCCGAGAAGCCGTCGAGCTCCCCCTCACGCAATTCGACCTGTACCGTCAAATCGGCATCGACCCTCCTCGCGGCGTGCTGCTGTACGGTCCACCAGGTGAGTCGGCTTCGGTCTCTTTAGCAGAGCGGATGGAGTGAGAGCTAATGATCTGTACACGACTACAGGAACCGGCAAAACCATGCTCGTCAAGGCCGTAGCGCACCACACGACCGCCTCGTTCATCCGCGTCGTCGGCTCCGAATTCGTCCAAAAGTACCTCGGTGAAGGCCCGCGCATGGTCCGCGACGTCTTCCGCATGGCAAGGGAGAACCAACCGGCCATCATCTTCATCGACGAGATTGACGCCATTGCGACCAAGCGGTTCGATGCCCAGACGGGAGCGGATAGGGAGGTGCAGAGGATTTTGCTCGAGCTGCTGAACCAGATGGATGGGTTCGATCAGGGGAGTAATGTCAAGGTCATCATGGCCACTAACAGGCAGGATACGCTGGTGAGTCTCTCTCGGCGCTCGACTCGGCGCTCTGCCTTCATCGATTTGCGCTGACCTCCTTCTCTCGCCGCTCAACCAACATAGGACCCCGCTCTCCTCCGTCCCGGTCGCTTGGATCGCAAGATTGAGTTCCCCAACCCTTCGCGTCGCGAAAAGCGCCTCATCTTCCAGACCATCACGAGCAAAATGAGCATGGGCGCCGATGTCGACCTTGAGGACTGTGCGTTGCTCTCTTGCCTTCCTTTCCTAACCCTGTACCGCTTGCTGACGATGTGATGTGATGCGCTCTGAACAGACGTCCAACGCCCCGACAAGCTCTCCTCCGCCGAGATTTCGTCCATCTGCCAAGCTGCGGGTCTGCAAGCCGTGCGCAAGAACCGGTTCGTCTTCTCTCTATTTCTCCTTTGTCATGTAAAGCCGAGCTGATGCGAGACACCTCGACAGCTACGTGATCCTCCCCGCCGACTTCGAGGAGGCATGGAAGCAGATTGTCAAGCGCACCGACGAGACGCTCGATTTCTGTGCGTTTCCTGCTCTCCTTCCCTCTATTCCTCTCGCTCTCCCTGACCCCGCTTCGACTCCACACAGACCGGTAGACTGCTCGCTCGGCTCGAGAGAAACGAAGAAGAAAGAGGTGAGCTCGACCTTGCCCTCCGTCGATGATGAAGCAGCTCGCTCACCCTACGATCTCGCAGGCTTGCTGTACACGAAGTCGTTTACCCCTACTCGCAATCGACGACACCGTCACGAGAACTGAACTCGAGGCTCGCTGCCAGGACGGTCTCGCGAGATCCGGCGACGCTGCGCTAGGCGCTACTGATCTCTCCTACCCTTCTGTTCGCCTATCCCTTCCCTCTTCCATCTCACACCCCTTCCCCTTCGACTCCTCGGCGAGCGACGAAGACCCTCGGCGCCGACTCGTCCTATCCCACCTCCCTCCTCACCCTTCACCGCTGCTCCTCTCGTCCTCCTCCCCTTTCCCTTTCCTTTCCCCTCCTCTTCCCTACACACTAGCTTCACGGCCTCCCCCAACTCGCACTCAACCCTCCTCGGGCGAGTTGGAAGGGAGCCGGTCTCGAGCGGACGCTATGTCGTCCCTCGTGGTTCACAGAAAGCAAGAGCGATGGTCTCTCTACTCACCAGGCATCGAGCATGAGCTCTGAGATGACTCGGTCCAAGAAGCAGGCGGCATTGATCTCTCTCCTGGTCCGAGTGCGCTGAGATGAGCGCGAGGGTGAGATGCGAACGACTCTTTGCTGTAGTTGATGAAGCTGGACGAGATGCAATCGACTCGTACACCGCGTCCAGAAGCTGAGAACGAGAGCAAGAGAGCAGCGGAGACTCGAGCGAAGCCAGCCAGCGAGCGCCGAGCCTTCTCGTCTCGCCATCTGTCGGCCTCTGCAGTCGAGCCTCAGCCGAAGCCGTGCTCTCACTCACAAGCAGCTCTCTCCTCTCGATCTCGACACTTTCGCAGCGCATCTGGAAGCTACAGCGAAAAGCAAGCGACTCGATTCCGACCAGCTCAGCTCCTTCTCGGCGCCCATGTTCAGCCTCGACAGCAGCTCCTCCCGCACAGCAGCATCTTCAGAGTCGAGCAACACCTCGCTACTCCCCATCAATCCTTCTCCCTCAGCATCTTCCCCCTCAACGGCACCAGCAGCTGAAGCAACGCCTTCGCCCCGTCATAATCCTTCGTCGCGAGCAGGCGATCCGAGAAGTCGAGGCCGAACTTGAGCGTGTCGGTAGCAGCATCACACGCCTTCTCGAGTCCGACGCTTCCAGCTTCCTTTGGTCGATTGTGGAAGGCATCGTAGCGAGGCTCGATGAAGGTAACAACCTCGGGGGCGGCTTGAGTGACTTGTCTGACCATTGACCAGGCGTTGGCGGCTCGTACGAAGGACGTGCTGTGTGCGCTTTCCAATGCAAGGTACACATGCATCGTCATCAGCAAGGCTGTCCAGCCCTTGGCGGCCGAAGCGAGAACCTGCACCAGCGGATCGCGGTCGTCCTCAACGAGATGGTCGTAGCCGACGACAGTGATGTCGAAGGTGGTGACAGGGGAGGTGGAAAGGAGATGGGCAATAGTGGTGATGAAGGTCGTGGTGCCTCTGAGATGGAGATGGCGCAAAGTCGAGAAGCGAACCAACGCTCCCCTCGAGCCATCCGCTTGCTCGGCCAGCGCGCTCCCCACGAATGCCTCCGAGTCGAGCTCAATCGTCAGGGTGTGCAACGTACCTGAGAAGCGACAGATGAAGCTCCAGGTGTGGACGTCGAAGATCCCCGGGATAGCGAGCAGCTCCAAGCTCTCCAGCTCGAATGCGATGGAGGAGATCCGGCCGAGGAGCCCATGCGACTCCACGCCCTGGTCGCGTATCGACAAGTACTTGAGCCCGTTGAGCTGGGCGAGAGCACTTCGCGCTTGGATGATGGCCGACGCTTGCGTATCATCGAGGTTAACGGCCATTTCCAGGCGGCTCAGACCGATTTTGGAGACGTGGGGCAGGATCCAAGCCAAGTGAGGTGCTTCGACGCTATCGAGGATGAGCTCTCCGACCGAAGGGAGGAATGCGAGGAGAGCTTCTCGGTGAAGATGCTGCTCGGAGGTGGGAGGTGGGCTCGAGCTCCACCCGAAGCCGAGAAGTGAGTAGAATGCCGACCTGGTGATGCTGAGGCGACGTAGGTTGACGAGGAGTGGAAGAGCCCGTAGCATCGAGACAAAGGCTGTCGTGGTAGCTGGCTGGGTGTCCAAGGCGGCGTGTCGAATGTGCTTGACGAAGGTCGAGAGGATCTTAAAGACGAAGAGGCTGTCGCAGCAACGTCTCGACGATATCGACTGAAGTGCACAATAGTAAGTGCTTTGGTCTGACTCGCGTTTGGGGGTCTTGCGGCTCACCTCGAAGAGGAAGGGGGCGGCTGCTGTCTGCCACTCTCGGCTGACGAGGAAGAGAGCGTTCAAGCTTCTGCCATCCCACTGAGTCGCGCCTGCCTTTGCGACCTCGAGATGACGAGTCTTAGCATGAGGCGACGTCCTCTCCTTGTATCGACGATCCTGGTCTCGGCATATCCTCGCGATGACCGAGTGGAGCTCGGCGGGCAGGCTGGAGAGGGTGACCGAGCTCAACGGAGCATCGGCGGAGGAGGTCGAGGAGGCCATTGTATTGTGAGCGAAGCAGGTGTAGTCGGAAGCGATGTGGGGTGGAGCTCGAGCGAGACGAGTGTCGTGGCTGGAGCTTCCGAGCTGGCGAGCGAGCGATGAGGTGAGCCGAGCGGGGGTGGGCTGTCGACGAAGAGGGTCAGCAGCGCTCTCCGGGGTGGCAGGCAGGTCGAGCTCACGGTGCTGAAGCTGATTGAGCTCTGTGAGTAGCTTCTGAGCGCGCGTGTAGAAAGACGAGGAACCAGCGACGCGGCGACGGGGGAGCAGCGAATGAGCGAGGAGCGGGCTGTAGGGGTAAATGAAGAGTCAGCGGTAGTCTGAGGGCAGTCTGAGCTATCTGCGTACCTGCAGCGAGGACGAGAAGCGCGAGCAGCTTTCAGAAAGCGAGCGAGCGGGTTCGAGCGTCCTGGTCGAGAGCAGGAGTGGTCAGCCGGGCGCTGTAGTGCGATGAGGAGCATCAAAGACTCACTAGTAGCTTCGTCGACAAGCGCCTGTGCCGTCCTGGTCCAGTAGCGAACGCGAAGGCGAGAGCGACGACCTGAAAGCCGGAGCAAGCGCCGAGAGAGAGAGCCGACGGCGACGAAGAGGAGAACCTCAAGTGTAGGCGAGTGCGCTGCTGAGTAGAGCAGCTTTCAATAAGCTCCGAAGTGTTGTACCGAGAAATCGAAGGTTGTAGTCGAGGGCCAAGAGAGTTGCGGAGTTGGGCTGACGAGGCTTGGACTCCCACCTCTCGCTCGCTTCGCACTTCGACTCTCAAGCACAACTTCTGTAGCACTTTACACCTCTTCAGCCCCACTATCATGTTTTCCAGGTGAGCCACCTCTGCTCTCAAGGCCAGCAACAGCAAGCTGACGCACGCTTCCCTCTCCTCGCCTGCGTTTCGCCGTCCTGTAGCCGATCAGAGTACGACCGCTCCGTCTCGAGTTTCTCTCCCGAAGGCAGGCTGTTCCAAGGTGAGCTTGAATTACAGCATGCGCACTACCAACTGGCAGAACGCGTCGCTAACTGGGGAATCGCTCTCTGCAGTCGAGTACGCCATTGAGGCAATCAAAGTGAGCTTTGGGCGGTACTGTCGTCTCGCAACTATATAGCTGACCTGTTCTGTTGTCCTACAGCTCGGGTCTACGACCGTCGGCATCCAAACCTCGCAGGGCGTCGTCCTCGCCGTCGAGAAGCGCACTCAGAGCCCACTGCTCGACTCGGACTCGGTGGAGAAGATTATGGAGATTGATTCGCACGTCGCTTGCGCTATGAGTGGACTGACGGCCGATGCGAGGACTATGGTCGAGCATGCTCGAGTGACTTCCCAGGTGAGCTGCTCTTGCTTTGCGCGTGAAGCCTCGAGGAGAGCAGGAGGGGCGCAGGCGCTTCGGTCATGTACTGTCTACCTCCGTGACCTCCGTGCTGGCCTTGAAGCGCGCCGAGCTCGCCTCGAGCCGAACGCCCAGCATGACGCGGCCCCTGGAGCTTGCGCTGACCCTCTCTACGTCCACAGAACCACACTTTCACCTACGACGAGCCCATCAAGGTCGAGTCTGTCACCCAAGCCGTCTGCGACTTGGCGCTGCGTTTCGGAGAGGGAGCTGACGAGGAGGAGGCTTCGATGGTGCGGCCGCTGCTCGCTGTCGCCTTGTAGCTCTGTGCTGACTTGTTCGTTTTCACAGTCCCGGCCGTTCGGTGTTGCTCTCCTCATTGCCGGCTACGATCAGAGCGGTGGACCTCAGCTGTGAGCTTCCTTGCCCGCGCCGAAGTACTCGCCGAGCTGACCTTTCGGTTTCGCTCCAGCTACCACGCCGACCCTTCTGGAACCTTTATGCGCTACGACGCCAAGGCTATCGGTTCGGGAAGTGAGGGAGCGCAGAACGAGCTGCAAGACTCGTACAACAAGGTGCGCTGGCTTTCCGCGCTCGCTTCTCCAGCGGTTCGGTCGCTGATCCCTTTCACGTCGCAGTCGATGACGCTGGAAGAGGCTCAGGTGCTTTCGCTCAAGGTGCTGAAGCAGGTAATGGAGGAGAAGCTCGACCACAACAACGTGCAGCTGGCTCAGGTATGTCGTCGCTCCTTCGCCTCAGAAGCGACCGAGCTGACCTCTTCTTCACGTTTGCTCCTGTCCTACTCGCATCAACCATTTCCCACTCTCCGTCTCGTCGTCTCCCCTCCTCGCCGCTCGTCCCCCTACAGGTCGTGCCAAAGGCGGGTTTCAAGATTCTCGGCGCCGAGGAGTTGAAGGCCGTGATTGCCAGGACCGAGGCATGAGCGTAGAGATGCGGGCCAATCATACGTTCACAATCTGTCCATGGTGCTGGGAAGAGCTTGCGAGGATGGTCGACGACGAGATCTCGGCGATCATCTCGGCCAGCTGGTCGGTTCGACCATGGCTCGTCAAAGGGCCGGCTCGCTGACTCGGATGGCTTCAACGAGCCGTCTCTCGAGGGGCTCTCTGATCGTCTTCCTCAGCTTCGACTTTCTGCACGTCTCCTCGTCAAGGGGCCCGAACGGCGGAGCCGAGGACGTCCGAAAGCTCAACGTCTGTTGACTTCGCATTCATCGCTCGAACCCTGAACCCGACTCGCCATGGGCAAGCACCGTCACGAGCAGGTTCCTTCAGATGAGGATGGGGCTGTAGACGCTCCTCAGCACTGGTGGACTGTCCCGCCTTTCGACCCGGCCAATAATTGGCGTTTCAACCATCACATCGCGTTTCTTGGCCTTGGTGTGAGTTGTCAAGCATCGGTCGATGGTGTTGACACTGACAACTATAGTGTTACAGATCACTGCTCCTACGTAAGGCTCGGCCGACTGCACCGAGCGAGCGGAGATGTGCTGAACCGCTCTTCTCGCAGGCTGGACTTGATGCTGGTGGCTTTCATGGCCTTCGAGCATTTTGAGATGGATGCCAGTAAGTGCTGACCGTATCTGCTTCTCACCGCTCGCTGCTGTGTAGGCGGAATCTCGCTGACTTGCACCTTCGCAGCGCTCTGGCTGACCACCGCAGCGTTCATTGGGCTCGAAGCAGTATACATCGCTGCTTCGGTGCTCTGTATTAGCTTGAAGAAGCTTATCACCTCGAAGCTTGACCTTGGGTGGCCGTTGTCGGTGAGTGCAGAGCTTCGGCGCTTGCTCGGCGTTCGGATCCGGAGGCTCACCTCCCCTCATCGCCCTTCTCTGTAGCTCTTGTGGGCTCTGTAAGTACCACTTAATCTGTACTGAGCCTCTCCTAGATCAGTCACCGACCCGCGTTGCTTCTGCAGCTCGCTCGGCGCAAGTGTGTGCTTCTTCCTCGGAGCCAACACGGCGGCCATAGGGGAAGACCGGAAGGTCTTGATCGGTGGAATAGTAGTAAGTCCTTCTCGTCTCTCGCGAAAGCTCTCCTCATCGCCGAGACTCGTACTGTGCGCTCGAAAGCCCCCTCCGCTCATCGCCAAACCCTCTCCCTGCACCGAATCGCGCTGACCCATGCGCTTTGTTCCACAGCTGGCCGTCTTATCCAACCTCGCTACCATCATCCTCTCGATAGTGTCTTACATGAGGCATATCCTCTACCTCGAGGATCCCCGAGATCCAGAGGGGTCCGGCTCGGCGCACAAGCATCATCACCACTGGGGGCATCGCAAGAAGAAGCATACAGACGATGCTTGATATGTTTAGAGCTAGCTAGATGTCTATTGAACTACAGATTTCGCCCTGGAAGCGAACGAACGCCTGAGCGCGGCGGTCCGAGGCCAGCGGTGCCAACTCCTCGCCGTTTCGCCCCCTCATCGAGGGTTTTGCTGTGTTGAGCTACAGCTTTTCGTCGTTCGCCGCTTCCCTTCGCTTCTTACAGCTCACCGCTCGCTCTCTCGCCAACTACTCCCTCCGCATCAGCGCCTGCTCTCTCTCCCCTCAACTCGCGCGCCTCGATAACAACCCACGATGGGCATCGCCAAGAAGCACTCCGACATGTTTGCAGGAGCAGGCATGCGCTACTCGATTCCAATCCTGCTGGCTCTTGGTTCGGGCACATTGGGAGGAGTGTGTGAGTCGCGGCGGAGGACTCCTTGAAGCGCGAGCCCGGGAGATGAAAGCTGACTCGCTCGAGCTTGCAGTGCTCTGGTTGGAGCTACAGAGCAAAGACAGTAAGCTGGCATCACTTCAGGCTCGCAAAGCACGCTCCTCGCTGACTTGCAACTCTCGGCGATCCCGCAGCACTCCCAAGCTACCTGCTGTACCCAGCCATTGCCGGCGTGGTGTGCTGCGGGTTGGACTTCCTCGCATGTATTGCCGCTTTGATCGCCATCAAGAAGGGTGAGGGCTACCATGCCAAGAATGGTCAGAAGAGGGCAGACGAGCTTCGGACTAAGCACACTCTCCGTAAGCCTCTCCGCCGCTGTCCAGTCTCAGCAAGCTTATCGAGGCTTTTGCGCTACAGATGGATGGGGACTTAAATACGTCGTCACGGTCGTCGGACTTGCGATGTTCATTACCGTGGGCAGGTAAGCAGCATCGCCGAGCTCGGAGCGGTTCGCCGAGCAAGGACTCGGGCCCAGCTGATTATACTTCGTTATCAGCTACCTCTACATGGCGTTTTGGGTTATAGTTGGGTCGACTGGGGAGAAGTACTGGTGCGTTCAGACCCAGTTTTACCTCGAGGTCGACGGTTCGGCGCAAGCTCGGCGTTGGCGCTGACCTCTCTTTCTGCTCTGCACAGTCTCACCTTCACAAAAGGCAATTGCGGAGGGAGCACGACCTCCATCATTGCTCTAGTTCTCGTAAGTCCAGAGTCGTGCTCCTCCATTCCTCGCTCGCCGAGCATCTCCCTCTGACGGATCATCCGTATGCAGGGTCTTCTACTACTCGGCCTCATCAACGTGGCCATGGAAGGAGGTTCGTAGCTTCTCCCTCCCTCTCACACTTTCGCAAACTAACCGCCCTGACCACCAGTCGTCGCCGCCGTCGAGGACCGCTTCGACGAGAAGAAAGGTCTGCACGCTCAAGGACATTACGGCGCCAACGGGGGCATCGGAGGCTATCAAGACGATTATAACGAGAAGCCTGGGAGGCGGGGAGATGACTGGTAGGCGCGGGGCAGAGGATTATGGTTGGGGGAAACTCGGTGTCGGTGGTTGGGCGAGGCTAGACGCATTTTCGAGTACTTATGCACCTCAGTATTGCTCTTGAGCATCTAGGACTGGACCACGGAGCTCCCCAGCGAGCGCACGAGGTGTAGCGACTCGATTTCACCAAAGCTTGTTCTCGGGCGTATCCTCCTCCCCACTCTGCACCATCGCCACCTTCCTCTTGTGCCCGTGGGAGATGATCTTTAATGCGAAGAGAAGCATGGTGACATTGGCGGCACCGAGGAGGGCGAGGAACTGCGCGAGAAAGTGGTCGTTAGCGAGGTAGACGGGCTCAACGCCGAGGGACCGGGGACCGAGAGTGAGGAGGGGACTGACGACAGTCATGAGGAGCGTGAGGAGGAGCCATCGCGAGTGGCAAGAGATACCGGTGTTGCTAGCTTGTCGAGCGAGGGAGCTGAGTGAGTAGAAAGTCAGCCTGCGCCGACTATCTCTGCTCCGAGTGCCGAGCCGAACTCACCAGATCGCTTCGACTCGGCCTTGGTGGCTCGTGAGACTGAAAATGTACCAATCGTTACCGATCATGGTGGTCACCCCGGTGGTCTGTAGCAGCGGGGATAGTCAGCAAAGCTGGAGGATCGAGCGCCGAGCCGAAACGATAACGACCGACCGCCATGCCGAGCAGAGCATACTGCAAGAAGGAGAGTATGTGAGCGATGGGAGAATCAATCCCTCTCTTCAGAAGAACGCACGAGATGATGCTGCAGGCAAAGACTAGGTTAGCGGCGAGCCGAAACGACCGAACCGGCGCTCGCTCACCCTCCCTGTACCCCTCTTGCGAATGGCGAACCACCCCATGTTCAGCATGAGTGCATTGAGTACTTTGGCGATGATGAGCCAGTACGAGATAGTCTGCACGTCGACGGGCACGACTGGCGAGCGATAAGGTCAGCGAGCCCTTCTCGGCGAAGGCCAGGGGTCGACTCACTGTCGGCGACGGCGAGTAAGCTGACGATGGCGACGATCTCGAACAGCGGTAGAACGGCGCAGAAACAGAGCACTCGCTTCCTAATCGAGGTGAACGTTAGTTCGGCGCCGAGCGGCGAGGGTCGGAGGCGGCTCACCTGAACCTCAACTCCTTCTCGCCTTTAACGAGGTCAGCGTTGCTGAAGCTCTGAAGTCAAGCAGCTCACCCTCAAGGCGCGCCGTGACCGTCAAATCAAGCAGCGGAGCGTTCATTCGAGCGGCAGGAGGGAAAGAAGGACCTCGAGGAAGTCGGGCGAACGAAGCAAGTCCGAGGAGCCTCTCGAGGTGTCACGTGACAAACGCTGCATCGTTCACCAGTCATACATAAAGCTACTCCAACACAGCTATTTGGCCAATCTAAAGGATTACAAGGCTCTTTGTTTCGGTTCGGCTCTTCACTTCTGAGAGACGTTGGTAGGGTCGTACCCTCCGGTCTGGGGTGGCGGCGGGCCGGAAGGAGGAGCGTAGTGTGCCGTGGTGGTACTGGCGGCGGGTGGTGGGGATTGAGGAGGAGGGTAGTAGGGCTGCTCGTTGGCGTTGGCGCCGGAGCTCGAGTCTTGGCGGTAGCCCGAGTCTGTTGCGTTTCGAGGCGGGTCAGCACGAAATCGCGAAGGCGATGATTATGATCTAAACGTACATCCCGGCGGCGCCTGGTAGTTCTCTCCTGCTCCTCCAGTCGCCTGCTGAGCCTGCCCCATCTCGTAAGAGTTGGCATTGTTGTAGCTGCCGTATTGCTGCTGATTGCCGTACGCTTGCTGCCCGCCATACGACTGCTGTTGAGGCTGCTGTGCATACGACTGCTGGGGCTGGGTAGTTGGAGCCTGGTACGCCTGGACGGGGTAGGCGGCCTTGAACGCGCGGGCACGGCGACGGCGCATCATGAAGCCTGAGATTGGGGTGCAGCGGGTCAGCGTAGGACGAGGAGATGGATAGTAGACTACTCACCAATGCCGAAGATGATCAAGGCGACACCGAGAGCGACTCCCACTCCTGCAAGGCGAGACGAGCGAGCCCAAATATGAGCGATTCGTCACGCTGTACTAAAGCAGCTACCACTCACCGATTCCGATACGAGTTCCGTAGCTCGTTCCATTTCCATGGTAGCCTCCGTCTATGGAGCAGCAGAACAAGGTCAGCGCGATGGTTCGACTTGACGAGCAAGAAGTGGCGTCAGAGGCGCCTCTTCGCTCCAACTTGACACTCACAGTATTGAGCACGGGCAGGCGAGGCGAGCAGCACGAGGGCTGTGATTGCTGTTAGTGAAGTGCTGGGTCGAGAGAGCATCCTTGCGAAAAGCGAGGTAGCGGGAGGAAGGAGAGCTTGCTTTCGAAGAGCGCCTACAGTAAGGACTTGGCGGGATTTCGCACCGCCTGGATGACGAGGGAGGTCACTTTCAATCTCCGGGTTCTCGACTCAGCTCTGCATCGAAGTGCTGCTCAGATGCATGACAAGGCTTTCGAACATTGTCCTTATCCCCCGCTGATGCTTGCGGATCTCTCGGTCTTCTCCAATCTCTCGGCTCGGCCGCAGCGACCAAGCTCTTCTCAGCGCCCAAGCTATTGCACAACAAGCATCGAAACAAAAGACTGACCTATACAAGCTACATACGACTTGTAAGACCTCTCACCACTGATTCAAACTCACTCCCCACCTCCCTCCCTCATCAAACGGCTCGTTCAAATCGGCGGCGTTCTGTCCTCCGATCCACTGGGGCTGAGGCTGGGGTGGGGGGTATCTCGACTGCTGCTCTTGCTGGTACTGCTGCTGCTGAGGAGCGTACCCCGCCGACGACCTCCCCCCGGCTCCCCCAATCATCGCATCAAAGTCCAACCCCTGCAACCACGCCTCCTGATTGACGCCCACCGCCGAGCCGTGCGCCTGTCCATTAGGCTGCTGCTGACCATGCGAGTGCGAGTGAGGGGGAGGAGGCGCTGGCGACCCTCTTCCGATATCGAGCGAGGGGTTGCCGTAGGCGTCGAAGGTGTAAGGGGAGAGGGATGGTTGACCGTTCGTCGGAGGAGGAGGAGGCGGGGGGAAGGTGGAGGGCGTCGGAATTGGCGCAGAGAGGAGGGTAGAAGGCGCTTCAGTGGGGAGGGAGGAGTAGGTGTGTTGCTCTTGGTGGTGGTGGGGCGGGGAGTGGAGCGAGCCGTTCGAGTTGGGCGAGTCGGTCGTCGTCGTCGTCGCCGGCGCAGGAGCGTACGAGTAGTCCAGCATGCTCAGCTCCTCGGGCTGCTCCCTCGCTTTCCTTCCTTCCGTCAACTCGTGCAGCCGCATCGCAGCGAGGGGAGTGAAGAAGCAGGCGAGTTCGAGGCCCGAGGCGAACCTGTCGAGGTCGCTCGGGGTTAGTACCGCTCGAGAGGCGGCAAGAGAGGAGAGAACAGCGCACCAGTCGAGCTCCTTCTCACTGAGCTGGCACTCCTCCGTCAGAGGTCCTGCGGCCGTCATCTCGCCGATCCTTTGGGGCGCCATGAAGGCCCAAGAAGGGAGCGCCTCGAGTTGGACAAAGAGGTGAAAGACGAGGCTGTATTGAGGGAGAGATGATGAGCCGTCGTCTTCAAGCTGAGGAGAGGCGGAGAAACTTACTGCTTGTCGCGCGATTCGACGAAGAGCTGTCAACGCCGAGAAGCTCGGTCAGCTCGAGAAGCTAGAGAGAGAGAGAGAGAGGACTCGACTCACCTTAGCGTAGAAAGCCAACAACTTCAAGCACTTCCTCACCCTCTTCTCCGACATCCTAAACAGCTCCTCGACCTTCTCCCTCTCCTGCTGCTCTGCCCCCCCGCCCTCCCCTCCCTCCCCTCCCCCTGCCTCACTAAGCACACTCCTCAAAAACTCATGCGTCAAGTTCAACAAATCAATCAACCTCGCGTCCATCCTCACGCTGATGAGCTGGTCATACTCGACATCATGGTCCGAACCGGGCAGCTCGATGCCCGCGAGTTTGAGGGCGTTGAGCCGGCGATGGAGGGCTTGCACTGCGGCGTGGGCACTGTCGACCCAGGACCAGAAGCGCGGGAGGATGGAGGGGAGGGAAATCTTTCCTGGTCGGGCTGTTCGTTCGGAGGGGGTCAGCGAGCGAGCGAGCGCCGAGAAAAGCGCCGAGGCGCCAGCCCAGGACTGGCGACTGCGACTCACCAGTCGCGATCTTGGAGTACTGCCGCTGGAGGGCGCAGATGTAGTACCCCGACAGCGCGAGCGCGTCGTCCACCTTCTGCCTTGTGACGGGGCTCTGAGGATCCGTCTCAAAGATGGAATCGAGCATCTGGCCGAGCGAGTCGGATTCGAGGTCGGGGATGACGACGCCTATCCATAGCCCCACCGCCTCATCAGCTCCTCGCTCGAGAAAAGTAGAGAAGAAGGAGGAGACAACTCACCAGTGCCCCCAAAGTACTCCTCGATATCCGAATCCGACACGACGAGCGGACTCGAGCTATACGCCGCTACTCGGGCGTCGCACTCGAACAAGGTCGCGCCCACGGTCCTCTTGATGGCCAACACCTCCCCGACGGACAAGCCGCACGAGCGTTGGAGGTCCTGGAACATGCCCATGACGTTGCGGAGGAAGAAGCGCGATTTGACGGGCTTGACTTTGCTCACTGTTCGGGCGGCGCGAGCTCGTCAGCTCTCCTCGCCTGGCTTCCCCTCCTTCCCTCACTCCTCAGCCGAAGGCGAAAGAGAGACAAGCACACTCACGCATCAGCATCTGAATCAACGCCACGAGCACCTCGACATTATGCTTGCTCGGCACCTGCAGCACCTGCATCTGCGAGCTGAGACTGACGGCTCGGTCGGCCAAGGCGCGCCAGGCGTTTTCGCGCCGGGTGCCGGCGGTGAGGACGAGGGCTTGGGACGGGCGGTGAGAAGGGGAGGGGGAAGAGATGTTGAGGTCGGGGCCTGAGACGCCGAGGAGGGCCTGGTGAGCGAGGGGGATGGGGGGAAGGGGGGAGGAGAGAGCAAGTGGGCGGGCGGGACGGCGGAGAGGGAGAAAGGGAGCGGCGAGGGAGGAGAGGGGGAGCGAGGAGGAGGGAGCGAGGGAGCGAGGGAGGGAGGGAGGAGAGAAGGAAGGGAGGAGACGTCAGCTCCGCTCGGCCCCATCTCGTCTCCCTCCCTCTCCCTCTCCTTCCCCTCCCTCCGCTCCCACAAACAACACTCGAAACTCACCGAATGGGGACTGGCCCTCGCTCCCAAACTCGCCAAAATGGCGACAATGACCTGCCCCTGGATATCCAATCGATTGAGGTTCTGCTTGAGCGCTTCGACTTGAGGCGCAAAGAGGTGGAACGCGGGGAGGTGGAAGCAGCAGGAATGCATCGAGGCTGTAAAACCCTCGGTCCAGCACCGGGTCAGCGGCGAAGAAGGAAGGAGGAGGCAAGGCGCACCTTCGAGCAAATGCAGCGTGAGGGATTCGGCCATAGTAGGTTTCGCCAACTGCCAATCGATGGACCCCTCGCCAATGTTGCTGCGGATGAAGCGATCCCACTGGGTCGTTAGATCCCCTTCTCCTCCTCCCCCTGCCCCTGCCCCTGCCCCTGCCCCTCCCCCTCCCGCCGTCTGGTCCTCCGAATCCTCCTCCTCGCGGGGGTAGGAGGGGTAGCTCTGCTGCTGCGGTTGGTGAAGACGAGACGGAACCGGCCGAGCGTTGGCGTAGGGGGAGAAATGCTGGGAGGAGGAAGTGGGGAGAGGGCAGTACTCGTCGGCAGCGGCGTGGTGGTCCACCTCCCGTTTCGCCGATGGAGGTGGTGGAGCAGGGGAAGCGTTGGGCGCGGAAGTAGAGCCTTGCAATTGGATGGCGCTGCTCGCCGTTCGTTCATCCAGTCAGCACTCGCTCGTCGACGGGAAGGGGAGAGGGAGGGGGAAGAGGACATACAGCGAAACATCCTCCTTGTACTCGCAGCTCTCGCCCCGCTTGTCACAGCGGGAGCAGAGGGGGTAGCGGCGGTCGCATTTGACCTGTTGAGAGCGGAGCGAGCGAGGAGGAGGGGGGGGAGGGGGGAAGATCAACAATCAATTGAGCGTGTTTGATGAGCGGGGAAGCAGCTCTTACCTTGCGGACTCGACAGCGTGTACAGGACTGTAGTATGATAGTAACCCGTTAGCTCAGCCGCTCCAACGAGAGAGAGAGAGAGAGAGAGAGAGCGAGGCAGCGAGGGAGGGCATTACCTTGTCAGCGACCTGGGTCAATCCCTGCAGTCCTCCCACTCCCAGAGTCAATTCTACTCCCTGCTGCTGTTGTGGCTGTGGGTGTTGGTACTGTTGCTGTTGCTGTTGCCCCCTCTGATCGCTTCCTTGCCAGCTGCTCCCGCTGGCCGTGTTGTCCCATGCTTGGAAACGGGCTTGAGGTGGCTGAGGCTGAGGATGTGGGTGAAGTTGATGAGAGAGGGGAGGTGGTGCGGGTGTAGGAGGTGCGTAAGAGGTGTAGTAGTGCGAGTCCATTGTTCTGTAATAGAGTAGGGCAGAGGGAAGCGAGCAACAGAGGAACAGAGGGTTAGCTCTCAGTGGGGGGGGGGGGGGSGGAAACAGACGGAGGTGAACTTACGATGTAGGATGTACTGTAGGCTCAGTCAGTCCTTTTGAGCTACTACGTAAGCTACCACCAAATCGGCGTCGTGTGAGAGGGAGAGTAGCAACGAGGGTACAGTAGTAGGGGAAGGGAGAGAAGGGAGAGAAGGCAGAGAAGGCAGAGCTCCGTTGGCCCTCTCTTTGAGCTTGTAGACCAACCTCGGCTTCAACCCCTCCTTGACCACTGATAACTCCTTCCAACTAGCTCGATAATCCGGGTACAACGCTTTATACCCCGCTTCCTTAGCCGCCCATCTGCTTGTTTGTTTCGTCGTCGCGCATCCATCCATCAGCTTCACCTCTCCCTCAGCGCAGAGGTAAAAGCACCCACCTATTCCCCAACCAGACTACCTCCTTCTCCCCGCTCCACTCCTCCTTCCTCCTCAGCTGAGCCCATTCACACCGCTCTTCGGCGCTCAGGATCCTACGAGCGAGCTGCTCGGCTCCTCTCCTTTGGATTACGCCTCGCAGCCTGACGAGAGAAAGTAGGTCCACTCCGATCCCTAGGATCATCCTTGCTGCTGCGGCTGGATTAGGAGGAGAAAGAACGACAAGGAGGGAAAGGAAGGCAGGAAGAAAGTGGGAAACAGTCGCAGCGCCGATCGGCTTCGATGCTGGACGGGGGGCCGAGAAGGCGTTTCGGTGTGGGGGATTGGCGAGACAGTGAATCAGGGAGGAGGAGGATACTGATACAGAGGTAACAAGACTTGAGCTTGAGCGGGGGTTGCTGGCTAGATTAGCCGGTCGGGCGAGAATGAAGAGAGAGGACCGAAGACCACTGGCAGCGCCGAGATGAGAGTTAACGGGGGCTGTAGGTTGATCTGCGAGTGCGAAGGGGAGTCTTTAGCACCTGGGAGTAGCTAGCTCTTATCATGAGCTGAGCTAGCTAGGCTCTCAGAGCTTGACAACGCTCGAACAGAAGTTCCGCCGAGCTCGTCGGTCTGAGCTCACGGCCTCCTGCGCGCTTCTCAAGCGCACAACCGGGACCTCACCAATGACTCGTCCCTTTTTTTTTTGGAAACCCCTCATCACTCGCTCTGACCTCTCCGAAGCTGCAGAGAGCCTTCTCAGGCGGAAACAGAGGATGGGTTAACGATCGCCGAGAGAGCCTGAGCAGGTCTCGCTCGCATTGCAGAGTCCACTCGACTTCTCAGAGGCTCGATAGTAGCGAGTCTGAAAAAGATCTCACTTATTTGCAGCGCGAATCTTGAGCGCACGGCCTCCCTGCCTACAGCTCTGTGCCGAACGGATTGAATAGCAGTTAAGGGGGTTCGGCGATCACTAGTCGGAGACTCTCCCCGCCCCAGAGCTTACCAATTGGTAGCAAAGAGCCAACCAGTTCCTTCTGATTAGCCTACAGTGGTCTCCGGAGCATGCCCCGCTGAGCTCTGACTTGAACTCGTCGCTCGCCGCTCCCGCTTCTCACTCTCTCCCTAGGAACCTCCTGCTTCGTCCTCGTCCTCGTCTCGTCTCGTCTCAGCAAGCAGCCTCGCTCTCTCTCCTCTCTGCCCTCTCCTGCTCGCTCGCTCCCTCCGCCTCTCCCTCCAACTCGGGAATGGCCCCACCTCTCGCTGCTGCTCCCTCCTCCCTGGGCGCCCCTCCCGACGACGGCGGAGCCCTCCCCGAACACGCCTACTACTGCTTCGACGTGATCCACTCCAAGCTCACTGGCTCCAAACTCCCCTTGCCTAGCTTTGACGATGCACCCGAATAGTCCGTCCTCTCTCTCTCTCACTCCCCACTCTAAAGGGACGCAAGCTGACGAGAGCCACAGCCCGCTGTTCGTCACCTGGAACATCGTGAGCAGGAGTACAGGACAGAGTAGGCTGAGAGGCTGTATTGGGAATTTCGTGCCCATGAGGATTGGCCAAGGGCTGAGGGAGTATGCGGGGGTTAGGTGAGCTCTGCCATCTCCGTCGTTCGAGCTCGAGGGGAGAAGCTGATGCGGTGAGGTTATGAGCAGTGCGTTCAAAGACCATCGGTTTGACCCGATCACGGTCAAGGAAATGCCGCGGTTGGAATGCGGGTGAGCTCCTTTGCCTTTCTCTCTTCGTGCTCGGCGCGCGCGCGCCGAGCAGGAGCAGCTGCTGACCCGAAAAGGGGGGATGGAACAGCGTCTCCCTCCTCACCTCTTTCGAAATCTGCGACTCCTACCTCGATTGGGAACTCGACACGCACGGGATCTACATCCAACTGCCCAATCCTCCTCCTCCTTCCTCTTCCTCGGCGGGGTCCTCCTCTTCGGCGCCGCTCACTTCCCTCCCACCCTCCGTCACCGCGTCCACCTCCTCCCTCGCCTCCCCAACTCCCCCACCACGTCCCTCCTACCGCTCCATCTCCTCCCTCCCTCCCTTCCCCTCCCCCTCCAAACCTCGGCTCCTCACCGCCACTTACCTCCCCGACGTCGCCCTCCAACAAGGGTGGACCAAGGTCGAGGCGGTGGATTCTGCGATTCGGAAAGCAGGGTATAAGGGCGTGATCAATGAGAGTGTGAGGGGGTGTTTGAGGGTCGTTAGGTATCAAAGTTCGAAGGTGGAGGTTGGGTTTAACGAGTGGAAGAGTTGGAAGGGGGGTGTGATTGGGTGAGTAGGAGTAGGAGTGGCAGGGGAGGATGTACTGCAGGGTTTTTTTGACGCTCGAAGTGACCAGAGTCGAGTCGAGGAAAGAGAGCGGATCCCGAGAGAGATTTGGGCGCAGTTCGGTCGAGCTGAGGGGGGCGAAACGAAACGAGCCTCAGAGAGGGTCTTAGACAGCGTTCCACGGCATACATGGTCTATGAGCTACACTCCTCCTCATCCTCTCGACCTCATCCACTCGCCGAAAGCCTCTATCGGCCGGCGGCGCCGGGCGTTCACATCCAGCGCCGAGCACGTCCGATTCGAGCCACCGAGGTGTCGACGGGAGAAGACTGACGAGTGCTAAGTACGAGACTCTCTTCGGCTATGTCTCTGGCGTGAGAACTCACCTGCAGTACCACACCTCCTATTCACACGCGATCGCCTCAGACCCGACCCTCGCTCGCCATCGCCAGCACTTCTTGCCTCCTCCCACTTCCCTGCTCCTTCGCTCGTTCTCGCTCTTCTCCTCCTCACTCCCTTACATTACACGTACGTCTGCCTGCTCTGTACACCTCTACATCACCCTCCTTCTTCTCCCCAAACTCCCGCCTCCCCCCACCCGCCCGCTCTCCAGCTAATCCACGTTTCCTCGCCCCTTCCTGCAGCTCAAAATGGCTACCAACCAACGCTCCGGACTGCGCCTCGGCAACCAGGCTCCTGATTTCGACGCCGAGACTACTCAGGTGAGCTTCCCTGGCTTTTCCTACAGCTTACAGAGCCCGCGAAGGCGCCATTCCTGGGTCGAGCTCGACGCTGACGGAGCTCGTTAACACAGGGCAAGATCAACTTCCACGAGTACATTGGAGATTCCTGGGTCATCCTTTTCTCTGTGAGTCGCTGCCTTCTGCTCGTCGCTTCCCATACACTCCCTACAGCGCTAACTCGCCTCTTTCATCTTTCCAGCACCCTGCGTACGCCATTTCACCCTGGCTTCGAGGGCTTATCTCGAGAACGACGTGCTAACGAACCCACCGCACTACAGCGACTTCACTCCCGTCTGCACGACCGAGCTCGGTGAGGTGGCCAAGCTCCAGCCCGAGTTCCAGAAGCGCGGAGTCAAGACCATCGGTCTCTCCTGCAACGAGCTCAAGTCTCACCACGAGTGGATTGCCGAGTAAGCCCTACCCTACCCTACCCTACCCTTTCCCTGCCCCTCCCCGCTGACTTGGGATGAACTCGGCGCCCCCCTCGCAGCATCAACGAGCTCTCCAAGGTCGACCTCCAATTCCCCATCATCTCGGACCCCAGTCGCAAGGTCGCCGCGCTGTACGACATGCTCGACGAGCAGGACATCACCAACCTCGACGACAAGGGCATTCCCTTCACCGTTCGCTCGGTCTACGTGATTGACCCTAAGAAGACGATTCGCTTGACTTTGACCTACCCCGTGAGTTCGTGCTCCTCTTACATGGAATACCAAAGCTAACGCAGCTGTACGATCATAGGCCTCCACCGGACGTCAGTTTGATGAGATCCTCCGTGTCATTGACTCGCTCCAGCTCGGCGATGCCAACAAGATCACCACCCCCGCCAACTGGACCCCCGGATCCAAGGTCATCGTTCACGTGAGTTCCTCTCCTCCCTCTCTCCTCCTCTCCTGTTTTTGAGCAGAAGCTGACCCGCTCGAGGCGTGACTTTGAAACAGCCCTCCGTCTCGACCGAGAAGGCCCGCGAGATCTTCCCCAACCCCATCGAGGTGGCCAAGCCTTACCGTTCGTCCCTTTTTCCTCTTCCCTCTTTCTCTCCCATCGCTGACCCCCCACCTCCTACAGTCCGCTTCACCACCCTCTAAGCGTCTCGCTCCTTCGCTTGCGCTTGCTAGCTGTGTGATGTGATGTGATGTGACGTGGGTACAAAATAGTCTTTCGGCTCTACTCCCTCCCTCCTCCCTCGGTCCCGTCGGTGGTGGAAGAGGAAAGGCCGTGAACAAATATCAGTGATCAGTTCCCCTCAGACACCGAGTTCTCGAGCGAAGAGCGGAGAGAAGCAGCTGGGCTTGAGAGGCGAGAGGCGAGAGCAGGCAGTGCGAAGTGCGGACGAGTGATGAACCCTCTGCTCTGCTCGTGGCTCTTGCTCGCCCAACGCGCCTTGTTCCGACTTCGGCGCGACGAGCGAAATGGGAGATGCGGACGGCTTCGCTGTACTTGACGGGGAGGAAGGAGATGTACTCGACTCGTACACCGCGCTTCGAGCTGGGAGCGAGAGCAGCAGAGGGCAACGAGGACTTGACCGAAGCCAGCGGGCAGCGCCGAGGCTTCTCGTCTCGTGGTCGGTGGGCCGCTGCATTGCGCCTCCGCTAACGACGTTGTCTCGCTCGCAAGCAGCTCTCCCTTTCATTCTCGACTGATTCGCAGCGCATCATAAAGCTACAGCGAAAAGCAAACGTCTCGATTTCGAACAGCTCGGCTCTTCTCGGCGCCCATGTCCACCCTCGACAGCAGCTCCTCCTCGCACAGCAGCATCTTCAGCGTCAAGCAACACCTTGCTACTCCCCCTAGTCCTTCTCCCTCAGCATCTTGCCCCTCAGCGGCTCCAGCAGCTTCAGCAGCGCCCTCGCTCCCTGGACGTCCTCCGTAGCGAGAAGCCGATCCGCAAAACCAACACCTTGAGTAAGCGTCTCGATCGCAGCTGCGTGGTATTGCTTGAGCCCGTAGAGCGGATGCTTGAAGCGAAGATAGAAGGCGTCTGGGCCAGGTTGCGCCGTGAAGTCGACCTGCGGCGCTGCGTCGGAGATCATGTTGCGCAACTCACGCGTTGTTGAGACCCTCATGCATGTAGATGGGCTTGTACTGACGACAATGGAGACTTCAAGTTGACTAAGGGAGGTGGTCCACAGCTTGAGCGCGAGGGGAGCCAAGTCGAGCATAGGATCGGAACGCGCAGCGTGGGAGTAGCGCATGAGGTTTAGTCTGATAGTGACGATGGGCGAGAGGGAGAATAGATGGAGTATCTTGGTTATGGCCGAAGTTGTCCCTTCCACGGAGAGGTGGCGCAGCGCTGAGAGGGTCGTCCTCGATGTTCCCTCCGCTTCCTCGCCCAACTTCTCCACAACCGCTTCCACACCAGCGTCGTCGAGCCCGAGGACGAGAGTCTCCAAAGTGCTCGAAAACGCCTCGATAAGGCTCCAGGCATCACGATCCAAGCTACGTCCGATGAAGTCGAGCTCCAAGCTTTTGAGGCGAAACTCGAAAGACGAAGCGTTGTCGAGAAGTCCGCTCGAATGATCGTCGAGGTCTCGGAGGGAAAGGTGGCGAAGTTGCTTGAGACCCTGAAGCGCCACGCGTGCTTCTGTGACCCTGGCATTGTCCGCGTCCTCCGACGTAAAGTCAAGAACGAGGTCGAGGTGCTGGAGGGGCGAGTCCGAGAGAGGCGCCAGCGCCCACGCGAGCTGTTGTGCGTCGACATCTTCGAGAGAAAGTTCCAGAAGAGTCCGCAGACATCGAAGGAGCGCTTGCCTATGCAGTTGCTGCTCGGCCGAGGGAGTCGAGGAGGGGTCAGAGCCGACGAGGTTGACGAAGGCGGAGCGTGTCAACGTAAGGCGACGAAGGCAGGTGAGGATAGGAAGGGAGCGCAACAGGGAGAGTCTTCCATCGGAGGCCTTGGTGGGGCCGTCGAAGCTGGCGTGGTGTATGACTGAAGCGCGTTCCGGGGCGATGCTCAAGACGAAGAAGGGTTCGGCGCAGCGTTTCGCGGATATGGTCTGGTGGCGGGCGAGTCAGCTCTTGTAGAACTACAATACGAGGCTCGGTGCTCACCTCGAAGAGGTAGGTAGCTGCTGCCTGGCTCCAAGCCTTGCTCACGAGAAACAGCGCATTTAAGCTTCGGCCGTCCCATTCTGTCGCGCCCGCCTTCGCAACCTCGAGCTGAGGAGCGCCTACAGCTGGCGCCGTCCTTTCCTTGTATCGACGATCCTGATCTCGGCACATCCTCGCGATGGCCGAGTGGAGCTCGGCGGGCAGGCTGGCGAGAGTAACCGAGCTGGACGTAGCGTCGGCGGAGGAGGTCGAGGAGGCCATTGTATGAGCGAGGGTGGTGTAGCTGAAGCGAAGTGGGGAAGAGCTCGGGCGAGACGAGTGTCGTGGGGAGAAGCTTCCGAGCTGGCGGCCGAGCGACGAGGGAGAGCCGAGCGGGGGTGGGCTGTCGATGAGGAGGGTCAGCAGGGCTCTTGTGCGGTTCGGACAGGTTCTACTCACATCGCTGAAGCTGTATAAGCCCTGCCAGAAGCTGCCGAGCTGGAAGGAAGCGAGCGACGAGGGGAGAGCGGCGCGACGGCCGGGAGAGCAGCGAGTGAACGAGGAGCGGGCTGTAGTGGTAGTCGAGGAGTTAGCGGAAGTATAGAGCGCTTCAGGTGTGTCTGCGTACCTGTGGCGAGTGCAAGAGTCGCCAGGAGCTTTCGGAGAGCGAGCGAGCGGGTTCGAGCGTCCTGTTTTGAGGGCACCAGATGGATCAGCCGAGAGCTACAGGCTGCGATAGAGCAGCAAAGACTCACCAGCAGCTTAGTGTTCGATCGCCTGTACCGTCCTAGTCCTCCCGTAGCGAAGTCGAGCGAGAAACGAGGTGAGCGCAGGAAAGTAAGAGGTGGGAGCGCGTCGAGAGCTGAAGCGGGTGCAGCTGGTGCAGACTCAAGCGGGGCTGTAGACTGGTATGAGAGCTCAATATAAGTCTCTGATACTCCTCAAAGCTCTCTGTAGCTCTGCACACTCTCGCTCGGCGCTGCCCCTTCAACTTTCGCCGCTTGCCTCGGCGCTCAGTAGTCTGTACCGCAGCTCTGAGTGCAGTCTAGAGGCTATATTGTCCACTTTTGAGCTTCTCCAAGCTCGGCCGGCCTCAGAAGGCGACGTCATCTCGCCAATCCACCTTCTCGGCGTTGATCTGAGCGAGGCCCAGTCTCTTCGCCTGCTCAAGAGCGCTCCGAAGTGACAAAACAAAGCCCCGATATCACATCACGCTACAGAGCCGATCGGAGAGCTCATCGAAGTCTCCGCAACCCTACACCCTTGACCTCTTCGTCGCCGAACCCTCGACGGCGCCATCAACCTCTTCGCTCTTCCTCTTTCCCTCCCCATTCATAGAATCGACGGTCCTCCTCCCAATGTCTACAACACACGGCTTCACCTCAGCCTGCTTGTCGAAGGCGTCCACGGATGGCTCGGCACGGGAAGCAGACGAGACTGAGGGTTCGGCGGGGGAAGGCGAGAGATGAGGCTGCGCAGGGTCGGGGGATTCGCCTTTGGGCTCGGCAGGCGTAGAGCATTCGTCTTTGAGCTTGATAGTGTCGGCGTCCGAGGAGCAAGGTAGATGAGAGGAAGGGGGAGAGCTGGAAGGAGCACTCGGAGGGAGAGGCGACCTCGCAGGAATCGCAGGTGGAGGTGCTCTCGGAGGCAGAGCGGGAGGGGGCGCCGCCGCCGCAGCCTGTACGGGAGGCTGCTGTTTCGTAGAAGTGAGATGTGAGCGTCGGATCCGATCTATAGAGGAGCTCGGAGTCACCCCAGGAGATCACGACCAGCGCCAAGTCCGCCTGCTCCGACATCGCCGAGCTCGTCATCAGTCCCGTCCTGCCTCCCTTCTCGCCGCCTCGGCTTGCTCGACAGCTTTCTTGGCCACGAACGAGCGAACAAGACGACTGTGAAGCTTGGCTTGGGAAGGGGAGGGGTTGTTGAAGGGGCGAAGGTCGAAGTCGTCGATCTGAGTCCAGTCGGCTTGAGCGGCGGGAGCTGGCTGACCGACGAGGCCGACGACGGGAGGAGGATCAAGTATATCCGGAACCCGAGGGCGGTCGATGAGGTCGGCGGATCCACAGCTGTCGCCGACACCGACAGTCGGTTCGAGTCCGTGCTCTTCCGACGTTCTCAGCCTGGATGCGACGGTGTGCAACTCAGCGCGTGCTGTCCCGAGCGAGTGTTCGTAGCTCGATGTGTCCTCCAGTAGGTAGTCTTGCTCTTGTTCGAGCTCCGCAAACGCCTCGTCGCGCTGCTCCTTTTCCTCCTCGGGCTCGGCCGTCTTGGTCCCGGGCTTCTCAAGGGCGTCCTCGAGCTCTTCGTGCAGCTTGCAGCACTCAACCTCGCGACGCTGGATCATGGCGCGAGGTCCGCTCGCCAAGTAGCCGTCGACCGAGCACCTGTTCGGCCGAAAAAGGTGAGCTCGGCGCTGTCTCGCTCGCACAACTCGACTCACGTCCAGTACTGGCAGTCGGCGTCGTGCCGCTCGGCGTCCTTCCTCACGTATTCCTCACGTAGATGCACTGAGGCTCTCCGTCGACGACTCCGCGACGGCAGGCGTACTACTGGAGAGGGCAGCCCGAACGACGGTGCGCCGAGCGATCTTTGACGAGCATGACGAGGGGGCATCCGTTGGGGCAGGCGACGGTGGCGAGTCCGCACTGGATTGTATAGTCAGCGTCAGCTCTCGTTGT
Organism: Leucosporidium creatinivorum; assembly: GCA_001600635.1. Lineage (NCBI taxonomy): Eukaryota > Fungi > Basidiomycota > Microbotryomycetes > Leucosporidiales > Leucosporidiaceae > Leucosporidium > Leucosporidium creatinivorum. The sequence goes on along the minus strand of BCKL01000002.1, from coordinate 408,601 downwards.
GAATGCAGCAAGTCGAAGGAACCTCGATGCGCACCTTCGCAGCGTGCTGAGCCTCCTCGCCGAGCTTGCCCTTCCACTTGCAGCCGCTCCTCGTGTTGGCGCAGATGACGCTGTTGGTGCAGACGATTAAACGACTCGTCTACACCTTCGGGTAGACGCCCCCGACTCACTCCAGGCCGTCAACGACACGCTTGATGAAGGCAGCCTCGCGAGCGACGAAAGCTGCTCCAGCCTCCTGCTCTTGACCGAGCTCAGAGCACGCGGAGCATCCAGACTCGTCGCTGCTGTAGCACTATGGATTCCAGATGTCAGCTCGGCTGCTCCTTCTCGCACCCGTCCTCGCTCGCACCCCAGGGGGCAAGAATCGAAAAAAAAATGTTACTCCGTAGAGCACCCTTTCTGACTGCTATTAGAAGGAAGGGGAGAAGGACGTTTTAGACCGGTGCACACTGAGATGAACTTTCGTGTGATGCTTGAAATACTAACCATGTGTCATCCTTGTGCAGGGGCCATGCTAATCTTCTCTGTATCGTTCCAATTTTAATGTATGCACACTCCGAAGAGTGGCGAGAGAGACGTCGTTAAATCCGCGCGTTCGATCAGAACAAGCTGAGCGTTTCTGAGCGACGCGTGGTAGACAACTCTCATCTCTGCCGCCTCTGTCTCTCTTCGCTCTTTCTCCTGCTACCTCACCGCTCATTCAACCTACAGCACACCGATCCATGTACCAGACTCCGAGTCAAGCTCACCACCGGCGCAAAGGCTTCCTCTGCGACCCTTCTGCACCCTCCCACCTGGCGAGAGCAACTTTAGCTCTCGCGCCGGACACTGCGCAAGCTTCGTAACGTCACTCCTCTGCCCCTTCTTTGGAGGCTTCGTAAATGGATCTCAATCTGGTACAGACGACCTCCCGAGCGGTCTCGTACAGTGCATCACCCCGTCCGAGCCCATCTATTCGCCCTTCGAACGTGCCCCTTCCGCCGAAATCGTGCAGCAGCGAATCGCGGAGACTGTACAGATGGCTCTTGCTCGCTGAGCAATACTGTTGAAACTCGCTGCCAGTAGAAGAAGAGCCTAGCGGACCTCTCTCGAAGACTCTTTGGTCGTCGAGCGGTAGCCAAGTTCAACTTGAAGAATCGAACCGAGTCGGCGAACCCATCGTTCGGCCAGTTTTTGCTGCTCAGAAGCACATCCACTCTTAAATCAAAGGTATAAGAGTGTCTGCTGAGGGGACAAGCGAGCTCAAACGTACCCAAAGCGCATCTTCAGCAGCACCGGAGCGAGCGCCGAGTGACGGCCGAGCCCACTACCTGCCTCAGCTCTGCTGTATGAACAGCCTCGGTACGGGTCTTGCTACAGGGAGTCAAACGAGAGCTCATCTCTCACATTTAATGTATGATTGCGCTCTTACATCGTCTATGAACAAAGTGCGAAGACTAGCCACAGGGCGGCGCCTCGCGATGAAAGCTCGGGGCAACGGCAATTGCTCGATGTGGCTGATCGCTTTCACCGCCTCGCGCTCCGTGCTCAACGTTGTCGCCACGACGATTGAAGAGGGGGAAAGAGACTGGCGTTGAACTTGGCGGGATGGATGGCCAGGCGAGACGGACTCCGTACGCCGAGACGTCGAACTCCGAGCTGCGAACTCTTTTGCGACAGCTCGAGCAGGCTGCAGTCGAGTTGCAGAGGGTTGATCTACAGCGACGCGCGGAGAGAGGACTATGCTGCATCAAGAAGGATGCCCTCCACCCTTGCCCCGCGATCAGCTTAGCTCGTGGAGCGCTTCTCATCTTCTAGCGATCCCTCCGTCCCCTTGAACAGAGATTTCGCTCGGATGTGATATGGTGCATGAACCTCAACAGTACACACTGCGCCCCCGAGCAAGATTGCGACATCCTACGAGCACAGAGCTGCTCTGCGGTAGGGCGGCGCTTGCTCTGATCCGAGCGCCGAGCTGCTGCCTGCTAAGAGATCCAGCTGCAGTCGAGTGGATCCGACGATAGATCTAAGTTCTTCCTGACAATCGAGCCCCGATGCTGTACCGAGCAAGACCACAGACGCTATTATGGTGCAGAGATGGACTCCGGGGCAGTCAGAGCGAACTTCGACCTCCGCACGCCCTGGCTTGCTTCTCACCCTTCTCGTGCGTTTCTTTCAGAGGGGCGGCCTGTTCACCTCCAACAGCGAGCAGCGTTGGTTTAGCACCTGCCTTGACCTTCGTTTCGACTTTCCCCCCCTCCCTCCTCTCGCTGTTCCCCAAGCGTTCGCTCGTCGGCACTGCTTCTCTCTCCCCCATCTTCCGACGTCCGACGGCCCCTCCGCCCTTCTTTCCTTCCTCATCTCACGTCGTTGGCGCTCCAAAGATGGGACTGTTTCATCGCAAGGTGAACAACGAAGGGCCCTTGATGGTACAAAGGCCAGGGTTATCTGTAGCCTTGCCTCGACAGCCTTCAACTCTGTGCGTCTTTTGTCGACGGCTTATCGAGCTGACGAGGGCTAGGAAGTGAGCAGCAGCTGACTATAATCCATGGTTGATATCGTACAGTGCTCCCGAGGGCACCTACACCAACGCAGGTGAGTGGCAGCGACTTCACGAGCTCACAGCAGCACGACCCCTTCTCCACCGCGCTAACGACCTTCTTCCCTATCGTCAGACCTTGATCCTACGCTCCCGAACCAGCGAACTTGGGGTGCTGTAACATGGTGGACTTTCTGGGTCTCTGGTGAGCGTTCTTTCGCTCGCTCGACTTCCCCAGCCGAAGAAGCGCTCCTCTGGACTCGTGCGAAGGGTCGAGCTGACGCTAGTGTTGCTTGTTTCTATGGCACAGCGGCCATGGACTCTACCGCATGGCAAACCGGAGGCTCACTCGTCGGCATCGGACTCGACATCAAGCACTCGCTGAGTGAGTTCCCGTCGGCCTACGCCGAAATCGAAGGCTCCTTTGAACCAACCTTCTCTCGCGTTTCACAGTCGTCGTCCTCGTGGGCAACTGCTTGATTGCGGTGCCCATCATCCTGAACGGTGCCATCGGGTCGCACCTTCGGTGAGTTGCCGCCTTGAAGCGGACTCGAGCGCCGCGCTGACCCGACCTCGGCGTTCGCAGCATTCCTTTCCCCGTCGCCGCTCGTGCTTCCTTTGGCGTCTACTTCTCGTACTTCCCCATCATCTCTCGTATGATTCTAGCATGGTTCTGGTGAGCTGCCGAGTCTCCTACATGTCCTTGTGCGCTGCTAACCGTCCCTCGGCGCAGGTTTGGAATTCAGAGTGCGCTGGCTAGTCCTCCGTCGCTGGAGCCAAGCTAACGTTCCTCTTCACCACAGCTTACAATGGAGGATCGGCTATGACCCAGGCGCTGCGCGCCATCTGGCCCTCGTACAACAACATCGCCAACCACCTCCCTGCCTCGGCCGGCTGTGAGTTCGCTCGCGCCGAGATTGAGGAGCTTCTGCTGACTCCTCGTACTCTTCTGCAGTCACCACCAAGGATATGCTCAGCTTCTTCCTCTTGTAAGTACCATTCTCAAATCGAAGGCGCCATCATTCTGACCTCGTCTACCTGCAGCTCGGTCATCCAGCTTCCCTTCTTCTTCATCGGCCCGAACAAGCTCCGTTGGTTCTTCATGGCCAAGTGTGAGTGGCGGTCGTTGTCCAACACGAGTCCACGCTGACATGCTATCACACAGGCATCATCGTGCCCGCCACGGCTCTCGGCATGATGGGTTACCTCGTTCACGCTGCTGGCGGCGGAGGACCCCTCGTGGCTCAAGCTCCCGTCGCTACCGGCTCCGACTTCTCCAAGGCTTGGCTACTCTCTCTTGCTTCCGTCATGGGCAACTGGTGTGCCCCTTCCCGGCTCCTGCAGCGCGCGGCATCTAGCTGACCTGTTCGAGCATAGGGCGACTCTCGCCGTCAACGCTCCCGACTTCACTCGGTACGCCTCGTCGACCAAGGCTCAGTGGATGCAGCGAGTACTCTCTCGCAGCTGTTGCGTAGCCTCGCTGACCCGAATCGCTTCGCAGATTCCCCGCCGTTCGTTCTCTCTCGCCTACTCGGACCACGCCGTCGCCATGCTGACCTCGCCCGCGTTCACAGATCCCCATCTGCGGTCTCTTCATCTGCCTCACCGGAATCTTTGGGGCCTCCGCCTCGACCGCCCTCTACGGCGGCGAGCCTCTGTGGTCGCCGTAGGTCGCTCTCGCCTTTGCTCTCGCCGAGAGGGAGCTCTCGCTGAACTTCTCTATCTCGCACAGCTTCGACATCCTTGCTCAGTGGGACAACCGCGCCGCCGTCTTCTTCTGCGCCGTCGGATGGATGGTCGGAGGTATCGCTGGCAACATCTCGACCAACTCGATCTCGGCCGCCAACGATCTCGTCACCCTCTTCCCTCGCTACATCAACATCACTCGTGGTCAGATCAGTGAGTCGTATACATCGCTGTTTTATTAGGGTATGAAGCTGATTGCTCTTCCACCGCAGTCACGGCTCTCATTGGAGGTTCGTCGTCGCCTTCAAGTCCTTCCCAGCTCTTGAACTGACCTGTTCTGCCTTTCATTTGTTGCGCACGATTAGGATGGGCAATGGTGAGTACTCGCTCGCAGACACGGAGATCGCAACTGACCTACGGTCTCCTCGCAGGTCCCCTGGCTCGTACTCTCTAGCGCTCTAAGCTTCCTCAACTTCATGGTGAGCTTCGGATCTCTCCTTCGCTCGCCGAGAACATATCGCTGACCCATCTACGTCTGCAGTCTGGATACAGTGTCGTCATGGTGCGCCGCGAGCCAACGCCGACGTCGCTCCTCTCCTGACCTTCGCTCGCTTGCAGGCTCCCATGGCGGCCATCCTCACAGTCGACTACTGGTTGGTCAAGAAGCGCGCCTACCACGTGTACGTCTCGACATATCATCTTCTCAGAACGTCCGCTAACCAGCTCCCCTCCGCAGTCCCGAGCTCTACGACGCTCACGGCATCTGTACGTCTCACTCCTCTCGCGCACCCCTTCGCTGTAGCTCATCGTTTTGTCTCTGCAGACCGATACGAGGCTGGGTTCAACTGGCGTGCAGTCGTCACCGTCGTCGCTTGCATCGCTCCCAACCTCGTTCGTCCCTTCGCTCTTGCCCAGAGGTCGCCGCGGTGCTGACCTCCTCCTCCTGCGACAGCCTGGACTCATCAACGCTGTCACTCCTTCCATCTACGTCGGCAATATCTCGTGGTACTACGCCCCTGGTTCGTCTTTCTCGCTTCTCTAGCGCCCGCTTCATATCGCTCGGCGCTAATGTCGTTTCTCACCCAACCAACAGGCTTCATCACCGGCTACGTCCCCGCCTGCGCCCTCTACGTCACCCTCAACTTCTTGTTCCCTCACTACCCCACTCTCCTCGCGGCTGCAGTCACGGCCGACGACGTCGACACCACCGTCGAGCCGGTGCAGGATGGTTCATGGGACGGCAAGAGTGGCGGTCAGGACTATGAGATGGCCCAAGTGCCAGAGCGACAGGTTCACGTTAGCTATTAGACCAGGTTTTCTTAACGCTCGCCCGGCGCGGCGGCCGACTCGCAGTTCGCTGCGAATTCTCACTCTCTTATTACCCATCAGTACCCCTTCATTGTAGATATCTTTTCTTACTATTCCCCCTTCGTCGTCTCGGTCCCCCTGCAACCCTAGAGGCATATTCGCTGGAACTTTGCTGAGCCGAGGATGAACGGCGAGCGAGTGAGCCAGCGAATGGGCGATGTAGGCAACAGTCTCGGTTTCGGAATCGATACTGTCACGTGCTTGGCAACAGTCTCGGTTTCGGAATCGATACTGTCACGTGCTTGATAAGTTGGGCTGCCTGCAGTCGTGGACCGCGCACTGTGCACCGAGCGCTGGGACTGAAGACTTTTCGGCGCTGGCACGTCGTCTGGCCGACGCTGCTCCGACGTCGCGACTTTGGTGCCGGCGGTGCCGCTACCGGCGCCAAGATGAAACGTGAGCTCTCCGACCACATGCGACATCATGTTGCATGTATCCACCGCGCGACACGATGGCCAGGTGTGAGCTCGGCGATGAGCTTGAGGGGCCGTGCGCGAGGATCGCGAGGTCTCTAGAGGTAGCTCGCATGATGTACGGGTTGCTCGAGGTCACGAAGGAGCATCCAAGGTCGAAGTAACTAGCGGGACGAAGTCGTCAGCTTTCCAAGATCACCACAATTTGGCTTGTGAGTGAAGTCTCCGATGAGAGGCAGCCTCGGGCAGCGAGTTACGTAGAAGGCATCTCGAGCTACTTGCGAGCTGCGAAGTGGTCAAATCGCCGTATTGTCGACCGATTCTTGAAGGTCTTTACATCACTGCCACCGAGATCGCGAGTATTAAAGGAAGCGAGAGCGCCGAATCACTCTCTCCTTCCTTCACCTCACTCGGCTTCAACACACTTCGGACACCTCCTCACTCGCCCTTCCACGCACGCTTCACTTTTCCAACCACACCATCATGTCGACCTACAAGCCCTCCGAGCAGTAAGCAGCTCTTCACCCAAGCTCGGCGATCGCTTCCTCCTTCGTTCGACGCTAACACTCTCTCCCTCCACAGCGATGGACTCAAGCAGGACGGAACTCCCGACAAGCGCGTCAACCCCGAGCACGGCTTTGGAGCCGACCATGAGCGCGCGAGTGAGCTCGGCAAGCAGGGTGGAAAGACCGGCGGCTCGGCGAGCGCCGACTCGGAGTCGGCTGGCGAGAGCGGATCAGACGGCGCCGATTACAAGTGAGCAGTTCAGTCAGACTCTGCGATCACCCTTGTGCTGACCAGATCTACGCGACAGGCCCACTGAGAACGACGGACTTCGCAAGGATGGGGAACCCGACGGCCGAGTGAAGGGAAACTGAGTCGACGAGCAGCGGAAGCAGGCTCTTAGTGTACAGACATGAACTCAAAAGCAGTAACACATCATCTTCAGCGTTTCAGTGAGTGCGAAAGTGAGCCGAATGACCAGCACGGCGCACGGCTCTGCTCGGCGAAGGTGAACCCGTCGCCGAGAATGAGCTGCAGCGCAGGATGAGAGCGCGCACATTGCGGCACAGCCAAAGTAATCCCCTCTATCTATCGCTCCCTATGATGCCCATAAGTTCCAACGACTTGAGCAGCGGCGAGAGAGCGAAAGGGGGAGCAGCGCCGAGCGACAGGCTAGAGAGCTGCAGAAAGCTATGCAGTGGGTCAGAGATCCGTATCGAGCTCAGATAGCGTCTTGCAGCCGCTGCCGCCTCCGCATCAAGTGCACCCTCCTCAGCTCTCGACGCGCTCCTACCTCTTGCTTTCCTACGCTCACCTCGTTTCTCGCTCGCTCTCGACTTCGCTGCTGCTAGACCAGGACAACACCGGCGACTGAACACGAAGCTGCTGGTGATTTTGTGCTGCTCTGTATCGCCCTCCAGCTCCCTGCTGACGATTATGATCTGCTCGAACAGGGCGCTCGAACCCGCTCGCTCGCTCTGAAAGCTCGCTGCTCGTGACTCTCGCGCTCGCTACAAGTGCGTCGAATATAACACTATGTTTGAGCTGCCGCTGACCCTCCAACACCCCTACAGCTTTTGAATCGCCCGTCGCTGCTCCCATCTCCTTCCTCCGTCCCCTCATCCCCCCCAATCTCGCTGGCCGCTCTTTGCCTAGCGCAAGCACAGCTTGACCCTCATCACCCTAGCCTCTCGCGCTCTCCCTCGCACCATGTCTACCTCCTCCGCCGACAATCCTCCCGCTCGGCGTCCCACCTCGCTCGGCGACCTGCCTCGGGAGCTGAAAGGTGTTATTGCGCGCTTGGCGTCAGCGCAAGACCACCAATACTGCGAGCGAGTGGAAGCTTACACCTCCGAGGAGTGGGATACATTGCTGAGTGGATGTGATTGGAACGGTCGAAGTCTCGTTGCTCTGCGCTCGTTGAGCCGAGAATGGCGCTCATGCGCCGATGTGGAGTTCTTCAAGGTGAGTTAGATTCCTCACATAGATGCTTACTCGCACGCGTGCTCATGCGTCAAACGGCTCGCAGGACGTAACCTCTCGGGGTTGCAGCGACGACATCTTCACCTTCGACATCGTTCGCCGCTACGGCACCTCCGTCACAGGAGTTCGCTTCGCAGCTGGAGCAACATTCGAGGACCAGGTCTCCCTCTTGCGGTTCCTGCCGCACTTCAAGAACCTCGAGCGCATGGTGTTCGACTTCAAGCCGTTCCTCTTGCTCTTCGGCGTAGGAAGCGAGACCCCTACCGACAAGCAGGCCAGGTATCGAGACGCCATGATCGCTTCAGCTACGCAAATCGAGGATCTGGCCCTGCCAGATCTCTCGCCGGAGTCGCTAGCATGGGTTCTACCCCCCTTCACACAGCTCCGCGCTCTCGAACTCGACCTGGACGACACCGAGGACACTTGTGCGGCAGTCGAGGTCATCGCAAACTTCTACCACCTTCGTAAGCTGGGCCTTTACAACATGGAGACGACAGCTGCCGCCGCTTTGGAGGACACCGTCGACACAGGACGGTGGAAGTCGAACGAGCTGAGCTCGTTCGACTTCTCCAGCACGCACGATGCGTTCACTGGAGGCGTTTGGACGTTTGTTGAGCACTTCGCAGACACCCTCGTTGCCCTCGACCCCATGATCACGGACTTAGTCGCCGAATCGCTGCCGGCTTTCGGCGAATACGTGAGGGCTAGAAGCTCGGCCTTCCCCCAGCTTCGACGTCTTGACTTGCGGGGAACGCTTGAACACATCTCCTCCCAAATCTCGCTCATCAAAGCCGCTCCCCTAGCCTCTTTGCACATCCATCTGGATCGCGAGTCGAAGTCGACCCATTCCCATTCCGAAGCTCGCGCCGCTCTAAACGACCTCCACAGGACCCTCGCGCGCTTCTGCCACCTCCGCCTCATCATCTACCCCAATGGTAGCAGATCATACACAGGACCCTCCACCGTCGCCAACTTCACTCAGCTCACCAGAAGGCCGGGCATTTCCCTCTCCATCCCTCGCCCCTACGATACCTTCCTCCATCGCAAAGGGACCGACGTTGGTGTCCGTCAGAAAGAAACGGGGACGCGCTGCGATGGAGTGGACGACGTGCTGAGGCATATGCTCGCCGAGTCGGGCAGGATGCGAGCGACGGAGGATCTCGAGGGCGCCGAGACGCTGGTTGAGCTCTTGACGCCGTTGAGGGCGAAGATGCTGAGGGATAAGGATTGAGGGGCGGTCGGGGTTGACGCGCTTGCTTCTGAGGCTGAGGGGCAGGACGGCGGAGGAGGAGCGAGCTGGGCGAAGTAGCTCGGCCGGCGCTTGATGCTTGAAGTCGATACTTGCTTTTCGTGCCCCTTGTGCAGCACAGCACAGAGCTGACAGCGAGCGCGAACTTTGCTGAGCCCTCACCAGCTGCTGCCCGCCGCAAGGCTCGCTCTCGCCGACAAATTAGCTCAGCTCGGCGCTCGGCGCTCGCTCGCTCGGGCCCCCCTGCAGCTCCCAGACACAGCGGAATAACGGCACAGCGTACAGTCGGCGAGTCTGATTACAAAACATTTCTCGAAGAGCACACACACACCTCCCTACCACGACCTCTTCAGCTGCACAATGTCGTCCGCTCTTGGACCGAGTCGCTTCCTCGCTCTCTCGAAAGCGAGCTGAGCAATAGGTGAGACGAGAGTCTTTGCTTGAGGAGCTTGATGTAGCTCTGCATGCTTCCGAAGAGGCATATATGACTCACCCAGCTCGCCCTCGCCCGGAGGAGAGAGCGAGGAAGGGCGGGTCGGCAATCGCGGCGCCTCTTGCTGAGGGAGGAGAGGGCCGACGATGCTTGAGAGCTTGATGGTGGGAGAAGAGGGAGTGGGAAGAGAGGAGAAAAATGAGAGGTAGCAGAGGAAGCCGAGGAAGCGGCTCTCGGCGCTCGCTCAACCCGGCGGGAACGAAGCACGAAACGGGCGAGATTACAGCCAACTACTCGGGATGGCACCTCGTCTAAATCTTCTTGTCGACCGGACGAATGGTGACTCCAGGCTTGATGAGGATCGAAGGCAGGGTCTGATCGCGAAGGATCTGCATTCGGTCGACGAGGGTCAGCTCGGCGCTCGCTCATCCGCTCCGAACCACTACTCACCGTCGAGGTGCTCCACTCGGGACCCATCGGCGTCCTCAACTTGTGCTCGTGCTGCGCCGCGCTCGTGTAAGGGAACGGCAAGTCCTTGAGCAAGTACTTCTGCGCCTTCTTGTCCTTCTTCTCCGAAATGATGACGTTGTTGAAGTTGGCGTCCTGGCGGGCGGTGGGAGCGATACCAGCAATCTTGGTGATGAACTTTTTGGCGTGCTTGTTCTTCTTGGCGCCTTTGCCGCCCCACGAGCCCTGTTGCGAGCGGAAGTGGAAGCGAGGGTCAGCGAGAGGGCGAGGCAGCGGGCAGGAGAGAAGAGATGTACCCAACCGGGAAGGGTGTTGTCCTCCTCGCGAGGAGCGTCGCGCTCAACCTCGGCGCGCTTCTCGGCCTCGAAGTCCTGTTCATCGCCGAAAAGGAAGAGTCAGCAGGCCCAGCGATCTTCGAAGCACGAGGCAACTCACAGCCACGACGTTATCACCCGCAAATGCCCTCGCGACCAACTCCCTCTGCTTGAATGCCAACTTGCCCCGCCCCCTCTGCGCCTCATGCTGCTCCTCGTCATCCTCATCCGAACTCTGCTCGTCCTCCTCCATGGTAGTCTGCGTCGTCGCTCCTCCCCTCTTCTTGAGCGTAGGCGTAGGAGCGGTGATCTGAGGCTGAGCCTTAGCCTTCGCCGAGGCGAGAACGTTCGAAGGGTCAACCTCGACCATCGCGTCGTCCTCGTCTGCTTCCCTGGCATCGGCTTGACGGCTCTTGTGCTTCGAGACCTTGTCGGCGAGCCTCGAGGCGTCGCGCGAGTCCTTGCCGACGGTGGCTTTGTTGGACTTCCGGGAGACCTTGGAAGCGGTGGCGTCGTCGGCGAGCCAGGGGTTCGACTCAACGGTGCTGGAGGCGCCGGTGGTGAGAGGTGAGCGGGTGGTAGCGTGAGAGGAGATGGAGAGGGGAGCGTTGAGCTTGGTGGTGTGGTTGGTGGTAGAGGTGGAAGGGAGGGAGGCGGCGGCTTCGGCGTTGGAAGGGGTGGCGACGGACTAGGGGAGGACCGAGGGAGGTCAGCGAGGTCGCCAGCAGGAAAGACTCGGAAGCTCACCTTGTTACCCGACGAAGGACCAAAGACCCTCCTACCAGAGTTGCCCTCGACCTCCTCCGAGAGCGAAAGCGGGTTCTCATCCTCATCAAGCCCCCTCTGCGCCTGCTCTCCCATCCTCTCCAGCCGCTCCTGCAACTCGGTCGCCTCCATCATCGCCTTCCTATCCCCCCTCTTGATCGCATCCTGCATGAACTTCATCCCCACCACGCCCTTGACCTTGGGCTGGTTGGCTGCGAACGCCGCCTCCTTATCCTCCAGACTCTTGAGCTCATCCATCGCTCTCCTCCTAATCCCCTCCACACCGACCTCCCCATCCAACTCATCATCACTGTCCCCCTCCGCCCACTCATCCGCGCTCTCCTCCCCCTCCTCCTCGCCCCGAATCCTCTTCCTCAGCATCTCATTCCTCTTGACCATCTCCCGGACCGCACTATTCCTCTCCTCATCCAACCCCTCCAACCCTCCAATATCCGTCCGACTCCACCTCCCGCCCTTACTACTATGCTTCAGCGTGGCCCTCTCCCTCGCCCTCTGAATCTCCATCCTCGCCTGTTCATCCCCCACTCGATCCCCTCCATCCATCCGATCCATCTCCTCCAAATCCTCCAAACTCAACCCACTCTCCCCCTCCTTGCCCTTGACCTTCCTATGAATCCTCCGGAACGCCTTGGACTTGATCTTGGCCACGCGCTTCGCCTTGCGCTCGGCGCGGTACATGAGGTCGCGTTGTTGGCGCAGCTCGGCTTGGCGCGCGGCGACGTCGGCGGGGTCGAGGGAGGCGAGAGCTGTTTTCTCGGCTTTGCGCAGGTCGGAGGCGGACATGGCGCCGGCGTGGAGGAGGGATTGGATCGAGGATTCGAGGGCGTTGGTCGGCTGTTCGAGTCGGGGTCGGGAGAGGTCAGCTTCGGCAGCTCGACTCAAATAGCGCGAGAGGACCCACCTGGAACTTGGCGCTCCACTCAGCGGCATTCGGCGCCCTCCTCACATCCCCAGCACCTCCCATAAGCGGCAGCGTCAACCTCTCATGCCTCGCTCCCTCAACACCGAGCCCACTCTCGCCCTTCATCCTCCTAACGGTCTCATTCCATTTATCCGTCTCCTCCTTGGTCTTCTCATACGCGGCCGATCGGTCAATCTTGTCCTGTAGACGACCGGGGAGGGGAGCGGCGAGAGGGCCAGAGGATTTGAGGTGGGAGGTGGAGGTCGAGCTGGAGGAGTTGGAGGTCGAGGCGGCGGCGAGGGGCTTGAGAGTCTTGCGGAGGGCGGCAAGTCGGGGGTTCTTGGAGTCGGCGAAGGAGGAGAGAAGATCGTCGAGGTTGAGTTTGCCTGTTCGCGTTGAGGAGGGTCAGCTCAGCTCCTCCACGCGAGAGGGAGACAAACGCACCATCATCCTCTCCATCATGTGCTCCAACAGCCACAAACTCTCCCTCAGGGTACGCCTCGGTCCTTTCCTTCAGCACCACCCGCTTCTTCTTCTTGCCCGACTCGTCGCCGAACGGACTCTCGTAATCATCCCCCGCGTTCTTCCTCTTCCTGCTCTCCAACTGCTCCACGAACGATCCAAGCTTGTCCAACGCTCCTTCGTACTCTTCATCGACCTCCGAATCCGAGTCGACCGAAGCCATATCCTCGTCGTCGTCGTCCGAGCCGTCGTTCGATCCAGAGGCAGCGTCGGAGCCAGACTCGACCTCGGAATCGTCCGAGGCGTAGACGCCCATATCGAGGAGATCTGACGCGTCGACAAAGCCGTCCCCCTCTTCATCGTCAGGGTCGACCTCGTCTTCGTCCAAGTCGATCTCGGCGTCGGCGGTGGCGCGGGAGGATGCCTTGGCCTGTGCAGGAGAGCAGGACGGTCAGTTCTGCGCAGCTCGAGCGAGTATCCCGCCCTTCTCCAATCACTCTGCAGCTCACCTTGCCACCCTTTTTCGGCTTGAAATCATCCTCGCTCTCCTCTGCCTGATCACTATCAATCTCCTCGTCGTCGCTGTTGTCGCCTACAAACTCCTCGTCGCTGTCCATACCCATCTTGAGTCCCTTGGGCTTGACTCCCGTGAACTCGACGACCCCTCCGCTACGGAAGCCCATGAGCTCGTCGTCCTCGTCGGAGGATCCTCCCTCGCCGTCGGAATCGTTGGAGCGTTTCTTGCCCTTCTTGTTCTGAAACGAAGCGCGAGATTCGGGGTCCACATCACCGCGAGCTTTGGTCTTTTTGGGTGCATAAGAGTAGACGTCCATCCCCGTCGAAGGAGCGTCGAGAGCAGCAGCGACGGCCGCTTTCTTGCTCGAGCTCGAAGGTTTGGACTTCTTGGACGCTTTGGGCTTGCTAGCCGATGCTGTAGGCTGTTGCGCCCGAGGCTGTCGTCCGTTGCGCGCCGGCATGTTGTAGTCAAGTAGGAAGCGAGAAAGTGCAGGAAAGCGAGACGCAAACCTCGAGCGACTTTCAACGGGCTCAAGGGGTCGAAAGGGCTCAGATCCACTGATAGCAGCTGTGAGTCTAATGAGCTGCTTAGTATGAATAACAATACTATTGAACTCGAAGTCTGCTGCTCTACAGCCCCCTTTAATCTCAGCTCCGCCGACTCGTCACCTTCGGCCTTGGCATCTCATCGCCTCTCTCTCTCTCGCTTCTCACTGCTCGTTTCACCTCGTTCTACCGTCCTACAAATTTCGCACCGTTTAATCGACCTACAGCAATGGGCCTCTTCTCCAAGAAATTAAAACCCTCCCAGGCCAACTACGCCCCGCCCTTGGGTCCCCCTCCGCCTCAGCAACAGCAGTACGGCGCTCCTCAGCAGCAGGGACAAGGCTACAGCGGTGGAGGAGGAGGAGGATATGGGCAACAGCCGCAGTACCAACAGGGAGGCCAAGGCGGCTACCAGGGAGCAGGAGGCCAGCAGTACGCGCCTCCCCCCACTGCGCCACCTCCCCAGCACCAGCAGCAGTCTGTAGGTGGAAGGGGAAGGGAGGACCCTCTGGCGGCACTGTCCAAGTATGATACCGTGTTCCTCAGTATGTCGACTCCGTCTAGTTTATCGCGTAATTGATAGAGCTGAACCCGTTCCTTCCGTTTCCCTTCCTCCCCTTCTCCTAACATCTACGGTGCACTCTGATACAGTCGATGACTCGGGTTCGATGGAGATGGTATGGGAGAGTGATTTGGGCCCGGCGTTGGGCGCTGTCATTGCCGAGGCGGCGAGATATGATGTAGGTTCGGCTCAGGCTCGGGCTCGGCCTCGGACACCAATCACGGCGGAACGGAGGCCCAGGGAGGTCTGTTGGAGAGCTCTGGTGGTACACGGACACTCCAAGGCGGTGTGCAGCCTTCACCCTTGCTCCCGATCACCTACAGCCCCCCAAACCTCACTTCGGCGCTCGCTGACCCCCTTCCTCCTCCTTCCTCGCAGACCGACGGCGTCGACCTCTGTTTCTTCAACTCCCGCGTCAAAGCGACCTCTCGTTCCTCCTCCGAGCTACTCGCCCTCTTCCAGAAAGTCTGGCCCTCGAAATCCACTCCCACCGCCTCCGCCCTGCGGCGAGTGCTCGACCCCTACTTGGACGACTTGAGGAATTGGACCATCGAGGGGAAGCCCGGGGGATACCCTAGGCCGAAGCCTATGAACTTGATTATTTTGACGGATGGAGCGCCGGATAGGGGGGAGGATCCGGAGATGGTGATTGTGGAGGCGGCGAGGAGGTTGGAGGAGGTGAGCTGTTCGAGTCCTTGCTGTGGATGCTCAGGCACGATCATGCTGACCGAGCAACGAAATACTTGCAGATGCGCATGCCGCCCTACCAACTCGGCATCCAATTCGTGCAGATTGGAGCGGACGACGAGGCTTCGGCGCACCTGACTTCGCTCGACGATGATCTGAGGGAGAAGCATGGGTTCATCTCGTTTGCTCGCTTCGTCCTTCTTGCTCATACTGACAAGCAACGTCGAACAGCATCCGAGACCTCGTGGATACGACCCTCTTTGACGTGAATACCGTTCGTGCTCTTTTCGACCGAGCTTGGGTTCGCGGCTCGGCTTCTTGCTCTACGATACTGACTTCTCGAGTCGATAAATATACAGGGCCGAATCGACTCCGAGTACCTCATGAAGGCTCTTCTCGGCGGTGAGCTTTCTAGCTTCGGCTCTCTCCCCTTTCAAGCTCGGCGCTGACTCGTTCGCTCCAACAGGAATGAACCGCACTTGGGACAACCAGAAGTAGCTGCTC
This sequence comes from Leucosporidium creatinivorum, assembly GCA_001600635.1. NCBI lineage: Eukaryota > Fungi > Basidiomycota > Microbotryomycetes > Leucosporidiales > Leucosporidiaceae > Leucosporidium > Leucosporidium creatinivorum. The sequence goes on along the minus strand of BCKL01000002.1, from coordinate 393,202 downwards.
GCCACTTCTCTCCCCTTTCGCTTGTCTCTTCTCTCCTCTCTCTGTAGCTACTACCTCTCGATTAGCACGTAAAACGAAATGCCGGCTCTCTGTACAGATAACTCTTCCTCGCTCGTGCCGACTCCTTCGCAAGCTAGTGAGATAATTTGAGATAATTTGGGATAATTACGCCGTCGCGCTCCTCCCCGGTCGTGTACCCAATGCTCCTTCGGCGACGATGCCATCGCCGTCCGGGACAATTGATCTGTGGTGTCGTCGTTCGGTGAGCGGTGGGAGAGAGCGGAAGGTAGAGTGGCGCGACGAAGGAGTGTAGAGGGGAGGAGGCGGGTCGAAGGAGAGATGGGAGCGAGGGCAGAGAGAAGACAGATGAGGGGGTCAGCGAGGAGAAGCCTCGGCGCGAGAGCGAGTCAATACGAACCTCATCGTCAATTCTGGCTCTCCCCGTTCCCTTCGCCAACGATTCGAGATGGCTAGGACCTCAGCATCGATGACATACCTATCGTCGTCGAAAGCGAGGGGGTCAGCTCTGCTCCCACTGCTCGGTGTCGTCAAGACCCTCCCGTCCAGCGCTCGGCACCTCCCTCGCCAGCACAAGAGGGACCACAAGGACTCACCAATACTTCCTCAAAAACCCCTCACTCAGTTCCCAATTACTCGGAATCAAGATATCATTCTCGTGCAGATCCACGGCGTCAACTAGATCGTTGAGGAGGGTCTGCAGGTCGTATTGGTCTTTGAGCAGGATGAGGCGGTCGCGGAGGGAGGGGAAGATGATTCCTGTTGGCCGAGTGAAGGGAGGGGTCAGCGAGGGAGGGGGAGGAGCGAGGAGAGGACGGACCGTCGAAAAAGAAGGAGTGAGGGACCGTTTGTTGTGTGACGGTGGCTTTGAGTGATGGTGGAAGGTGGTAGTTGGGCTGTAGGGAAGTTGGTAGGATGTCAGTGATGTGAGCGCGAGTCGAGACGGTGTGTAGGGAGGTCGAGAACGAGGACCCACCTGCTCGCGCTTGTTGCGCATGTGATCTGCAGTCGAGCCGGTCAGCTTTGTTGACGACGAGTGAAGAATGGAGAACCCACAACTGATGAGCTGGATCGCCTGGAGCTTGGGATTGTCCGTCGGCTGTTCCAATCGCAACTCAGTCAGCTCGGGTCTCGCTCGGACACCTCGAGCATCGCTCACCATTGTGAACAAATGCTGCACATCCTCCTCATGCGTCGCCTGATCCTTCTCCGTCGTGAGAGGTCCCGCAACCATCCTTGTCTCCTCATTCTGCGCCATCTGTCTCCTCACTTGCTCCTCGCTCGTCTCAGCGGGCAGGGGACAAAATGGCGGTGGTGCAGGAGGGGCGAGAGCGGAGGACAAGGGCGCAGGGATAGGAGTGTCGCGTACGGAGGAGAAGGGGACGGAGGCGATGGGGTTGCTGTTTGAGGGGAAGGAGGTTGGAGGAGGAAGGGGTCCCGGGTTGAAGAAGGATGTAGATTGGAGAAGAGGCGGAGCTTGGTGGCTCAGGGACGAGGTAGAGGCGATAGGAGGGAGGTCGAAGCGAGCCAAACCTGGTGGTGCGCCGTTGCTCCCCGTGCTAGCACCAAGCAAAGGATCAGCGGCGGGGGAGCCAGAGTCGGTCGTTCGGCGACGCTTAGGCGCTTGAGTGGGGAGGGTGTTGGGATCGACGGAGGGATGAGGTTGGCCGTTGCTGCTTCCGCTGGCGTTCGTTGAAGATAGCGAGCCCTCGTGGCGGCTGGAAGCGAGCAGTTCGTGCACTCGGTCCGAGCGGTTGCGAGTGATGAGGGATTGGAACTCTGTTCGGTTGCCAGAAGAGGTCAGCTCGAGTCACTGGCGAACATGAGAACGCAGCGCACCTGGAAGATCGGCTCCAATGGAAGGCAGCAGGCCACCGAGGCCCTCTCCCTGCGAAGCGAGCACTTCTCGTTAGATCCGGTGCGAGGAGAAGGCAGCTCGGCACTCACGATGAAGCTTCCTACACCAGCCAGCATTTCACGCAAGCGCTGGTTCTCGTCGATGAGCCCTTTGATAGCACCGCGCATCTGCTCGAGTTGCTCGTCGCGAGAGCTCGAGGCCAGCTCCACTCGGGCTTCGAGGTCCTGTAAAGCGATGGGGTGAGCTTGGAAGCGCTATATGAGCTAGTGCAGAAGACTGCGCACCTTGATGTACTGTTGCTTGCGCTGTAGACGAGTTCCGTATCGTCGCGAGATTGTTGTGGAGAGGGAAGGTCAGCTGTCTGTAGTTCTTTAGCGGTTTTACAGCCCTACAGAGCAGCAGGCTGTGCACTCACCTGCCTGAATTCCCTCTGCGCTATCCTGTTCTGAATCTTGCGTTGATCCTCGCCTCCCCTGCTCCTCGACAAGGGTTAGCACAGCTCAGCTCGGCCTTCTTGCACCTCGCTCCAAGACTCACTTGTCCCCACTCTTCCTTCCTTTGCCCTTTCCTGCACTTCCACCTGCTCCTCCTGCTCCTGCGCCGTCCTCATCGTCCGAATCGTGCTGAGCGAAGGGAGCCAGTCGTTCGTCAGCGGGCTGACGAGAAACAGGATGCAGGAAGAGGGAGGTGCAGAGGGCGTACCATGGAATGCCCAGAGAGCTCTGAATGTGCGCGTGAAGCCCGTGGTGGCATCGCTGCTGAGAAGCGAGGTTGAGCGTGCGAATGAGCGGAGGGCAAGGAGCGACTTGGCCGAGCGCCGCGAAGGTCGTCCTCGGAAAGTGTCGGTGCAGGTTGAACTGGACGCTAGCACGGAGCTTCGATGATATGCACACTCACTCCACCCTGCTGGTCCTTCGCTGCATGCTCAAAGCGAGGCGAGGGAGCTCGGCAACGGCTCGGCGCCGAAGCTTCTCCTTGGAAGGGGAGGCTTACGAGGGTCCCTAGGCCTCAGAAGCGGTGTGAGATTGGTTTAGAGAAATTACAGTGACTTCTCAGGCTATACGTGTCCTACTTCCCCTCTTCAAGCTTGAGCCACGAAGCGCGAAAGGATGGCAAGCGATGAGTCGAGCTTCGGGGGGAGCTGGTCCTTTGATATCGAAGTGTGCATGCCACAATCCGACCTCTCCAAGATCGAGGTTCATGATCTTGTGTTTGGTGAGGCCAACGGAGGCGGGCAGAGGGGAATCCTGAGAAGGTCAAACGAGTCAGCACCGAGCCGAGATCATGCCAGGGTGCATAGAGGTCCAGGCGACTCACCATGCCACAACACCATTTTCCCTTGTCGTTCGTCACTAGGAGCAAGGGCTGCGTGTCACTCGCGGTTGCATTGGCGAGCTTCGGCGAAAAGTCAAAGTCAGCCAGGTTCTTTGCGCCGCTGTGCTGGAAGCTCAATCTCGAGATAATAGAGAACAGCGTCTTACCCTCCTTCTCTCATTCTCTTCCTTGCACGAGCCGCGAGCTTTGCTCGTTGAGTTCGCCTGTTTCGCGCCGAGCTTCAGAACACTCGGCGTCTCCAGCCATTTCGCTTTGGCGGGGTCCACCCGGGACATAAGGGGGATATTGGACGTCCTATCATCAAGGTCCGCAAGCCCTAGGAAGAACGCCTGCTGGTCGAGAGTGTTCACTAGAGCGCGAGAGTGAGCCTGAGCTTAGCTCGGCGATGGCATGAAAACTGTGATCAACGCACCGCATGGGTGCTGGGCAAGCACAGCGTTCTCGTACTGCTTAGCAAGAACGTAATTGAGGCTGACGACTGCATAGGTACACGAACGAGGATCAGTGATGCGCAGAACGCCAACGATAGCGGGACCGAGGAAGGCTGGCTTACCCTCTTCCAATGGCTCGACCGGCGTCTCAGCGTCATGCAACGCTGCCTTGACGAGAAGTGCAGCGCTGACTACGTCTTGTTCGCTCGTGGGGCAAGGGATGGCGGCGGGAATGCGATCTAGAGCGCGACCGATGGCGGCACTGAAGGGTGTGAGAGGGGGGCGAAGAATGGGAGGTACCATGCCGGTAACGCGTGCTGGAGGGACGATAACGATGCTGAGCCTGCCGCTGAACACGAGCCGACGATAGCAAAGAGCGAAAGAGAACAGAGAGAGTCGCGAAAGTCCAAGCTCCAGGCTCGGCGTCCTCAGAGCAAGCTGTCGCGCTCGAGCCACACCCACGATACGCGAGTTATGTACGGTCAAACCAAATCTACCATTGACTAGAGCCCACTAAATGAACACTACTACTTGACTCCCATCCTTCTTCCCTCATGCCAGCGCGGGCGACCCAATCTGCAATGCCGTCTTGCCCACCCTCACGAATACCGCCCTCACGCTCTCGCGCACCGTAGGATCCATCTCGCGCACCAGGGTGTTGGTCACCAGCGGGTATAGTCGAGGAAGCTGGGCCTTGAACTGTGCGATCGCGAAGAGAGGTCAGCTTCGGCGTCGAGCGGGGAACGGAAGTCAAAGACGTACGGGCTCATCCTCGAAGCTGCAGAAACCTTGGAGAATCTCGGCGCAGACGGGTGTCCATGCGGCGATGTTCCTTGCTTGTGTCTCGGGGTTGAGTGAGACGTAGTTGGCCAGAACGTCGAGGCCGAGTCTAGGAGAGAAGGGAGAGGTCAGCTCGGAGGTCGAGAAGCAAGGTAGGTGGAGTAAGAACTCACGGCGCAAAGACATCGACTACCTCGGCCCTCTTCTGGACGTGCTCGGGCTGCGTATCGTTGTACATGCGCAGGAGCACGTTGACGAGAGTTGCCGCGCTGGTCGACTCCTGCCGAAGGAGGTTGGGCAAGTCGCGCATGAAGCCGACCTTCCACAGCGCCATCCTGAGGTCCTTGTCGGCGTTGAACTTGCGCGCAAAGCGGTAGCTTTCGTCGAGGGAGGCCATGAGCTTGAGCAGCTCGGCGGGAGGGATAGTGGTGTAGACGCCTTCGTTTTGCAGCAGCTCGTTGGTCGTCTCGATGAGGAGGAGCTGCAGGACACACTTGACGATGATCTGGCGGAAAATACGACGGCGGTCGGCGACGGGTGCGGCGGCTCGAGGTTCGGCGGCGTCGGGGGCGGGGGAGAGAGGCGTGGGAGCAATGAAGCCGTTGGCGGGGGAGGAGGAGGCGTCGGGGCTCGTGACCTGCTCTTCGGTCTGAGGGAGGAGGAGGTTCTCGTCGAAGAGTTGGTAGGCCGTCGTCGTCTTGAAGAGGTGGACGAAGGTCGAGACGATGCGCTCCCAGCGGGCCGGCGAGAGCTTCTCGACGTTGCTCTCGAGGAGCTGCTGGAGACACGAAGTTCCTATCCGTGCGAGAGTGTCGTTCTCTGCATGTGGCGATGCGAGAAGACGGTCAGCGAGAGTCGCGAGGAGCCGGACCGTCGCGAAAGGCCTTACCCTGACAGATGCACTCGACGAGCAAATCGAGGAGCTTGTCGAGCATGCGAGCGAGGACGTCGAAGTAGAAGGTAAAGAGGTCGACGAGGTTGCGAAGCGCCTGAATCATGGTGGTCGAGAGCCAGACGCTCATGTCCTCGTGGGTGCTGAAGCGCGAGACGTCCGATCTTGAGCGCAGGACGGCGAAGATGGGGAAGAGGACCTCCTTGCAGACCGTGTCCCAGAACTCTGGAGGGAAGGTGTCGCCGTGCTTCTTGAGCGTTTCGAAGAGGTAGTCGAGGGCGCTGTTCGAGCAGACGAGGTCAGCGCCGAGCTGGAGGGACAGGAGCGAGCAAAAGTCACCGTTTCCGGACCTCGAGATCCTCGCCATTCATGATGACGTCGTAGAATCCAAAGAGAACAGGGAACCAGAACTTGAGGTTGGGGTCGTCCGTCGCGGTGATCTCGTTCCTCCTCGTCTCGTCGCTCAACGGGCACTCGGGGCAGCTCAGCATCATCGGGATGAGCGACTTGATGAGCTCGATAGCCTGGAGGCTGACCCGCTGGTACTTGCTGATCTTGCAGAAGTCGGTGATGCAGACGGTCAAGTCGGCGAACGAGCCGTACTCGACGATCCGGCCAAAGTGCTCCTGCACGACGCGCTGGACGAGGTCGAACGCCTGGACGGCGATGCGCTCGTTGGTGACGCGAGCGGCGGCGGCGAAGACGCCGAACATGGTGCGCCATCCCGAGCGGAGGTTCTGGACGCGAGCTTGGAGCATCTGGTGCAGGCATTGGAGGACCATGTCGCGGGCGTCGGGGTGGTTGTTGTGCACCATGGCGTACTCGAAGGGCTTGAGGAAGTCCTTCTGGAACTTGAAGTTGGCGAGCTCCTCCTTCTCGAGGAAGCGCATGGCGAGTTGGCGAAGCGAGTCGAGGGCGAGGAAGCTGACTTTGGCGTTCGTGTGGCAGGTGACCTGTTGGCATGACTCGAATCAGTTCTGCGCTTCATGTCGAGTCAGCGACCGCCTACTCACCTGGTTGAAGTGCTCTCCGAGGATGAGCCAGATCTGGGACCACTCGAGCCGGATACGGCTCATGTTGTAGTAAGAGATCTCAACAAGCTTCTGCAAGCAGAAGACACGAGGCTGCTCGGCGAGACCTGAAGCCTGGATCTCCTCCCACGAAACGTCGCTGAGGGCTTGAACGAAATCGACGATGGCGGTCTGCGAAAGGGTGGCGTCAGCGAGGAGCGTTCGACTTGAGAAGCGAAGAGAACGTACACCAGAGAGCTGAGGCGTGGACGAGAAGATCATGTCGGCGGTGATGGTGATGTGCTGCGACCTCGTCTCGAGCGCGACCTCGTCCGTTGGCCGAGAGTTGCGATTGCGCGACGAGAGGGTCGAACGGCGGTTCGTGCTGCTCGACGATCTGTTGCGAATGAAGGGAAGTCAGCTTCGCACTGTTGATGTGCAGGATCAAGTGAAGAGCGGCGTACGGTTTCCGACCGAGCTCGGGAACGGCATGCGAGTCGACGCCCTGGGCGATGAGCTGGAATCGCTCGAGCTGGCTGACGCAAGTAAGGACCTCCCTCCACGATCCCTTGAGGTAGTTACCGTCGACCATGGCGACGTCGAGGAGCGTCTTGATGGCCTCGACATTCTTGGCCTTCATCTCGCCGAGATTGTTGAGGAAGGTGAACTTGGCGAGGGTGGTGACGAAGGCGTTGCGCTCGAGCTCGAGGTCAAAGAGGCAAGCAATCTTGATCGCCTGCTTGAAGCCCTCGAGCGAGAGGGTGATGAGGTCGAGGTCGTCCGTCACTTGCAGCGGGCCCGAGATGCCGGCGAGGATGGGCATCCAAGCGACTTCGAACATGGGCTTGACGTGCTCGAAGTGCGAGGCGCTGTAGAACTGCTCGGTCGGGCGTCCAGCGCCGCGACGTTGTCCTCGGACGAGCGTGCGGAAGAGAGCCTGTTCGAAAGAAGGGGGAAGTTAGCTCGGCGCGAGTCGAAGAGATCGACGAGCAGAGCCCACCTCGGTCTTGTTGGCCATTCCCTCCGACTGCCAGACGTACGCCTCCCTCTGCAGATCCCTCCCGACGGTAGCGATGGCGTTGGCGATGCCCGTCGTCGAAGTCTGCGGACCGGCCGCCTCGACCTCATCCTTCATCCTAATCTCGTTGACCTGGATCTCGTCGTAGATACTCGATAGCATGTCGCCGTCGAGATCCTTGCCATCATCGATGCCTCGATTGTTCTTGACAAACTCGATCTTGCTCATCGGCTTCTTGACCTGCGGGTTGTGGGCGTCGGTGTTGAGGAGGATGACCGAGAAGGCGAGGATGTAGGCCGTATCGGCGTTGGCGAAGACTCCGGGGTTGCCCGCCGTGTAGCGTTCGGCGAACTTGAGCATGTAGCGATCGATCTTTTGCGCCTCGCCGGGGAGTCGGAAGGATTGGAGGAAGGTGCGCAGGGCGTCGACAAAGGCCGTGTTGGTGAAGTCCATGTAGTCAACGAAAGCGTGCATCGTGGCGATGTTCTCGGCGTCGCTGTGGAAGTAAAGAGAGATCAGCGAGTGTGTAGGAGCGCCGAAAGCGAAACGCTCACCCCTCGCCGAGGTACTCGCCAATCTGCGCCTTGTCGAGTCCATCAGCGTGCAGGAGGAAGCGAGCAACGTCCTTGGGCTCTTTGGAGCGGATGAATCCCGTGTCGATGAGGAAGGCGACTCCCTGTAGGTGCATCACCCAATTAGCTTCATATCCCTCCCGCGTTCGACTCAGCGCACTCACCCTCTTCGGCTTGAAGTTGAACTTCTTGATCCCCTCCAACAGCGTCGTCTTCCTCTGCTTAGCATTCTCAAACCGACTCGGATCATCACTAGGGACGACATCAGGCGTGACTGCTCCGCTCGCTCCTCCCGTCGAGAACTGGCTGGACGGTCGACCTCCCTCCACGCCGCCGGCGTTGAGATCCGTCTCGCTCCCTCGTCCACCATCCTCGCTCGACCTCAGCGCGCTGAGACTGCCATTCGACTCCGAGCTCGTCAATCCAGGATGAGCGACCATGGCCTGCGCCTGCGCCGCGGCGGTCGACCCTCCCTTCGCAGCCCACGAGACGAGAGATTTGAGCACCGCGACGAGGCATTCGAGACTCTGGCGCTTGAGGTGATGTTCGGGGGGTTGGCCGGCGTAGAGGGGGTCGGAGAAGCGCGAGTCGTCCGAGAGGGAAGGGCCGACTGAGGGGAAGGGAGAGGAGGCCGAGGCGGAGGAGGAGGCGGCAGTGGGACGCTCGGTCGAGGCGGGGAATTGGGTGGTGCTGAGCTTGGCGACGATGTTGAGAAGGCTGTTGGGTGCGATCGCCGAAGGGATCAGCGGACTGCGAGCGAGCGAGCAAGAGAGAAGAGTAAGGAAACCAACCGCTCGTAGATGTTGTCCAATGACGACCGATCGCAATCGTAATTGAGGTAGATGTCGACGAGCGCTTGAGGATCCTGAGCGAGCCGTCCAAAGACCGCCAGAAGGATCGACTTCTGCCTAACCGTCGAATTCTTCATCTCCAAGATGGGGAGGAAGATCTCGTTCAACAGCACCTCAATCTCCTTCTTCAACTTTGTCCTCAGCCCACTGAGCACCCTCCAAAACACCTCGCAGCTGAGTTCAAAGACGGGGAGGACGGGCGAGACGGCGTTGCGCGAGAGGGCGAGACAGAGGTATTGCTTGATCGCTTGGACGAAGGGGGTGCGGTCTTTCGAGGTGGACGAGATGATGACGACGTTTGGGTCGATGAACATGGGGAGGTGGTTGTTGAGGATTGAGAGGACGAGGTGGAGGGAGAGGAGCTTGGATCGCATGGCGTGGGATTTGAGGTCGCGTTCGCTGTGGAGATGAGGAGTGGGAGCGAGTGGTGAAGGAGGGGGGAGGAACATGTAGGTCAGCGTACAATCTTGTCTCCCGCATTGGCCTTCCTCGGATCTAACTCACCTCTCAGCGCCAAGCGGCTTCATCGACAACTTGCACAACGCCCTAAAGACGAGGAAAGCGTCCTTGATGTAAAGATCGTTGGTGCTAATGAAGTGGAGCGGTCCTCCCTCGGTGACTCCGTCGAACGAGCGGCGAGATTCGAGGGTGGCGCTGTGGGGGGAAATCGGTCGACGAGGTCAGCGACGAGGCGAGTAGTATGAGGGTGTGAGAGGGGAACGTACAGCGTGACATTCTCCCCCGAAGGGGTAGGCGGCGCCTCTGGCACCTCCATCGGTCCAAACTTGGGCGTCTGTTCTCCCTCCTGCTGCTTCTTGCCCTCCTCCTCCTCCTGCTCGGCCCCATCCTCTTCGACGATCAAATCCCCCGCATGCGGCACCTTGGGCGTCTCGACCGACTCCCCGTTGCCGAGCTCGACCTTCTCGATCTCGACGACGAGAGGAGGGATGGGAGCGACAGCGATAGGCGCGGGGAGGGGGTCCTCCTCTACCACCGAGGCGAGGTCGACTCGACTGCCCCTCATCGACTCGGAGCGAGACGACAGGCCACTCTTGCCGTTCGCACCTCCGTTGCTCTGCGCAACGGCCGCCGCCGCTGCGGCTCCGAGCTCCACTCGTCCAAAGACTCCGCCGACAATCTGTCCTAGCGTGGCTTGGGCGACAGTCTGCACGGTCCCGGGTCGACCGAGGAGGAAGACGTTGTAGACTGTGCGTACGGCTTTGAGGAGGGAGGATTGATGGACTGCGAGGGTGGAGGAGAGGATGAGGCTCAGGATGGAGGAGAGGAGGCGGAGCAGGAGCGTGTCGTGTTGGGTTGTTGCTGCTGATGCGGCAGAGGAGGAGGAGGACGTCGAGGGAGAGGGGGAGAAGCAATCGCAGACGGTCGAGGTGACCAAATCGGCGAGGGGGATCTGGTCGGTCGGTTGCGGAGGACCAATCGGCTCGCCATCATCGTTGGTCTCTTGCTGCTGTTGCGGGGGGCGTTGGTCGACGAAGAAGTCGTAGGAGACGAGCTTGCCGATGCAATCCAGCGCCGTAATCATCAGCGGGAGGCTCTTGGTCTCGCATGCGAGACGGAGGGGCTCGAACACGAGATGAGGGTCGACCGTCCCCGCGCTGCCTGCGGCTTGAGGGTTGGAAGCCGAGTGCAGAGGGTTCTTGAGCGCCTCGAGAGCCTTGTCGACGGCGGTTTTGAGCGGGAGCGACTTCTTGGCTTCCTTGGAGAGGGCGATTTGCTCTAGGGCCGAGACGATGAGGATGCCCGAGACGAGCGAGGAGGAGCCCGGAGCGTTGATGGTGTTGGTCGACGCGACGGAGGAGCGACGCGCTTCTCCTGGACGAGGCGAAGCGGGATGGGAGGAGATGGCGGGAGAGGAGGACGAGATAGAGGGGGTGGTAGTGTGTGTAGTCGATTCGATGGGAATGGGGACGATGGGCGGCGCGCTCGGCTCATCGTGAGCTGGTGGAGGAGGAGGAGCCGCTTCCTCCTCGACGGGCGGTGCGGGCTGGGGCTTGTCCTCGACGGGAGGGGAGACGACGACCGATTGCTGCGGTACAGCAGCACCTTCTGTAGCCGATCCCGACCTGCTCAGCGCTACCTCCTCGAAATCTCCGCCCTCCGAGACGGCGGACGTCGTGGTGAGCTCAGACGTGGAGCGGTCGAGCGCAGGCTCCGCTGCAGGCTGCAGTGTCTCGTCCTCGAGAGGCTTGGGCGGCAGCTCGGGCGCTTCTGTAGTGAGATCCTTGGGGAGCGGTTGCGGTGCGGTCGACTCGTCCCCCTGTTGGACGAGCTCTGGGCTGGGAAGGGAGGGGACCGCTGGCGGGAGCTCAGTCTCCTCCAGCTCGACGGGCTCCTGCTCTGGTACAGGAGCGGGATCCTGCTCATCCTGCACTGGTGTTGTAGCTTCCTCCTGCTCCTGCTCGGGCTCCTCTAGAGGCTCGTCCTCGGCGGGAGATTGTTGTGCTGCTGGTTCGGGCTCGACTGACTGAGGCGCGTCGTCGTTGATGTCCTGAGGCTGTTGGTCGATAGTAGCTTGCTGATCTGCAGCAGTTTGAGCTAGATTTGATCTGCTCTTCTTCTTCTTGGCCATGGCGAGCGAGTTGGAGACGAGGTGAGAAGTGGGAGAGAGAGAGAGCGAGAGCAGTTGGCCGAGCGCGAGCGCGAGAAGGAGATGCTCGGACTTGGCTCGAGCAGAAGGGGCTGAGATTAATAGCAGAATAGTAAAGATAATTCGGATTAGCTTCCTAGTAAATTCTTAATAAGCCATTCAAGACCGAGTGAGCAGTCAGGGGGAATGCGCCGAAGCGGTCGCTGGCTGCTTTTCCTCTCCAAGTCCCTCAGCCCGCTGCCTCACTTTCGCCCCTCACCTCGTCTCTCGCTTATTCGACAAGCGCCAAAGCTAGTCGGCTACAGGGTCACCTCCTTACCTTCCTCTCCGACCCCCCTTCCTACCACCATGGCAACCCACGTACGCTTCTTTCCCAGCTTCAAACCAAGCTCCAAAGCCCGCATCTTTCTCCACGCATTTCCAGCCAATCTGACTCCAACCTGCTGTCCTACAGATCCTCTTCGAGAGCGCTACAGGGCTCGCCCTCTTCTCCTCCGAGTTCGCCGAGGAGATTGGCGCCAAGGGCTCCCAGCAGGTCCAGCAGTCGGTCGACGAGCTCGCCAAATTCTCAAAGATGGTCAAGCTCGTCTCGTTCGTCCCCTTCCAGGACGCCGCTCACGCTCTCGAGGTCGCCAACGATGTCTCGGAGGGTATGTTATATTCCACTCGGTCGAAGTACAGCTTGGAGACGGAAGAAGCGGAGGGGATCCGAATCGGCGCCGAAGCAGCTCTGCCTAGACGCAAACCCAAAGCTCGCTTTGCGATTTTTTTGGGTTGTAGGAGGGTGGCTAGCATGCTACAGGGTCAGAGGATGAGAGGGAGATGATTTGGAGCACTGGCTGCAGCAGAACAGGTCGAGATCCGAGCTCTCGCTGACCCTTCTCGCTCGCTCGCAGGTGTCGTTCACGAGTTCCTCCAAGGTCTCCTCGAGCTCAACCTCGGCAAGAAGGCCGGCGTCGTCCTCGGTGTTGAAGAGCGTGGACTCGCCCAATCCATCAAGTCGACCCTCGACATCGACTGCGATGCCACCGAGCGCTCGCTCGAGATCATCCGTGGCATCCGTCTCCACGCCGAGAAGCTCCTCGCCGGCCTCGAGATGGGCGACATGTCGCGCTCGCAATTGGGACTTGGCCACGCCTACTCGCGCGCCAAGGTAAAGTTCAACGTCAACCGCTCCGACAACATGATCATCCAGGCCATCGCCCTGCTCGACCAGCTCGACAAGGATGTCAACACTTTTGCCATGCGCGTGCGCGAGTGGTATGGATGGCACTTCCCCGAGCTCGTCCGCGTCGTCCCCGACAACTACCAATACGCCAAGGTGTGCTCCTTCATTGGCGACAAGTCGACCCTCACCGATTCCTCGGTCGAGGGCCTCGCCGAGCTCCTCGAGGACAACGACGTCCTCGCTCGCAACATTGTCGACGCCTCGCGCGCCTCCATGGGAACCGACATCTCCCCGATCGACCACCTCAACATCCGCAACTTTGCCTCGCGCGTGATCCACCTGTTCGAGTACCGCAAGTCGCTCCAGGCCTACCTCTCGGAGAAGATGGGCGTCGTCGCCCCCAACCTCGCCTCCCTCATCGGCGACACCGTTGGAGCGCGCCTCATCTCCCACGCCGGATCCCTCACCAACTTGTCCAAGTACCCCGCCTCGACCGTTCAGATCCTCGGAGCCGAGAAGGCCCTCTTCCGCGCCCTCAAGACCAAGGGAAACACCCCCAAGTACGGACTCATCTACCACGTGCGTTCTCTTTCTCCCTCTCTGTAGCGCGACAGGAGCCTTAGGGGCTTCGGTCGTCGTTCGAACCGCTGGCGCTTCCTTCCTCTCCTCGTGTCGAGCTCTAGCGCTGACCTTCTCCTTTCCCACACTGCACGTAGTCGACCTTCATCGGCCGCGCCGGCACCAAGAACAAGGGCCGCATCTCGCGTTTCCTCGCCAACAAGTGCTCCATCGCCTCGAGGATCGACTGCTTCTCCGACGCCCCTTCGACCAAGTTCGTTCCCTCTTCTCCTCCTTCTCTCTTCCTCTGCGGCTCATTCGCGCCATTGTACATCGAGCTGACCCGTGAATTTTGCACCAGGTTCGGCGAGGTCCTCCGTGGACAGGTAGAAGAGCGCCTGACGTTTTACGAGAACGGCTCGAACCCTACGAAGAACTCTGTCGCGATGCAGAAGGTGCGTTGGGGGTGCTCGTCGAACTTGAAGACGGAGCTACGTATTGCGGTGCAGCTTGAGCTGATCTTGCTCCTTCTTTCCCCTCCCTCGTCCATCTTCTCCCTCGCCTTTCGCTCGCCCTCCCACCCTCCTCATCGCCTCACCACCACTCCTCTCCCTCATCACGCCACTCTCTCGCACTCCCACCACCTCCCACCACAGGCCCTCGACGCTGTCAAGCTCGAGCAAGCCGAGTCGGGCGACATGGACCTTGACGAGGCTCCCGTCGAGAAGAAGAAGCGCAAGTCGGATGACTCCGAGGAGACTCCCGTGAAGGAGAAGAAGAGCAAGAAGAGCAAGAAGTCGAAGCATGAGGTATGTAGCTCTTCTCGGCGGCCGCGCTGCCCGACGAGCGAGAAAGAGAGATTGGCGCTGACTTTCGCCTTCACCTTCTCTCTACCTCCCCTCTCTCTCCGTGATGTCCTACACGACTACAGGCCGAGCCAGCAGGCGAGGACGATGAGGCCGCCAAGAAGGCCGCCAAGAAGCTGGCGAAGAAGCTGGCCAAGGCCGCCGAGGCCGCTGGCGAGGTTGCCGACGCCGTCGAGACACCATCGAAGAAGGAGAAGAAGGCTAAGAAGGAGAAGAAGGTCAAGGCTTGATCCACCTCCCCCCTCTCTGTCCTACTCGCCTACATCTCGCCTCGCCTCGCCTCGTCTCCACATGTGCTTTTTCGTTCGGTCTCTGTCTTCATCACCACCACCACCACCCTCCCTCCACCCTCCTCCCTTCTTCTCTTTCTCACGGGGCTAGCCCATATTTCGTGTACAACAGGACTCCCACCCCACCAAAAACGCGGACTAGATTTCCCACCCACCCCATCGCTCGCTGACCCCTCCTTCTCCTTCTCGCACTCGGGCGAGCTTTGCTGCTCTGACTCACTGCTCTTCTCCCCTCCCTCCTTGCCGTACCCTCCCCTACACACACACACACACACACAAGCTTCACGGCCTCCCCGAACTCGCACCCAACCCTTCTCGGGCGAGTTCGAAGGAACCGGTATCCTCGAGTTTTCGGACTAGTCGATTCACAGAAAGCAAGAGCGATGGTCTCTCTACTCACCAGGCATCGAGCATGAGCTCTGAGATGACTCGGTCCAAGAAGCAGGCGGCATGACCCCCTCCCTCCCTTTCCGAGTTCGCCGAGATGAGCCCGAGGGCGCGGAGAGATGCGAAAGACTTGGCCGTAGTGCATTAGGCTCGAAGGGATGTAATTGACTCGTACACCGCGCTTAATACCCGAGAAGAAGCGAGAAAGAGCAGCAGCGAAAGTGAGCCGTCGAGGCTTCGATAATTCGAGCGCCGAGCTCTTCCTTCGCGATCAAGCTTCCCTGGCTGCGAGGAGACCGACCCGATAGCTTGCAATCGGCGAGCTCGTCAAGAGTAGTTCTGTGACACTCCCGACGCTGAGCTCGGCGAGGTCCTCCGTGGACAGGTAGAACAGCGCCTGACGTTTTACGAGAACGGCTCGAACCCTACGAAGAACTCTGTCGCGATGCAGAAGGTGCGTTGGGGGTGCTTGTCGAGGTTGAAGACAGTGCTACGTATCGTGGTGCAGCTTGAGCTGACCTCGCTTCTGCTGCTCTAGCCTCCCAGGTCGGCCGCTGTCGATCGCCGAGCCGCGCAGCCTCGTCCACTTTCGCCATCTGCAGTCGAGCCTCAGCCGATGCCGTTACCTCGCTTGGCAGCAGCTCTCTCTTCGCGATCTCAACTGATTCGCAGCGCATCTGGAACGTACAGCGAAGAGCAAAGACTCGATTCCGATCAGCTCAGCTCCTTCTCGGCGCCCATGTTCAGCCTCGACAGCAGCTCCTCCCGCACAGCAGCATCTTCAGAGTCGAGCAACACCTCGCTACTCCCCATCAATCCTTCTCCCTCAGCATCTTCCCCCTCAACGGCACCAGCAGCTCAAGCAACGCCTTCGCCCCGTCATAATCCTTCGTCGCGAGCAGGCGATCCGAGAAGTCGAGGCCGAACTTGAGCGTGTCGGTAGCAGCATCACACGCCTTCTCGAGTCCGACGCTTCCAGCTTCCTTTGGTCGATTTTGGAAGGCATCGTAGCGAGGCTCGATGAAGGTAACAACCTCGGAGGCGGCTTGAGTGACTTCTCTGACCATTGACCAGGCGTTGGCGGCTCGTACGAAGGCCCTGCTGTGTGCGCTTTCCAATGCAAGGTGCACATGCATCGTCATCAGCGAGGCTGTCCAGCCCTTGGCGGCCGAAGCGAGAACCTGCACCAGCGGATCGCGGTCGTCCTCGACGAGATGGTCGTAGCCGACGACGGCGATGTCGAAGGTGGTTACAGGGGAGGTGGAAAGGAGATGGGTAATAGTGGTGATGAAGGTCGTGGTGCCTCTGAGATGGAGATGGCGCAAAGTGGAGAAGCGAACCAACGCTCCCCTCGAGCCATCCGCTTGCTCGGCCAGCGCGCTCCCCACGAATGCCTCCGAGTCGAGCTCAATCGTCAGGGTGTGCAACGTACCTGAGAAGCGACAGATGAAGCTCCAGGTGTAGACGTCGAAGATGCCCGGGAAAGCGAGCAGCTCCAAGCTCTCCAGCTCGAATGCGATGGAGGAGATCCKGCCGAGGAGCCCATGCGACTCYACGCCCTGGTYGCGTATCRACAAGTRCTTGAGCCCGKTGAGCTGGGCGAGAGCACTTCGCGCTTGGAYGATGGCCGACGCTTGCGTATCATCGAGGTTAACGGCCATTTCCAGGCGGCTCAGACCGATTTTGGAGACGTGGGGCAGGATCCAAGCCAAGTGAGGTGCATCAACGCTATCGAGAATGAGCTCTCCGACCGAAGGGAGGAATGCGAGGAGAGCTTCTCGGTGAAGATGCTGCTCGGAGGTGGGAGGTGGGCTCGAGCTCCACCCGAAGCCGAGAAGTGAGTAGAATGCCGACCTGGTGATGCTGAGGCGACGTAGGTTGACGAGGAGTGGAAGAGCCCGTAGCATCGAGACAAAGGCTGTCGTGATAGCTGGCTGGGTGTCCAAGGCGGCGTGTCGAATGTGCTTGACGAAGGTCGAGAGGATCTTAAAGACGAAGAGGCTGTCGCAGCAACGTCTCGACGATATCGACTGAAGTGCACAATAGTAAGTGCTTTGGTCTGACTCGCGTTTGGGGGTCTTGCGGCTCACCTCGAAGAGGAAGGGGGCGGCTGCTGTCTGCCACTCTCGGCTGACGAGGAAGAGAGCGTTCAAGCTTCTGCCATCCCACTGAGTCGCGCCTGCCTTTGCGACCTCGAGATGACGAGTCTTAGCAGGAGGCGACGTCCTCTCCTTGTATCGACGATCCTGGTCTCGGCACATCCTCGCGATGACCGAGTGGAGCTCGGCGGGCAGGCTAGCGAGGGTGACCGAGCTGGACGTAGCATCGGTGGAGGAGGTCGAGGAGGCCATTGTATGAGCGAGGAAGGTGTAGCTGAAGCGAGGTGGTCAGGGCTCGAGCGAGACGAGTGTCGTGACAGAAGCTTCCGAGCTGGCGAGCTAGCGATGAAGCGAGCTGAATGCGGAGGAGGGCTGTTGATGAGAGGGTCAGCAGCGCTCCCCGAGGTGGCAGGCAGCCGAAGCTCACGGTGCTGAAGCTGAATGAGCTCTGTGGGCGGCTTTCGAGCTTGGAGCAAAGCGAGCGACGCGGAGAGAGCGACGCGACGGCCGGCAGAGCAGCGAGTGGGCGAGGAGCGGGCTGTCGGGGTAGTCGAAGAGTCAGCGGTAGGCTGAGAGCATCTCAGGCTCATCTGCGCACCTGTAGCGAGCGCGAGAGTCACGAGCAGCGAGTTTCCAGAGCGAGCAAGCGGGTTTCGAGCGTCCTGTTTGAGCAAGCGAATGGTGAGCTGAGAGCTGTAAGACGGTACAGAGCAGCACAAACTCACCAGCAGCTTCGTAGTCACCCGCCTGTGTCGTCCTAGTCCAGCAACGAAGTCGAAAGCGAGTGAGAGACGAGGTGAGCGTAGGAAAGCAAGAGGTGGCAGCGCATCGAGAGCTGGAGAGGGTGCACTTGATGCGGAGGCGGCAGCGGCTGCAAGACGCTATCTGAGCTCAATACAGATCTCCGACCCGCTGCAAAGCTCTCTGCAGCTCTCTAGCCTCTCGCTCGGCGCACGCCCCCTTTCGCTCTCTCGCCGCTGCTCAACTCGTTGGAAACTGTGGGCATAAATGGGGAGCGATAGATAGAGGGGATTACT
>BCKL01000002.1:323231-372724 GCA_001600635.1 Leucosporidium creatinivorum | reverse complement strand
GGAGAGCCAAGCTCGGAATCAGAGTCCATTTCTGAGGCGGCTTGCGAGAAGAGGGCGACGGGGCGAGGTGGCTGTAGAGCGGGGCGCGGAGAGAGGAGAGTTGGCTAAGCGCTGTACTACGAGAGTGCTGCCATCACTGACCTCTCCGTAGATCAGAAAGTGCGACTTGAGCGAGAGAAGGAGCAAGCGGGCGTCTGCTTGGGAGCGCGAATAGCGTCAACTTGGGGCTGTAGGGCGATACGGAGCAGCACAAACTCACCAGCAGCTTCGTATTCGATCGCCTATGTCGTCCTAGTCCAGCAGCGAAGTCGGAGCGTGGCGAGACGAGGTGAGCGCAGGAAAGCAAGAGGTGAGCGGGCGTCGAGAGCTGGGAAGGGGCAAGCATAGGGGCTCGGAGTAAGATTCAGGTCGCTAAGGCAGTCTGTCTCTATTCATAAGTTGCTGCTCTGCATCGCTCATCTCACCATCTGTAGCGCAAGTCGTTGTACAGCCCTTCGCCGAGACATCCAAGCCGAGCTTGAGCTTTACGCTGCTCGGCAAATTTGCGATACAGCTCATTACATCATCGATCTTCCCTCTCGCTACCTCCCTCACTGCTCTCGTCCCACTCGGTCGCCCGGCTCGACTCTATCAGAAGCTCGCGCTCATATGCCTCGGCGTCTGCCCTTCCTTGATGCATGTCGACTTGGCTCAATATCGGCAGAGCGAGAAGAAGCATGAGGAGGATGAGCCAGAAGCCATGTCGGATCTGTGGAGCGCGGGTAAGCGCAAGAGGTCAGCGCCGAGCTCGAACGTCGAGGCGAAGCGGCCGAGCAAACGCACCTGGCCCGTGAAGTTGGTCACGACCGCGACGAGTAGAGGACCAAGGAAAGAGCTGCTCTTGTCGGTGATGGAGTAGAGGCCGAACCAGCGAGCCGATTGAGAGCTTGGTACGAGCTCGGCGAAGCAAGTCCGAGCGTATGCTTGAAACGAGCCGTAGATGGCTGTCGACAGAAGACAGTCCGTCAGCGAAGGCGCCAGGGAGGCCAAATCCGCCGCTCACCTCCGAAGACCACAGCGAGAAAGTAGATCTGCCACGGCTCGCGAAGGGCGGCGAGTCCCCACAACGGCACGAGGGCAGCCAGCGCGACGAGTAGGATGAGCATCTGGAGGTTTGACCATGGGAGGGTCGAGTGCTGGAGCTTGGGGAAGAGGATGGCGCCGCCGATGCCGGCCGAGGGAGTGAGGGCGGCGATAAGGATGAGGGATGAGGTGGGGAGGGCCAGGGTGGTTTTGGCGAAGAGGATGGCGGTGGAAGTGAGAGTGGAGAAGGCTGTGAGAGGGAGCTGAGCTCAGTGGGGCGTATGACGACGCGACAGAAGTGCAGAGGCTTACCATCGCTTAGCAAGAACCACGCGGCGAGGAAGGTGAAGGTGTTCGGGAGCCGTCGCCACTCCCGAAGCATGCGTGCGAGACCTCGCCATCCTTCTGCCAAGCTTGCCTCGAGTCTCGGTTTGTGCGAGCTCTGGGCGAAGACGTCGGCATGAGGCGGTGGTCGGAGCCAGATCGAGGCAGCTGGGGAGCGAACTCGTTAGTGATAGCAGTCAAGCGAAGGGGCAGTACAAAGCTCACGTATCGTCCCCAGCCCCCAGCACAGTCCACTCCCAGCGATAGCGCATCTCAAGCTCCAGGTCGAAGGCCCCATGAGCTTGATCGGCACGAGCAGCAGTACCAGCCCGCTGATGCCCGCCGCGTAACCCATCGCTACAGCCCTCGACGATATCCGACTGGTGGCCATCCCTTTGGCGTGGTTGTAGTCGTCGGTAGCACGTACGAGGGCTTGCGAGGCGGAGAGGAGAGAGTCGCCTGCGCTGCCGTCTCGGCCAGCGGTCGACGCACGGGTCATCTTGAGGTGGGAGCGGGCGGCGTGGAGAGCATCGTGTAGACGGAGCACCTCAGGTGTAGAGCGGCCGAGATCGGGGACTGCAAAGGCGAAAGTCAGCTTGACTGAAGGGGAAGAAGAACGCCGAGCGGGTCACGATGAGCGTTGAGGCAGACGATGGAGGCGCCGAAGGTCACGTTGGCGAAGAGAGCGATGGGAACACATAGTAGCCAGACTGGCGAGTCGGAAGGGAGGAGAATGAAAGACATGGTGAGGACCGAGCCGATGGCTGCGAAGGTCGTGAGGAGTCGATGCCGAGTATGGGCTGAGGGGGAGGTGGTAGTCAGCCTGGCGTGCTCGCTTGGGAGACGGAACATCTCCTCACGATCGTCTGCGAGTCCACCCATCGAGATCACCGTCAGAGCCTGCACAAACACGCTCGCCGAGTAGGTGAAGAGGGAGAAGGAGGCTGTTCGGGGGCTTAGCGGGGCTGTAGAGAGCTCGGGAAATACACCAGCTCACCAGTATCCACAAAGCGACCGCATAGCTGCACGGCGCATCGAAAGAGTGCAGCCTCTTCAGACGCAGGACAGCGGACAGTGAACTCGGGCGCAAGTCGTCCATTGTCGCGAGCATAACCTTCGAGCACTACAGGTAGAAACAGCGTTGCCGCTACTATCGTGTAGATCTGCTCGAAAGTACTCAGATCAGTTCTCGAGAGCAGGAACGATGGGCGCTTCAGCAGCGACAGGCGGAGGTGCACGTGCTGCAGCTGATGAACTGCATGCAGCTCGACAGAGCAGTGGTAATGTCTGTACGTACCTCTGAAGCTATTGAGTAGGTGTAGAAGCCCCACAGCGTCCGCTCCGTCGCGGTCGAGCTCCAACTCGCCTCCCTCTCTCCCAATAGACTCTGCCCTTCCTGCGCCGTTCCAACGTCTGCACTGTGTCGAGGTGAGCCGTTAGAGATGGCTTGCCGAGCCGGAGAGGGCGACCTTGATTGTAGCGAATCGCGAGGCGACATGGACGAGGGAGAGCTTCGAAATGCGGGGGTGCGAACCTCTTGTGGCTCGCGAGGCTTTTCGAGGACGACGAGACGAAGCAAAGCAGTTACATCAAGCTAACACAAAGCGATTGGGCTACTCATGCATCCCTCCTCCTCAGCCAATCTTGGGCTTTTTGAACGAAGAGGTGATCTCGGACATCTTGCGCTGGTCGTCGTCGGTCCTCCTCTTGCCGTCACGAATCCAGCTCTGAACGTGAGGTCCTCCTCCCCAATCAACGACGGAAGTGAAGGTGCAGTAGTTGACTCGAACCTGGTCGATGACGGCCTCGGCGAGATCCACTGGCGCAGGCGGAGCGGGAGGAGCAGCAGGGGCGGGAGGTGGCTGAGGGACGGCGACGGGCACGGGGATGGGGACGGCGGTCTGGTTCTGTATAGTGAAAGCGTGAGAGCAAAAGGTCAGCGCTCGACCCGATAGGCTGCGTTGAGAACAAGAGACTGACCGCGGCGAGTCGTTGAGCATCGCCGAGGTTCTTGAGCGCCTCCTGCACCGCCGCTTCGCGCGCCGCTTTCGCTTCCTCGAGCGCCTTCTTGGTCTTAAAGGACTCGACGAGGCGGTCGTGGAGCGTGACCTGGGAAGGAGAGAGGCTGGCGACGGGGCGAAGGTCGAAGTCGTCGATCTCGGTCCAATCGGTCGAAGCCTGCGCGCCGGCGGCGGGCGGGGCGAGTAGTCCACCGGCGGAGTTGTAGCTGCTAGGGCGCTCGATGAGGTCGGCGGATCCACAGTCGTCGTCGACGTCGACAGTGGGTTCGAGTCCGAGATGCTCCTCCAACGTCCTCAGCCTGGATGCGACGGTGTAGAGCTCGTCACGCGAGGTATCGAGCGAGGTCTCGTACTCGCTCGACTCCTCCATGGCGCAGTCTCGCTCGTATTCGAGTTCCGCAAATGCCTCGTCGCGCTTCTCCTTTTCCTCTTCGTACTCAATCGTCTTGGCCTCGAGCTCTTTGACGGCGCCCGAAAGCTCCGTGTGCAGGTCGCAGCACTGCTCCTCATGAGACTCGATCATGTCGCGAGGTCCTCTTGTCGAGCAGCCGTCGACCGAGCACCTGTTCGCCCGAAGGTGAGCTTAGAGCTCGCTGTCGCGCTGGCCCAAGTCGACTCACGTCCAGTACTGGCAGTTGAGGTCGTGCGCCTCGGCATCGTTCCTCAAGTAAATGCACTGAGGCTCTCCGTCGACGATCCTGCGACGGCAGGCGAGCTTCTGAAGAGGGCAGACCGAGCGACGGTGCGCCGAGCGATCTTTGACGAGCAAGACGAAGGGGCATCCGTTGGGGCAGGCGACGGTGGCGAATCCGCACTGGATTATATAGTCAGCGTCAGCTCTCGTTGTGAATGCAGCAAGTCGAAGGAACCTCGATGCGCACCTTCGCAGCGTGCTGAGCCTCCTCGCCGAGCTTGCCCTTCCACTTGCAGCCGCTTCGCTTGTCGGTGCAGAAGACCCTGCGAGGGGTAGGAGGTCAGCTAATCTTATTCACCGTCCCAGTGGAGTCTGAACTCACTCCAAGTTTTCAACGACGCGTTGAATGAAGGAAGCCTCGCGAGCGGCGAAAGCTGCTCTCTCCTGCTCTTGGCCGAGCTCAGCGCATGCGAAACACCCAAGCTCGTGCTCGTTGTAACACTTTAGATGCTCCCCGTCAGCTCGCCTGCTCCACTATGCAGCGCTCGCGCCCTTCTGCGCGCGCGTCACGCTCGACTCACCTCCTTGCACTCAGCGTGATCTTTGCTACAGACCCAGAGCGGTTCCTCGAGCACGAGCTTGCAGACCCGACAGTGTAGCGAGGTTGGCGGTGGCGATTTAAAGCGATCGAACTAGTAGCCCATCTCTCGAGACGAGATGGGAGCCTAGCTGCAGGAGAGCGGGGCACAGGCCGAGGAGGGCTGTAGGCGGAGTCTGTAGGTTGATAGAGGAGCTGTAGACGAGGTCGTCTGAGATGCGAAGCGGTGAGGCTGAGTCGAGAAGCGAGAAGCGAGCGAGAGGCAAGAGAGCAAGAGAGCGAGAGATGGGCTCGACTAGCTTGGCGAGGTCGAGTTGAACGAGGAGCGAAGGGAGGGGCGAGCCGAGCGGCACTTGATGTGCTGTAGGAGCTCGACGAAGAGGTACCAGCTCTAGACTAGACTAGCCTCGACTGCCCCAGGTGAGCTGTACCTCTACTCAGCTAAAGCCGGCTCCGCCTCTGCGCCGAGCTCGGCGGCTCCGCACACCAGTTTTTGCTTCTGAGCCCACTTAAGTCGAGCTGGCGGGGCCCTCAGAAGGGCAGCCACTGTGTATGCTCTCCCTAGTATGCTCGAGGAGCCGACCTCTCGTATCTGACCTCAATAGGCCTCGTTTCCTTCTTCGCCGAAGCAGTCTCGAGCGCCTGCTGACGGTCGGTGATGCCTGTAGCCGCTCGGGTGAGTAGCCTGGGGCACTGCTCGTGACGTATTGATCTCATTCGCCGCATACTGGCTCTTGAAAGAGCTTCAAACAAGCTACAGCGACCTGCGAACCTCGGTCAGGGGGAGAAGGAGCGCCGAGCAGCAGCTTGGGAGGGCTGAGAACAGCTCAGCAGCGCTGTATATTAACACAGAGTGTCGAATGCCACTACTCTGCACCACTTCCACCTCTAAACTTCGAACTCTTGCCAACGACGAACACGCTCCCACCTCTTGCTTTCCTACGCTCACCTCGTTTCTCG
Organism: Leucosporidium creatinivorum; assembly: GCA_001600635.1. Classification (NCBI taxonomy): domain Eukaryota; kingdom Fungi; phylum Basidiomycota; class Microbotryomycetes; order Leucosporidiales; family Leucosporidiaceae; genus Leucosporidium; species Leucosporidium creatinivorum. Next base: position 367,125 of record BCKL01000002.1, on the reverse strand, counting down.
CCTCGCTTTCGCCTTCGCTGCTGGATCAGGACGACACAGGCGGTTGATTACGAAGCTGCTGGTGAGTCTGTCCTGCTCTGTACTGCTCTGAATGCTCAGCTGACCACTGGTGCTCCCAAACAGGACGCTCGAACCCGCTCTTCTCGCTCTGGAAGCTCGCTGCACTCAGCTCTCGTGCTCGCTACAGGTGCGGAGATATCGATAGTATCTCTGATAGTATCGCTGACCCTCTACTATACGCCTGCAGGACGAAGCTCGCCCACCGCTGCTCTCCCCTCGCCGCGTCTCTCGCCCTCCCCCGACCTCCACCTCTGCTGCACTCGCCTCCGTTCCGTTCCGGTTCACCAAGCAATCACTGAGCATGAGCGCCACGTCTACCTCTCTCTCGCCGCCTTCCCTATCGACCCTCCCGACCGAAATCAAGCGGATGATCGCCTCGCTCGCTTACAGGCAGGACAAGGAGTATAGGCAGCATGCCTCGGACGCTACGGGACGAGCTAAGACGCTACACAATGCGGCTACGCTGGTTCGGGCAGGCAAGAGCCTGAACGCCCTCTTCCTCCTTGACCGAGCATGGAGCGCCGTGGCTGCCCCCTTCGTCTTTCGCGTGCGTACGAGCCTACCGAATTACCGGACGGACCGCTGACTCAGAATTGGGTCGCAGCGTCTCGAAGGGCAAGACTGCATGAGCATGCTCTTCCGAGGGCCAGTGCTGCGAAAGTACGCTCGCTTCGTTCAGGATGTCGTCTTCGCGGCCAATGTAGAGGAGGAGATACACCAGAACCTTATCCTGTCGCTCCACCTCTTCCCTTCCCTTCTTCGGTTGGAAATTTGAGGCGATCAAGCCTCCATGCTCTTCGACATCCCCCTCTACCTCGGCTCGAACGACTATCCTCTCGGCGGCGACTCTCCTTTCTATGACGCTGTCACCCTTCGCGAGGCCTTTTCCAGCGCTGTAGGGGCTGTGAAAGAGCTCAAGGTGCACGACCCTACGACAGGCGTCTTAGCCTGGATCATCGACGCGCTTCCTCTCCTCGACAAGCTCTCCATCAACGGCTTCGTCCACTACGACGAGGACGGACTCAACCCGAGGGACGGCGCAGAGGACGCCCGCCTTTTTGAGTCGATGGTGGCGGGTTGTCATCATCTGCAGGAGTTGGACGTCTCGGATGACGACCACTCGCCGCTCGGCCTCGATGGAGTTGGGTTCGGTGAGACCTGGCACCTCCACGATTGGAAGTGTCTGTCAACCCTGCGCTCGCTGAGGCTCAGATACCGGTACGGTGATCACAGCAAAGCACGCTGGCGCTTCGTGCAACACTTCGCCGCCACTCTCGAGTCGCTCGACCTTGGCCGCCTCCCCACCTCGGCCGAGGATGCGATGTTCGACACCTCTTCCACCCCCGACCAGACACACCCATTCCCTCATCTACGCAACCTCACTGCTAGCATGAACCACTCGACCGCCACCCTCCTCCTGCGCCGACTCTCGCCCTCACCCCTGCAGCATCTCACAATCCGCGTGCCCCTCGACTCGGCTGAGATCAGCCCGACCCAGCTCCTCCAACTCTTTACTCAACTCGAACGATATTGCGCTACCTCCAAGAAGTGACACTTCAGCGCGGCGACCTCTCACCTGCATCATCCGCTTTCGACCCTCGACGAGTGACGGTCGCCGGTTCGAAGGGACCGACGTTCCGCATAGTCACTAAACTTAGGGCCAACATGTGGACTGAACGACCACTGGACCGGCGCGATCTCGACCCTACCCACCCAGCTTGCACCGATAAGCGCTGCGGCGCCATCGAGGAGGTGGCTCAGTTCGCTCTCAGCCTCACGGGAAGGCTTCGAGCGACGGGAGATGCGTATGGAGTAGAGGCGATGATGTTGGCGATGGAGCCGATGAGGTCGCTGATGATACAGCGGCAGCTTTGAGCGAGGACGAGCTGGAAAAGGGGGACGGGCGACCGAGCTGGCGAGGGCTGAACAATGGAGCTTGCTGTTCGTCATTCTTGTGTTGCGCTCGAATGTGCTAAGACAACGAAATGGTGGCTATTCTCGGCTGAACCGAGGGAGTAGCTGACCTCGAACGAGCGAGCTCAGCGGCCGGCGAGAGGGACGAGCGAGCTCAGCGGCCGGCGAGAGGATCGCCGAGCAGGCTGCTGGTCGCTCGTTCGAGGCGAGCAAAATCCCCTTGGCCATCTCCCTCTCAGAAGCTCTTCGGGTATTCTGTAACAGCTCAAGACCGCCGAACAAGTGTCGTCGATTGGTCGCCCTCAACGCTCCTCAATCGACCAGCGCTCTCCGCTCCTCTCGCTCTTTCGCCTGTTGGATTCTCGCCACGCCCGCCTCTACGACCTCGCTCTCGCCCACTCAGTCCTATAGCAAGCTCAAGCAGCTGCAACACCTACAGCACCACTCTACTCGCCCTCTTCTACTTCCCTACAGCCTCGCACTTCGTCTTCGCGTCACCGTAGCTCGAGTAAGTCTTTCATCTCTCGCTCTTCGCTGCAGCTCAAGAGAAGGCTGACCAGCGGTGTTCTACACACTCTCAGCAGCAGCCGCGACCTCTCCAACATGTCCTCGCGCTGGAGCACCGCCTCACAGCCTCCGGGTGCTTCGACCACTTCTCCCACTCCCCTCCAAGCCGACGACGACGACGACCTGATCTCCTACGACTTCGCGACGATCGGTGGATCTTCCTCCATCGAGTTAGACCCCGATACGAGTGGTGACTCCTTCACCTACATCCCGTCTGCACCGAGTCCGAGCGAGAAGAGGACCGAGTCGGTCGCGCGTGATACGGGCGAAGGAGGGCTCGGAGGGAGTGCAGCAGGAAGTCAGCGGGAGGAGAGGAGTAGCTTGGGACTCGGTTTGATGTTGCCGATTGCTGCGAGCGTGGAGAAGAGGGCTGTAGCCCAAGGTGAGCCGTCTCTTCCTCTCGATCTCGGCGCAGACGGCTTCGCCCCTACGGCTAAGACAGACTAGCTGACGCTCTCTCCTTCCAAATGATACAATAGACCCCTCCATCCTCTACGCCACTCCTCCTCACCCGCCACGTCCTCCCATCAGCAAGGCCGAGCCCTCCCCTCCTACTCACCGCGCCGCCCCTCTCGGTGAACTCCTTTCCAAACCTCCGCAGGCCCTCTACTCGCGCTGGGCCGATCCCGAATATGTGCCCCCTCCTCCTACCAACCCGATGAAGCTTTACAAGGCGCCTCCCCCCTCGGCGCGCAAGCCTTCCCCCTCCCTCGACGCCGCGGCGCCATCTTTCGCTCCTCCCATCTACGCTGCTCCCGCGGCTCCCCCCCTCCGCACGGCGCCCGCTCCCATCCCCATTCGCCCTCCCCAGACCGCCACCCAACTCTCCGTGGCCGACAGATTCCGCGCGAAGATCGCCTCCGACACGCCGAGGGAGGCTGCGCCGACTCCTCCGCCTCCCCCGAGCCCTGCTACGACGAGGAGCTCGAGTACCGCTCCGACTGTCAGCGAGAAGGAGAGGGTCGAAGGTGTTGGGCACAGCTCGATCGGCGGCGAGGAGCTGAGGAAGGCAAAGGAGGCGCTCGGGCACGCCGAGAAGAAGCTCGTCAAGCTCGAGAAGGAGAGGCAGGACCTCCTCGCTCAGCTGAAGGAGGCGGCCGAGGTCGCCATGAAGGAGGGCGATCAAGCCGATGCGGAGAGGAGGGGGCTGGAGGAGCTAGTCATCACCCTGCGCGAGAGGTGCGCCGAGCTGGAAGCGAGCGAGACGGCATTGGAGGAGGAGCGAGACGACCTCAAGGGAAGGCTCGAGGAAGCCGTCAAAGAGATCGTGGAGCGAGAGGACGCTCCTACCTCGCCGGAGACGCTACTCAAGGAGCAAGACCAGCTCAAGCGCCGTCTCGCCGACACCAAGAACCAGCTCCGCACCGCCGAGCATGAGACGAAGCGCGCGATGGATCTCTGTACGCACTTGCAGGACGAGCTCGATGCCGCGAGGGCTCATCAGCAGGTCGTCCCGGCGAGGTCGATGGAGGCCAAGGAGGAGAGCAGGAAGCTGGTCGCTCAGGCCAAGGAGGAGAGAGATCTGGCGTTGGCGAGGGTGAAGGAGTTGGAGGGCGAGGAGTTGGTCCTTGCAGACTTGAGGAAGAGGCTCGATGAGGAGCAAGAGCAGAGGGCGAGGGAGAGGATGGAATGGGCCGGACAGCTGCAGGAGCTCAAGAGGGAGAAGGACGACCTCGGTGTTCAACTCGAGGCCGCCGTCTCGCGCACCAACTCCATCTCCAATGAAGCTCGTCACTACTCCGTTCAAGAACTCATCGACCTCGCGCGCTCCCCCCTTTCCAGCGTCGCCCCCGACCTCAGCAACGCACCCGCCGAGATGCTCACCCCCTACGCTCAATCCAACTCGAACGGCGCTCGCTCCTCTTCCTCCGCCTCCTCGACTTCCCGCTCTCACCCCCATTCTCGTCGACCCTCCATCCCTTCCTCTCCCACCAAGCCCGACCGCGACACCCGCACCATCAACTCGCTCCGCCGAGAGATCGACGGCCTCAAGCTTAGCTTCTCCAAGCTGCAGACCGAGAAGGAGGCGGCCGAGTTTGATGCGAGGAAGGAGTTTGAGAAAAGGAAGGCTATTGCTAGGAATAGCGAGGAGCTGGAGCAGACGGTTGCTAGGCAGGAAGGATGGATGGAGGAGATGCTGATCGCGGTGCAAGACCTGGAGACGGAGAAAAACAGCTTGAAGGAGATTCTGCAGGAGACCTTGGAACGTGGAGGAGGCACAGGTGAGCCTGGCTATCGATTCGTCTGCGCTGAGCCTCATCGGAGCAGGTCTGACCTCTGACACCCCTTCTTAAAAGGCCCTCCCTCGGCGTCGACCGCTCCTCCCGCTCCTGCTCCTCAAGCCCCTACATCCGACGACTCTCACTCCGGATTTGTCACTCCCTCCGGCTCTCCAGCCTTCAGCGCTCCCCTCTCTCCCAACCTCTGGCCCTCTTCCTCCTCCTCGACCCATCCCGAAGCTCCTCCTCCTCTCGTCTCCTCCGTCCTCGCTCGTGAGCCTACGCCGCCGATCTCGATGCACGATCCGCTCAGGCCGGGAAGCGTACCCGTCGTGCAGGTCGGAGAACTGGGCGATGTTGGGAACGGAGAGGGGAGCGCCGAGCGTGGGGGAAGTGGGAGGGGAGATGAGTTGAGGGAGTTGGAGAGGGCGTTGGGGGAGAAGGATGAGAGGAGTGGCGTCGAAAAGGAGTTGGAGAAGGTGGAGAGCGAATTTGCTGGCCAAGGTGGTTACCAGGGAGGTGGAGGAGGGGGAGGAGCGCACGGCCGAGGGTGGTCGACGACGACGGCAGGCTCGGCGGCGGATAGTATGAAGGGCTTTTCTGAGCCGGGCGATATTGACGAGATTATGCGTAGGGAGGAAGGTGAGTCGCAGAGCTATTCGGGTCGTCAGCTCCAAATGCTCGGCGCCGATGGCTGACCCTCCTTCATCGCACAGGCTCCTCCACCCTCCTCGACTCCTTCCACTCTGCTGCTACGGGTTACGAGAACACTCCTTCCCTCCCTCCTCTTCCCACTTCCGCGCCCCTCTGGGACGCTCCTCACCCCGCTCCCTCGACCTCTTCGGCGACCTCTGCGCCGAGCATGACTTCTCCCACCTCGCCGCGTTTTGGTGGGTCTCGTCGAGCCGCGATGATCTTCCAGAGACGTATAACTGATGCCGGACTCGTTCCATGGATAGGATCCGCTTCCTCGACGGGCAGCAGGACTAGCGGTCATCACTCGGCGCGAGGAGGCTCGGCGACCGGAGGTTGGATCAAGAGTAGCAGCAGCGTTGGAGGAGGAAAGTCGGAGAGGGGTACTGAGGAGGAGGAAGAGCTCTGATTTGTGTGATATCGTGCTTGGAAACTCGCTTTGCTTGTGATTGTGATGCACCGAGACAGCGACCCGCCTCCCCCTGCCTTCAGCTTCAACGCGTGCGAAACGCGAGTCTCATTTCTCTCCCTTTCTCCTTCACCTTCACCTCGTCTCTTCTCGACTCTCGACATGGCTCGCTCTACTACAACTCGAGTGCCCGCGGACGAGCTCCGGCAGCGCAAGGCGGCCATGATGGATGAGGATTTGACCCCTGCTCGTCTGGCGCCGACCACGACGAGGGGACGCAAAGGAGCGACGGCTTCTACTAGCACGGCAAAGCAGGGCAAGCGGAAGGCTACACAGTGAGTTTTGCTGGTCTCAGATGAGCTACAGAGCGACGAGGAGAGCTCAGCAGGAGGAACGAGCGTGTGATGCGCGGCCAGGTGTGATGGGAGCGCAGTGCGAGCCGACGAAGGCGCTGTAGGGCAGCAGGAAGCAGCGGAGTACTCCAGGTACTCGAAGAAATGTTCTAATGTGCTCTCCCACTCCACAGACGCTCTTCAACCCCTCCCCCCTCGGCTCGCGCATCCACTTCTGCCGCCGTCGCTCCGGCTTCACCTTCAATCGCCATCAAGTTCGCCGGCAAAGTGTACCGCACGCTCGATACTCAGATGAACGGCGTTGCCTACTCGCCTTCGGGCGACTTCTTCGGCGAGCCCGATGAGGAGGTCGGCGATATCGAGAGGGAACGAGCGGATGAGAGGAGGAGGGAACTGCAGAGGAGGATGATGGTCGAGCAGAGCTCACCAGATTCGAAGGGCAAGGGCAAGAGGAGGGCAGAATTAACCGAGGATGAATTCGAGATGGAGGGCAAGAGGGGTAGGATGCTCGGCGCCGACCAGCTCTCTACGCCCACCAAGCAGCCACTCTCCTCCACCATCAACGGCCGACGCTCCCCCTCACCACCACCCGCACCTCCACGCCTCGCCGCACCCTTCGCCCTCCGAGCACCGACCTCCACCGCCTCTTCAGATACTCTCGTTGCCCTGCCCAAACCTCTCACCGAACTCCTCGACCTCCAAGCTGCCATCGAAGGCGCTCTCATCATCCATCTTTCCACCTCCGGCTCCTCAGTCGCATCCACTTCCACCGACTTCGACCAGGACGGCCGAGCAACCGTCAGGATCCCCAACCTGATCGAGTTGGCCGAGTTGAGCAGAATGGCGAGGAGTGGGGGACAGCAGCTAGGAGCCGAGGAGTTGGAACGGTTGGTCTGGGCTTGGGAGGGATGCGGCGAGGCGCTCGAGGATGAGGAGGATGATCTACGAGTCGTGAGGGGTGGGGACGGCGAAGGAGTTGGCGAGGAGGTCGGTGGGCTTGGATTCCTCGTCTCGAGGAAGAGGGTCGGCAAGGCCAACAACATCCAGACGACCCACGGTATCGGCATCTCGGTCAACATCAAGTCCAACCCCCAGCTCCCCAAGTTCGAACTCCTCCCTCACTCGCCATCGCCGAAGGAGAAGGTCACGCCGCCGAGTCCGAGTAGCGTGGGAAGGGGCAGGGAGGGGATGAACGTCGTAGCGCTGTGGACGCAGGGCAAGGATGCCAGGAGGGAGGAGCTGACGAGGAGGTTGAGGGCTTGGGGAAGGAGATGCGCGAGGGAGGAGCAGGTCCGTTCTCTTCTCTCTTCCTCTTCCGCCGAACTTCATGCTGACGGTCTCGCTCACTCTCACAGGCACAAGGCAACCCCATCTACTCTCCTTCCACCCTTCCCTCCTTTCCCCACATCCTCCCTGCCATCCCTCGAGCGGCCCTCCCGACCCTCTCGCCTTCCCTCCCTACCGCCATCGCCGGCTCCCTCTCTCCCAGTCCCAAGAAGAAGGTCCCTTCCCACGACGTCTTCGGCCCAGCAGTCCCCGTCGCCGGAGCGAAGGGCAGCAACTCGGTTTTGATGCTGTTGGAGGGCAAGCAGAACACTTCGAAGAGTGGCCTCAAGGCGGCCGAAAGGAATCGGCAGATGAGGGAAAGGGTGCGCTTCTCTTCCTCTTCTCACTTTCTCCTTCGTGAGCTGACCTTGCTGCACCTCTTCAGATGCTCGCAAAGCAGGCAGCAGCCGTCACCGCCCCCTCGGCGAACCACGCCTTCCTTTCGACTCTGTCTGGCGGAACGTTCCCCACTTCCAAGAAGTCGCTCAAGCCCGAGAAGACGGCGGCGACGGACCATCAGACGATCGAGAAGGAGTTGTACAAGCGTAACGCCATGGTCAGCCGGCTCGGCAACGTCGCCGATGTGGTCGTCATGCTTTCGCTGTGAGTTCGGCTATGTGATACGACTGGAAGTCTCAGAGCTGACCCTTCGACTCGCTCGATACAGGAAACATGGCGGCCGCTCCATCTTACTCCACGACGTCTCCTCGGCCGTTTCCAACTCGCCCCTCGTCAAGGTCGGCCACGGTCCGTCTCATCCTCCTTCGTTCTCTCCTCTCATCTCATGCTGACCTTCTCCCCCCTCCCACAGACGAAGCCCAAGAGTCCCTCGTCCTCCTCTGCGAGCTCTTCCCCTCCTTCGCTTCGATCAAGTCGGTGGATCGCCAAGAATGGTTGAGCCTCGGTCGGGATGCGAGGGCGGTGGAGGTCAAGCAGAGGGTCGCAGAGGAGTTGGAGATGGTCAGGAGTAGGAGCGATGCTTATGCTTAGGTCGCAAGGAGGGGAAGGCGTAATGCGTTGAGCGGGTTTCTTGTAGTACGTTGGTTGTCTTTAGTTTAGCTGTTACCTTGGTGCAAGTAGTATCGTGTACTCGGACTCCACCTAGAGCTGGTCTTCGGCGAAGCGAAGCATGTGAGGAGCGGAGCGAGCGAGATCTGAGCGCTGAGCGCCAGCGCCGAGCGTGGCTTTCAACTCGACAGTGCTCTCGCGCCGTAAGATCCCAGTCGAGCAGCAGTGATACTCTTCTCAGTTCTCACACTCCCTCTCTCTATCCTCGGTCTAGTTACCACCGCACAGCGATTGATTTTCAAGCTTCCCTCACTCCCCTCGGCGGCCTCCCCCAACCTCGCTAACAGCCTCTCCCCCCTCGTCCTCAGCTCCTCCAAGGCGTCCACCAGACTCTCTCAATCCCTGTCCCTCAACATCTTCCCCCTTAACGGGACCAACATGTCCAACAACGCCTTGGCACCGTCCGCGTCCCCCGTTGCGAGCAGGCGATCGGAGAAGCCGAGACCGAAGTTGAGCGTCTCGGTGACAGCTTGATGCGCTCTGTGGAGCGGATTGTTGTTCTTCCTCGCAAAACGATGGTAGTGGTAGAAGGCGTCGGAACGAGGTTGAGCGACAAAGTCGATTCCTGGAGCAGCCCGCGAGATCCTCTTGCTAGCTGTGCGTAGTGCTTCCGACCTAAACCACTGGGGTCCACGTTCGTCAGGGACCATGGAAACCTCGAGTCGCTTGAGCGAGGCGGGCCACAGCTTGAGAGCGAGGGAGGTGATGTCGGCGAGTGGGTTTCGCTCTGCTGTGGTGCCGTACTCGAAGATACGGAGGTCGAGATTGAGGACGGATGAAGCAGAACAGAGCTTGAGGACGGTGATGATGGCGGCGCCGGTTCCTTCCACGCGGAGATGGCGCAGACCCGGGAACGGTGTGCTCGGTGCTCTTTCCCCTCCCTCCGCCGAGACGTCTAGCGCACCGTCGACGCCGGTGAGATCCAGCTTGACTGAGAGGGAGGTTAAGGTGTGCGAGAAGGTTTCGACGAAGGTCCAGGTCTCCAGGTCTAGGTGATGTTCGAAGAAGCCGAGCTCCAAGCTCTCGAGCTCGGAGTTGAACGACGAGGGATTGCTGAGGAGGCCGTCCGAAGTCGTGTGGAGGTCCCGAAGGGATAGACTACGAAGTCCTTTGAGTCTTGCGAGCGAATTGCGTGCTTCTGCGGTCGATGTGCCGGCTTCGAAGTACAAGACGATGTCGAGGCGGCACAGCGCCGAGTCGGCGAGAGGCTCCAGCACCCAGGCGAGGTCGTCCGCATCAACGCTGTCGAGTGAGAGCTCCTCGATTGACCGAGTGGAGCGAATCAGGGCCTTTCTGTGTTGAAGGTGCTGAGGCGAAGGCGTTGTACCGAGACCAAAGCCGAGGAGGTCGACGAATGTTGATGATGTAAGGGTGAGATGGCGCAGATGAGGGAAGAAGGGGAGAGGGCGCAGGAGAGGAGCCTGACTGGTCGCCTCCACGTCGTCGTCGTCGAAAGAGGCGTGCCGAATGAGCGAGGCATACTGTGGGACTACCTCGAAGTCGAAAAGAGGATTGATACAACTCCCAGAGGAGACGGTCTGCGGAGCTAGTCGATCAGCTCTTAAGCTGTAGATACAAAGCGATCTGCATGCTGACCTCAAAGATGTAGGTGGCTGCGACCTTACTCCAGCCTTTGCTGACGAGGAGGAGGGCGTTCAAGCTTCGGCCATCCCAATCTGTGGCGCCCGCCTTCGCCACTTTCAGATGACGTTCTGAGTCGCGCGAAGTCGTCCGTGCTTTGTACCGGCGATCCTGGTCCCGACACATTCTTGCGATGAGCCGGTGCAGCTCGGGGGGCAGGCTGGCGAGGGTGACCGAGCTCGAGGTAGCGTCGGCGGAGGTGTTGGGGGACGCCATGGAACGAGCAAGGGAGATGTAGAGTGATGGGGTGGCGCTTGGGCGTGACGAGGGCTGTGGAAGGTCTTCCGAGCTGGCGAGCGAGCGAGCGATGAAGAAACGAGTCGAGCGAGGGGGAGGGCTGTAGGCGAGGCGAGGTCAGCAGGGCTCTGGTGAGGTCCGCCGTCGTCCTACTCACATCGCTGAAGCTGGATGGACTCGTCGAACAGCTTTCGAGCTTGGAGCAAACGAGCGACGAGGTAGTGCAGCGCGCGACGAGAAGGGAGCAGCGAGCGAGCGACGATAGGCTGTAGGTGTTAGGGGTGGTCAGCGAGAGTCTCAGAGGTACGACTTACATCCAACGCACCTGTAGCAAGCACGAGAGTCGCGAGCAGCGAGCTTCTAGAGCGAAGGAGCGGGTTCGAGCGTCCTGGTCGAGAGCACGAGTGGTCAGCCGGGCGCTGTAGTGCAGCACAGAGCAGCACAAACTCACCAGAAGCTTCGTATTGAATCGCTAGTGCCGTCCTAGTCCAGCAGCGAAGTCGAAAGCGAGCGAGACGAGACGAGGTGAGCGTAGGAAAGCAAGAGGTGGGAGCGCGTCCGTGGCTGGGTTGACTTGGATCTTATGGGGCGAGCGTGGTGCAGCCTATGAGGCGGCAGCAGCTCGGTAATCGATTGTAGCACTGATCAGCCTTGCTCAACGCTCCCGGGCGGCTGCTCGGCGATGCCCCCCCCTTGACCGAGCTTCGCAGGACGTTAGAAGCTTTCTGTTGGCTTCGGGGCCAAGAAGACCAGCCAGTAAAGATCCGAGTTCGCTTCCAATGTGAGCGATAGCTACCAGAGCTTCAGCTCGCGATTGAACGTATGGCTGGCAGGCTTCCAGCTTCGGCGCCGAGCAGCGCCAGCTCAAGGCAAGCTGCGAGGAAGCCGGCAGCACAGAGCTTCTTCCAGTCGACAGCGCACCAGTCGCTCCTTTACATCGCCCTACTAAACCCCCAACGCATCCAACTTCCTCACAACCCCCTCCAACCTCCCCTCCAACCCCTCCAAGTTCCCCCTCATCCTCCCCTCGTTCTCCCCAACACTCTTCTCCAACCCTTCCAATACCTCTCCCAACCCTTTCTCGCCCTCGCCAAGTCGACTGACTTCTTGCTTTACTTCCGAAAGGGTCTCGGCGAAGGAGGAGGCGGAAGAGTGAAGAGTTGAGAGAGATCGGAGGCGGGTCAGAAGACGGGGTGTGAGAGGGAGGAGAGGATCCAAGCGTGGGAGAAGGGCGAAGAGAGCGTCCACTCGCTGAATAGCGTCTGGCGGGAGCGAGTCGGTCGCCTCCCCTCCCTTTCCGCCGATCGCCGTAGTCGGAGCGCCCGTCGGTTTCTCTCCTCCCGCTCCGGGGACGACCACAGTCATCAGCCCTCCTTGCAGAGCAACGTTGATAGGCCGAGTGTCTCCGATCTTGCGGCGCGAGTCGTGCATGCGTTCGAGGTCCGAGACGAGGACTTTGACGCGACGGGAGATGGAGTCGATTTGCCGAGGTTGGGTTAGAAGGGTGAGGAGATGGTCGAGACGGTTGATGGTGGGGAGGAGGGGTGGTGGGAGGGGGTGCGTCTGTGGTGTGGTAGTGGAGCAGAGGGCCGAGAGATGGATGGGCGAGATGGGCGCGATTTGAGATTGAATGTAAGTAATGAGAGGAGAGAAACATCAGCGAAGTTTTCGGCGAACGAGAAGGGACGCCAGCGCACCTCGTCAATGTCCGCCTCGGTCGCCCCGAGCAGCTTCTCCAGCTCGGCGACCCTTCTCTCCAGCTCCCCATCCGTCCCTGCTTCCCTCGGCTTGCCCCAGCTCGGTCCCTGTCCTCCACTAGGCCCAGCTCCCGCCTCCACCGCGCCGACCAATCCCAGCTTCTCCAACAACCCCTTGCTCGACTTGGCTTTCTCGGCGAGCCCGCCCTGCTCCTTGCCTCCCTCGCCCTCCAACACTCCCTCTTCGCTCATTCCTTCTCCATCGAGCTTCAATCCCCCAAGGTCGCCCCTCAGCAATTGCAATTGCTGCAGCAGAACAGCGGGGGACACCTCTCGCTTCTTCCCCTTTCCCTTCGTTCCCGCGTCGGCTTCGCCTATTGGCGCCGAGGTGGACGGTTCGGAGGCAGCGGTCTCGATCTGCTCCCGCTTGACGTCCTCCTCCAGCTCTGCGACTTCTGACCGCAGCCGACGGAGGCGCTCGACGTTGGTCTCCTTCGCGGAGGAGTTCGAGGGGTCGGCGGTGGAGTAGACGCTGGTGGATGGTAGACGGCGGGAGTTGGAACGGCGAGACAAATCTGTATGGTGTCGCAGCGTGAGTCAGCTATCTCTCCAGATCGCTGCACAACTGCAGAGCGACGCGTCGGGCACGCACCTCCGTCGTTTCTCGAGAAGGAAGCGCCGCCGAACTTCTTCCGAGCTTCCGAGGTATCTAATCTTGCTGCATCGATGTTCTCGTGTCCTGGAGTATGGCCATGTGGAGCTGTTCGTCGTGCAGAGGAAGGCGAACTGGCGCGTGGGAGGTCTGAATCCGAGTCTGAGTCGTACTGTAGGTGACCAGGATTAGCTAGAGCGGCTGAGCAGGTAGCTATATACGTACAGCATTGCTATGCTCTAGAGGCACGTCGGCTGTTTCGTAGACGTCGGGCGCAGAGTCCTGTTTGGTGAGAAGGAGCGTGTGTTCAGCTGTTGGCGAGCAGGCGAGTAGCTGCAGCTGACTTACAATGTCTGGTAGTCCCGCGTACTTTGAGATCGAAGCCATCTCTCTCTGTAGTCGAATCGAAAAGCGAGCAAGAAGCGGTCCAGGTTCAAGAGGCGCCGAGCGACGAGCTCACGGGTCTGCCTCCGCCGAATCGCTCGTTCGAGTCGTTTCTACGCTGCCCGCTGTGGCTTACCACCCATTAGACCCGCCTCTGCGGTTCTCCCTGCTATGCTCTTCCTACACCGACACTGATCCCCTACACTCGCTCTACCGTGGCTCCCTGCCCAAACCCCGCAACTACGCCTTTCTCTCGTCGCTGCACCTCAGGACGGTCATCTCGTTGACGCCGAAATCGTTGGACCATTACAGTGCAGAAGGGCTGCTGCCCGCTCGCAAAAGGAGGAGGATCGGAGGTGTAGGCGAGGAGCACGAGGATGAGGAGGGGTGGGAAGCTTGGAGGGCCAGGGAGGGAGTGGAAGTGGTACATGTCAAGGTGGGAAAGGCTAAAGATGGAGCGATCCCGTTCTCGCCTTTAACGGTGAAGGAGGTACTCGAGGTGAGTGCCGCTCGCTGTACTTTGTCGCCTTTCGCTCGCTGATCTCACCTCCGAACAGCTGCTCCTCGCCAAGGAGAACTACCCCATCTACATGCACGATTTGGACGGCTCCGACGTTCTTTCCATCATGACCGCCGCGCTTCGCAAGCTTCAAGGATGGAGCGAACGAGCCTGGCTCGAAGAGATGTCGAGGTGCGCCGAGCTGTCCCTTCGCTGTCAATACGCGTCGCTGACCATCCTCAAACAATTTCCATCCACCTCCATGCCTGATTCGTGCTCTCCGCCCTTACCACAGATTCCTCCGCCAGCCTCCACCCGAGCCCGAACACCTCACCTTCCTCCGCCGGCTCTTCTCCCCCTCCCTCCCGTGTCCGACTTCCCCACCCCCCGCTTCACCCCTCTTTATCACCATCCCCCCACCTTCCCGCCGCGTCGAATGGCTCTGGAAAGGAGGAATGCCGACCGCCGCTCTTCTTGGCATCGGCGTTGGGAAGAAGAGCTCCTCGAGCAAGGAAGCGAGTAGTCAGCATGCGTTGATGAGGTGTAGAGTGGAGGAGGATCCGCTGCCGGCTCCGCCGCCCTCTTCGGCGCTGGAGGGAGACGGAGAGAGCGGAGAGGGAGGCTTCTGGGAGGGAGCGATGAGGCCGGAAGAAGGGGGACACCAGAAGGAGCGCAGCGAGGCGCTCAGCGTCTCCCGACAACGGAGCGTTACGCCCAACAACGGCTCTCGCATGGGGATCGGGCTCCCCCCTTCCTCCGCCAGCACCTCTACCGCCGTCTCCCGCTCTCAATCACTCGCCGGATCGCCTCATAACGACTCGGCCTTCATCGCTGGTGACTCGGCGCTCTCCACCTCGGCGGGAACGAACGAAGGAGAGCTGTCGGATCTATCTGCTGCCGGATCGGGCGAGGGAGAAGGGCTCGAGGAGGAGGATGGCGAGGGCGAGGGGTACGAGGATGAGGAGGAGGACGAGGAGGATGAGGATGAGGGGTATGATGATGATGAGGTGCATCCGTTGAGTCAGACTATTGATGCGTTGGATTTGGGGCTGTGATAGATCGCTAGCTGAGAATCGCAGAGCCTTGTTGTAAGCTTCGCCGAGCGCCGAGAATTTGCGAGCGCAGTAAAAGAGACGGGAGGCTCTCGCGGGTTGACTCGCGGACTCTCTGAGACTGGAGGGCTCGCTTTCTCGCTTCACGGCGATGTACAATAAACACGAGCTCAATTTCGCTCGCGCCGAGCTAGCCCCGCCGAACTGCCCTCCCACTCTACAGCTCGCTCCCTCGATCTCTACAGCACCCTACACCCTCTACGCCCGCTCTATCAATCCTTCTCTCTCAGCATCTTCCCCCTCAAGGGCATCAGCAGCTTGAGCAAAGCCTTTGCTCCCTCGTGATCCCTCGTAGCCTCCAAGCGCCCAACCAGGTCGAGGCCAAACTTGAGCGCGCCGGTCGCCGCTTTGCACGCGTCGGAGAGTCCCACCGAAGGGACGATGAGGTCCGTGGGGCGTTGCTGGAAGGCGTCGTAGTTGGGGCCGACGGTGAATTGAGCGTAAGGTGCCAGCGCCTCCACTTGCCTGCGCATGCCGACCTCGTTCGTGACATAGCACAACGTGGCGCGGGTTTTGGTGAAGGTGATGTTGAGCCGCTTGAGCGAGGTGGACCACGGCTTCAGCGAGGCGAAGAGGGGAAGGAGGGGATCGCCGGCCCTCGAGAGATCGCCGAGGTTGGGCGAGTAGCTATAGTTGAGCAGGGTGAGGTCGAGCGAATCAACGGTAGAGGAGGAGAGGAGTGGAAGGAGTGTGGTGACGGAGGTAACGCACCCCTCCATTCGGAGACGACGAAGGGCGGGAAAGGCTACTCGGTGCTGGTGCTGGACATCCTCCAGGTAGCTAATCAGCTCTTGCGAGAGCACGCTATTGTCGAGCTTGATCGATAGAGCTCCAAGACAGTCGGAGAAGCCTTGGATAAATCTCCAGGTGTCCAGGCCGAGGTCGAAGTCCTGGAAGGCGAGCTCCAGGGTTCGGAGCCGGAAGGCGACGGCGGAGGTATCGCCCAGATGCTCGCTCAAATGGTCGTTGATGCTGCAGACCGAAAGGTGCTGGAGGTTTTTGAGGTGTGAAAGGCTACTACGCTCGGCGGGTGAACCGAGGAGCTCGATGGCGTTGAGGTCGAGCCGTAAGAGCGCCGAGTCGGCCAGAGGTGCTAGAATCCACGCCAGGTGCTCGGACTCGATCTCCTCGAGAAACAGCTCCACAACAGACTGCATGATTCGTGAGAGGGTCGACCTGCGCATCTGTTGCTCGAAGGAGGGAGCTGGGACGGTAGGCGCTAGGCCGAGGAGGTCGCCGAAGACGGATGCTGCGAGGGTGAGACGGCGGAGGGAGGGGAGGGTGGGAAGGACGCGAAGCAGGGAGCTTTGTTCCGTCCAGTCGCTGGTGGTGCTGAGGTGTGCGTGGCGGATGAGGTGGGCGTAGTGACCCATGATTCCGAAGCTGAAGAGTTCATCGTCGCAGCGGTCAGATGTGATGGTCTGGTTGCGCGAGATGTCAGGAGTCATCACTGAAAGCGGATGTGGCTGCGAGGCTCACTTCGAAAAGGTAGGCGGTGGCTGACATCCTCCAACCTCGGCTGACGAGGGAGAGAGCGTTTAGGCTGTGGCCGTCCCAGTCCGTTAAGCCGGATAACGCTACCTCCATGTGGCGAGCATCGGGCCTGCCGGACGTCCGTAATCTGAGCTGCTGATCCTGATCGCGACACATTCTCGCGATGACCGAGTGGAGCTCGGCGGGCAGGCTGGCGAGGGTGACCGAGCTCGAAGGAGCGCCAGTGGAGGAAAAGCGCGGCATCGATAGAGCGTGAGAAGCGTAGCAGGATCGAGGAGGGCGGAGCCCGGGCAAGACGAGTGTCGTGGGAGAAGCTTCGGAGCTGGCGAGCGATGAAGAAACGGGTCGAGCGGAGAGGGCTGCTGACGAGAAGGGTCAGCAGGGCTCTCAAGCGGGGCAGGCAAGTCAAGCTCACATTGTGGAAACTGGGCGAAATCGTTGAGCAGCTTTCGAACTTGGAAGAAGCGACGACGAGGAGGAGCAGCACGCGACGAAATGGAAGCAGCGACGGGCGAGGACGGGATCTGTAGGTAAGAGACGGGTCAGCGATAGTCTCGTAAGCACATCAAGCATCCTGCGCACCTGTAGCGAGCACGAGAGTCACGCGCAGCGAGCTCTAAGAGCGAGAAGAGGGCGGGTTTGAGCGTCCTGCTTGAGGGAGCGAATGGTGAGCTGAAAGCTGTAAGACAGTACAGAGCAGCACAAACTCACCAGCAGCTTCGTATCCAATCGCTAGTGTCGTCTTAGTCCAGCAGCGAAGTTGGAAGCGAGCGGAAAACGAGGTGAGCGTAGGAACGCAAGAGGTGGGAGTGTGTCGAGAGGCAAAGAGGGTGCAGCTGGCAGAAAGTCGAAAGGGACTGTACGGCACCATGAGAGGCGAACAGATATCTCTGAGCCTCTGCAAAGCTCTCTGCAGCTGCTCCGCCTCTTGCTCGGCGCTCCTTCCGCTTTCGGCGCTCCTCCGTCGACCTGCCAGCGCGAGCGAAGAGCAATCCGCTACATGATAGCGTTGCAGAGCAGATCAGCTCTCTTATATCGCTGATTCCGCTAGCTAAGCTCTGCCGCCCCTTATGTGTCGGGGACAGTAGAGCTCGGCGACGGTCTCTCGAAGGCTGAGACGTGAGGCGGGGGCAGGCCCAGCTCCAAGCTTGATAGCTTCTCTCGATACTTTGCTGAGCAGCGAGACGTTCCGATACTCGCTCGCAGCTGCCTCGAGCCGACCTTATGAGTTCCAACGACTTGAATTCCCAACCCCCTCAACGCCGAGCTACAGTCGCCTGCGCCTCTCCTCATTATCACCTTCTACTCCCATGCTCTACCTCAAGTCCCCACCTCACTCGCTTCAATCCTTGTCCCTCAGCATCCTTGCCCTCAACGGCGTCAACGCCTCGACCAACGACTCGGCGCCCTCCAAATCACCCATCGCCCTCATCCTGCCCGACTCGGCCAGCGTATGCCTCAGCACCTTGCCCGCTCCGTCGCAGCGTCTTCTCGTTTGCTCCTGACGAGTCTGGGTCGCTGATGAGTTGGCGGCGATGGAGGAAGACATCGTAGGAGGGGAGGAGGGCTATGCCGTGTTGCGAGGCGAGGCAGTTGAAAAGGTGGGTGATCGCGTAGTCCAGTGCCGCGGCACCATTAGGACGAACATAGAGGTGAGGGTGATGGGCCTGGACAAGGATCTTGAAGATGTTCGTGGCCGCTGTCGTGATGTCGAGAGGAGAGAGGGGGCGAACTGGCGGTCCAATGAAGATGTAGAGAATGATAAAGGGGGAGCTCTTGAAGAGTGCGAGTTGAAAGGCAATGTCGTCCACCTGTCCGTGAAGGAAGAGGTGTCGAAGACGAGGGAGAGCGATGCTTGTCCCGAAAGGCGTTCGACAGCGGACGGGTGGTCGACCTCCAGATCGTTGATTCGAAGGTTCAGAGTGTCTAAAGTGGAGGAAACGTGCTCGATGAGGAAAAGTGCTCGATGAAGATCTTGATGCCGTCCAGGAAGGCGCCAATCGGGCTGGACAGGACGAGGTTCCGGAGGGAGGCCGAGCGCCAGCGTCCCGTCGTGGTGGCGTCCCTCAAAGCGTGGCCCGCTTCCGTATCCAGGAAGAAGATCCCGAGGGTATGAAGATGCGGTAGTTCCGCGATGAGGTCCACTGCGCCTCGAGCGTCCCCAGTCTCGCTCAGGTCGAAGTACAGCGCGCGAAGGTTGACGAAAGGCGGCAATGCCCAGGCGAGCACCCTCGACGAGACCTTTGGCAGGTTGAGCTCTTCGATCTGCGAGCCTAATACAATGAAGGCATTTCGATACCTGGCCTGCTCCTCGGTAGGCGGCGCCTCGCTATCGCCGAAGAGCGATTCGAAGGGCTCCTTACCGAGCATCAGGGTTACGACGTTCTTGAGCTGCTGCAGCGATCGTAGGAGCACGATATAATCTTCCTTGGCACATCCTTTCACGAAAGCCACCTCTTGTACGAGAGAGGCGTGGCGACGAAGAATGTCGAAGGCGAAGATGTCGAGCTGCAGGCAGCGAGCACAATAGAGTTCCCAAGTAACGGGAGCCTGATTAGCGCGGGACAGGATGCAAGTAGGCTGTCGGAGCTCACCCTGAACAACCTCGCGTCTGCAAGGGCTCCCCACTCTCGGCTCACTAAGCGCATGGCTCCGTTGCCCCCGCCGTCCAGATCCCTTTCCACGTCGGCTAACGCAGTCCACTCAGCCTCATTGTACGAGCTTAATCGATTCGGAAGGGCACGGTCCTGATCGTCAACCATCTCAACGATGAGCGCCTTGAGCTCCTTCGGCAGGTCGTCGAGCGAGGTACGGCGCCGAGCGGGCGGCGCGTTGGTCGAGGAGGTGGCCATGGTGGAAAGTGAGCGACTCGGTGTTCGGTAGGAGCTTGGAGTGATGTATTCGAGAGTCAGCGAGTGAGTTTAGGGGTCGATGAGCGGGCTGAGGGAGGTCGGATCAGCGGCGGGCGGGCGGGAGGCTGTACGTGCAAAGGAGGGTCAGCGATGCAATCACAGCTACTAGCTGCGCTCGACGCACTGTAGCGAGCAGGAAAAGCGCGAAGAGCGAGCTTGCAAGAGTGAGAGCTGAGAGCGGGTTCGAACGTCCTGTTCAGAGCACCAGACGGGTCAGCAAGGTGCTGCAGGGCGATGAAGAGCAGCGGCAACTCACCAGTAGCTTCGTAATCAACCGCCTGTGTCGTCCTGATCCAGCAGCGAGTCGAAAGCGAGCGAGAGACGAGGTGAGCGTAGGAAAGCAAGAGGTGGGAGCGTGTTCGTCGCTGGCAAGAGTTCGAAGTTTAGGGGTGGAAGTGGTGCAGAGTAGAGGCATTCGACACTCTGTGTTAATATACAGCGCTGCTGAGCTGTTCTCAGCCCTTCAAAGCTGCTGCTCGGCGCTCCTTCTCCCCCTGACCGAGGTTCGCAGGTCGCTGTAACTTGTTCGAAGGTCTTTCGAGACGGTGCGCGGCGGGAAAGAGCCTAAGCAGCTACGCGTGTATCCCTGTGCTCACCCGAGCGGCTACAGTCCGCACCGACCGTCAGCAGGTGCCCGAGACTGCAAGTTCGGCGAAGAGGGAAACGAGGCCTGTTTTGTGCAAACAAGAGGCGTCGGCTCCTTGAGAGTGACGTACACGCCCTGCATAGTGTCCCGTCTTCTGAGCAGACTACCCGCACACTTTGAGTGAGCTCAGAAGCAGAGAAAGGCGCGCGAAGCTGCGAGCTCGGTGCAAGTGCGGAGCCGGCTGTAGCTGAGTAGAGGTATAGCTGTCCTGGGGTATGCGAGGCTAGTCTAGTCTAGAGGCTGTACCGCTTCGTCGAGCTCATTCAGCACATCAAGTCACGCTCGGCCGGCCCTCCCCTTCGCTCCTCGTTCAACTTGACCTCGACAACTCGAGTCGTCTCTTGCTCTCTTGCCTCTCGCTCGATCCTCGCTTCTCGACTCAATCTCGCCGCTTCGAAGCTCAGATCAACTCGGCTACAGCTTCTCTGTCGACCTACAGACTCCTCCTACAGCCCTCCTCAGCCTTCGCCCTCCTCCGCTCGCCTGCAGCATCTCACGACTCGAACGATGGGTCACCCGCTCGTCCTCTTCACCTCGTCGCCGCATGCTTCTCTCTGCTGCCAAGTGTGCAAGCTTGCGCTCGAGGAAGCTGTTTGGGTCTGTAGTGAAGAGCATGCGCAGTGCAAGGAGGTGAGCTGCAGCTGGTCGTGCGGGGCGAGGGCCGAGCGGGCGAATGAGTTGCGGGAACGCGAGCTGATCCACCGCTTTGTGAGAGCAGTGTGCGACGGATCAGGTGGGGTGTAAGACGTGCGAGGCCTCTGGAGTACCTCAGCAGCAGCAGCAACTCGCTTCTCGTCCGGCTTCCTTCTTGAGGCGTCTTGTGGACGAGTTCGAGTGAGTTCTCTCCTTCGACTGAATTTGAGCAGAGCTGACCATGCTGCTATAGGATCTGCTGCACCAACAAGCTCGACGGCTGCGACTGGAAGGGCAAGCTGCGCGAGAAGGAGCTGCACGACTCGACAGTGAGCCTTAAAACTCGTCTCAGCATCCCGAACATTGAGCTCACCTATCCTGACACAGTGCAAGCTTAAGCCCATTCCCTGCCCGAACGGCTGCCCGCTCCACCATCCCGCCAAGGACGTCAGCACTCATCGCCGAACGACCTGCCCGAACCAGAAGCTCGCTTGTCGTCGCGGCCTCATTGATGGAGAGCAGAGGTGCATCTACTTCCGCCACAATGCTGCTGCACATGATGAGGTGTGCAAGTACTGGTCGTGAGTTGAACATCGACCCGAGGAGGAGAGCAGACTCGGCGGAGCAAAGAGCTGATCATCGCTCCCTGCACCCTCCTCCGCTACAGCTGCCCCACTCTCGGTTGTCCTACTCGTGGAGACCGCCGTCAAATCGCCATCCATTCCCCTCACTGCGGCCAGACCCACGAAGCTCTCACCATCGCCAACGACGACCTCAGCGCCCTCGAGGAAGAACACCAGGAGCTGCTCGAGACCAAAGAGGAGCTGCAGGACGAAGTCGACGATCTTGAAATTCAACTCGAGGACTACCAGACTGGTCGAGATGTCCAGGACGCCGACTTCTTCGCCGTAGCGAGAAGGTTGAGGCAGTTGGAGGAGCAGCTCGGACTCGACCCTTCGGTTGAGGTGGACGAGGAGACGGGAGAGGCGTGGAGGATCCCCGAAGCGGATCAAGATGAGATGGAGGAGGACAACGAGGGAAGCGACGCCGACAAGGATGAGGATGTCAAGCCCGAGATCAAGACCGAGGACGACGATGGAGGTGCTGGACCGCCCACATCGACTGACGAGGAGACGGGCGACGACAACAACCTCATCATCATCATTGTGATCGTGATCATCGTCATCGTCCGCGACCCTGAGCCAAACGAGGGCGGAGGAGGATCGCCGCCGCCTGCGCCTCCACGAGCAGGAGCCGCCGAAGGACTTGGCAGATCAGCTCGTCAGCCCACCTTCGAAGAGGTGTTCGTCGTCAACGAGGGGGGAGTCGCAAAGAGGGGAAAAGCTATGATCTATCAGGAGAGGATCTTTGTCGCCGACGAGGAGGGGAATGTCGAGGAAGGGTCGAGGCAAAAAAGGGGAAGGGCCGACGAAGATGGCTCGGACGGCGACGAGGACGACGGCCAGGCGCCTAAGAAGAGGAGGGGATAGTGGAGCCGTACTTTGTTTGCTTGGATCGATGCTCTGTGATGTACAGCTGGCTTTGTGCGCTGGCTTCGGTACGAGGTGGGAGACTTGGAAGCGAAATGATGCGCTCCAGGTGGCAGCTGTGCGAATGGCAGATTAGACCGTAGCACCTATCACGAAAGTCTTTCTAGACCTTGGACCACCGAAGCTGGACCTTTGCAGTCTCTTGCTTCCGAAGAGTATCGCCGAGAGCTGGCTTGTACAAAGTTCCGTTGCGTTCCGAGCCTATCGAGCTGTGGATGCGGCTATCGAGGACTTAAATTCCAACCCACCTGCTCTCAGATGTAGCGTGATGGCTGCACTCTTCTGCAAGAGCTGCAGAGAGAGCGGCGTAAGCGGCAGCGCCGAGCGACAGGCTAGAGAGCTGCAGAGAGCTTTGCAGGGAGTCAGAGGTCTAGCTTGAGCTCTGAATATGCCCTACAGCCCCTCCCAACCCCTCACCATCTGCACCCTCTCCAGCTTTCGACGCGCTGCCACCTCTTGCTTTCCTACGCTCACCTCATTTATCGCTCTCGCTTTCGACTTCGCTGCTGGACTAGGACGACACTAGCGATTGATCTCGAAGCTGCTGGTGAATATCTGCTGCTCTGTACCGTCTTACAGCTCTCAGCTCACCATTCGCTCCCTCAATTAGGACGCTCGAACCCGCTCTTCTCGCTAGTGAAGCTCGCTCTTCGCGCTCCTCGTAATCGCTACAGGTGCGCAGGATGTTTGATGTACTTCCGAAGCTATCGCTGACCCGCTCTCTTACCTACAGCTCCCACCCTCGCCCGTCGCTGCTCCCGTCTCGCCGCGTGCTGCTCTACCTCGTCGCTCGTTTGCTCCAAGCTCGACAGCTGCTCAACGAGTTCATCCAGCTTCAGCGATGTGAGTAAGATCTCGGCGGACCGCACAAGAGCCCCGCTGACGTCTCTTCGCCTACAGCCTCCCCCTCGCTCGACTCGTTTCTTCATCGCTCGCTCGCCAGCTCCGAAGACCATCCACAGCCCTCGTCACACCCAAGCGCCACCCCATCACTCTACATGTCCCTTGCTTGTTCTATGGCATCCCCCAACACCTTCGCCGACGCTACCTCGAGCTCGGTCACCCTCGCCAGCCTGCCCGCCGAGCTGCACCGGCTCATCGCGAGAATGTGCCGAGATCAGGATCGCCGGTACAAAGCACGAACGGCACCGTATACCGCAGAGCATGAGCTGGAGCTAGCCAAGGCAGGCGCCACCGAATGGGACGGCCGAAGCTTGAACGCTCTATTCCTCGTCAGCCAGGACTGGAGGATGTCAGCCGGCGCATATTTATTTGAAGTTAGATCTGAGCCTCTCGTCGGTGCACTTCTGAGCGCTGACTCCCCTCCTCGATAGACCGTCACCTCAGAACATTGCAGCGACGACATCTTCACCTTAGCCATCCTCCCTCGGTTCAGCTCGCTCATTCGGCATGCCAGTCTCGATAACGATGACGACGACGCGAAGGAGCAGGCTTCACTGCTGCGTACCCTCCCCTTCCTTCCCGGTCTACGCCGCCTCACCATCACAGTTTCCGCCTTCGCCGACCTCCTCGGCTTCCGCGACAAAGGTCCCTCGCCGGAGCAACAACTGCGCAGGATGGCACTCGGCCGCTCTTTACAAGCTATTACAGAGCTATGGCTCGTTGGCCTCGATACCAACGAGCTGGCTTGGGTTTTGCCACCTCTAGCCGACTCCCCCCTGCGACGCCTCCATCTCGACGGCCCCGCGATGCTGCCCGCCAAAGGGAACGAGCTTACTGGCCTCGCCCAACTCAAGAACCTCAAGCATCTCTCGATTGAGGATATCAGTAAACCTCTGAGCGTGCTCCTAGGCAACATCTCCTCGGTCGCTTTCCGGCTCAGCATCTTGGAGCTTGCCTTCGAGGACACAGAATTGGGCCTCGATACATGGGGATTCATTCGAGGGTTCGCCGACTGTCTCGAGTCCCTGACGATTAGGCTCCTCCACACCGAGACCTCGGAGGAGCTCGACAGGTGGGCGGAAGACCCCGAGCGGCCGCAGGCTCGGTTCAATGCGCTTCGACATCTCCACATCCAGGGGACTGCCATCGACGTTACCTCGCTCAGTCAGCTCCTCTCCCCTCCCAATCTCGTCACACTCGACCTTCGTCTTGTAGAGTACACCTACAGCCCCCAGCCAGCCGAAGACGACGATCCCATCCCGCCGATTCTTCAGGCCATCAAACCCTGGACCAGCTCCCTCCGGCACCTCAACGTCTCCATCCTCTCCAGATATGGCTCTGCGCACCCCCTCAGACGCGCGCAACGTGCCAAGATGCGCAAGCAGATCAAGGCGGTAGTTCCCCACCTACTCAACTTCACTGTCGGACCCGCCTACGAACCCTTCCACCAGCAATCAACAGACCTCATCCTCCCCGCCATTGTGCTCCCGGAGTCGTGCAAGGCCGCCACAGAGACACTCAAGTTTGGTCTCGATTTTGTGAGGCGTTTGGAGTCGACGGAGGATCACGAGGGAGCGAAGGCGTTGCTGAAGCTGCTGTTGCCGTTGAGGGGGAAGATGCTGAGGGAGCAGGACTGAAAGAAGTACAAGAAGGATGTCCAGCGTTGAAGGAGGTTGCGGTAGACGTATCGACGAGGATTAGGACTTGAGGCGCTGAGAGGATGAGGAGAGGTTTGGAATCGATCGCTGTACATGGGACCAGGTGTTCGCGAGAGGCTATTCGAGATACGAGTACAAGAGGCGAGCGCGTAAGAGACTGCGAGTGTCATTCTTTGAGGATGAAGGAGGTCAGCGCTGAGGGAGCGGCGAGTGAGGCGAGATGGGAGAGCAAGAAGACCGGTCTGATCCACGTCTCGTGATAGCGTGGATGCCGTAGAATTTCATCTCACCGTATCCGTGTGAGACCAGTGGTTCGACTTGCGAAGCGTTCGTCCAGCGAGAGGGAGAGGCCAATTCGGCGATCGTTGCCGAGCTCGCGCTTCTCTCAAGTTGCTAGGCAGCGGACGAATCGTTAGGCAAATATGTGTATGTGCAAGTGTACTAGTCGACTCGTCGTCTGCGAAAGTCCGACAGCTCGGTCAGCTTATCCTCTCATCGCCGCGACCGGGCGCTCGAACTCACCTGCTCAAGTCCTCCTCCCCTGCTCCCTCTCCTCCCAGTACTTATCATTCCCCTCATCCTCCTCCTCCTCCTCACCCAGATCAAACACCCTCCTATCCTCCTGCAGACTATCCAACCTCACCCTCCCTTCCCCAAAGCCCGAATCCGGCGGACTCGCCCCACTCCTACTCTGCGACCTCGGCTCCATAACCACACTCTCATACTGCCTCATCTCCTCCACCTCACTAGTCCGACCGTTCAGGGACCTCCCCATCCCAGGGAAGCCCAACTCCCCTCCTAAGCCGCTCGGCAGCCTCACGCCGAAGATCGTCCGCCCCGCTCCTCCCTCGCGCTCGACATCCACCTCCCCCTCCTCTTTCGGCCTCGCTCCCCATTCATACCCCTCCACCAGTGCAACAGCAACAAGGTAGATGACGAACGCTCCGCTGAACAGAATGTTGGCATACGTCGTAGCGTCCATTCCCGACCCCGCGACCCACTGCATCTGCTCCTCCGTCGCGCTGAGGAACGTCAAGCCGGAGAGGACGAGGAGGTAGGGTGGGAGATGTTGGAAGGCGCGGGTTGGTGTGGAAGAGGAGGGGGAAGGGGAAGGAGAGTCGGAGAGAACGAAACAGATTTCAATGACCCGCGTGGTGCCTGCTGCCATTAGGGAGAAGCCGAAGAGCTTGTGGATGGTGGTGCTGAACTCGAGGGATTGGGCGTGCGCCGACATGGCGTAGCCGGTCATGGCCTATTCAAGCAGCGGGTGGGGTGGCGAGAGGGTTAGCGCCAAGCCGAGCGAGAGAACGGAGAAGGGAAGGGAGACAAACGATGATGACGCCTGGAACGACGTTACGCTTGCCGTGTCGACCGAGGAAGATGCCGAGTGCTCCGCCGGCCCACCAGAGAACGCCGAGCGAGACGTGTTGCTGTTCGGTGCGAAGACGGGAGGGTTAGCGACCGGAAAATGGGGAGAGATGGGAGAGCACGGAAGCCGTTCTGCACCGCGAATGACGATGGCGTAAATGTGGTAGAGATGAACTCACCATGTCC
The DNA here is from genome assembly GCA_001600635.1 of Leucosporidium creatinivorum. Lineage (NCBI taxonomy): Eukaryota > Fungi > Basidiomycota > Microbotryomycetes > Leucosporidiales > Leucosporidiaceae > Leucosporidium > Leucosporidium creatinivorum. The sequence continues at coordinate 340,944 of BCKL01000002.1, read as the reverse complement.
TTGTGAGACCAGTGGTTTGACTTGCGGAAGAAGTCGTGCTCGGTGAACGTGTTGACGATGCCCCTTAGAGCGCCAAAATGAACGGGAGGGGAGAAAGAGATGATGTGATGAATGGGGGAGTATAGGCGAAGTAGGAGGTCGAGGGGGATGGAGCGGAGCGGAGGAGCGGAGAAGGAAAGTCAGCTCGAGCTAACCGACGAGAGCGAGAGACACGAACCAGACCATGATGACCCAGGAATCAATGTACTCCTGACTACACTTCTTCCTCGCGAGCCAGCCGGCGCCGAGGCGGAGCATGATGAGCAGGATGATGGCGTCTGCGAAGCGAGGGAGCGTCAAGGGAAGGGTCAGCTCGACCGATCGCAGAGTAGGACAAGTGAGGCGAGCCAGCTCACAGCCGATGAAAGCGCTACCCATGATGAAGTGTGCGAGGCATTGGCCAAAGTGCTCGCCGAAGCAGAAGCCGAGGGCGGCGATTCCTCTGCGAAGCGAAAGCTGTCAGTCGTCGGTCGCAGTCTTGACGTCGGAGCTCGGCAAACATACCCAAAGATCATCTGTACCCACCCGACAATAGGGAAGCTGGGAAGCGTCCGATCAGCGCCCCAACTCCTCGACCTCGGCGCTCCCTCCCACTCACCTCTTCCCCACGACCCCATGCGCCGCAACCACCGCCCTCCTAACCTTCGTCCCCTCCATCAAATGCAGCTTCAAGAACACTCCAAACCCCGTCTGCAACACCAAATACCACCACATGTAGCTCGCAAAGCCGGAATGAGCAGTCGAGTGGAAGGATCGGCCGGAGTGGTGATGGCCGAGAAAATTGCCGGGGAGAAGGGAGAGAATGCAGCCGAGGGCTTGGAGGGGAGCGTGGAAGCGCGAGCGGGTGAGGCCGAGGATCATGCCTGTTGGTGAGTAAGAGGGTCAGCGAGCGCGGGAGCCGGACAAGGACCGAGAGGAAGGACCGAGAGGGAAGAGTAGGCCCCAGCAGAACATCTGGATCCCAATGTGCCACTTGAGTACAGAATCCATCTCCTGCTCATCCCAGACCGAGCTGTCAGCTCCCCGCTTCCGTCTCCAAGCGCGCTCGACAGACGAACTGACCTCATCATTAGTGAAGTTCTGCTCATAGGGTCCTACGTCCTCGTCGTGGTGCTCGTGTCGAATCTGCTCTTGTGTAGCTGATCAGCCCACCCCTCCAAGCGCCGAGAGCGGAGAGATGAACTGACCTCGAGAGCGCTGGATGCCGAGGCGAGACCGATCAAGCAGCAGCAAAGTAAGAGCGAGAAGAGCGGGGCGAGTAACGAGGAGCGCCGTGTTGGTGCTGCCTGTGTGGTCATGCTGTAGCACGATAGGTCGAGGCCGAAGAGACTAGCTTGAAGCGCGCAGAGCCAACCCGTGCGGCGCCTCGTGAGCTCGAAATGGCTCGGTGGTCAGCTCGGGCTACGAGCAAGCGGGAAAGCGGTACAGCTTCTGCAGAGGCTATAGCTCTGCAGACGATTCTGTAGGACGATGCACTCGACCGAGACCCCTTGAGCCGACTTGTACCGCTCAGCTCGACGCGTCTCTCCTGCTTTCCTGCGCTCATCTCGTCTCGGCTTCTGCACCTCATCATGTCGTCTCTCACAGCAGAGGGAGCAGCAGCGACTGGATCACCTACAGAAGATGCTACTCTTGCTCAGAACAGCCTGTCTCCCGCACTCGAAGGACCGCTAGGAGACATTCCAGCAGAGGTGAGCTCTCTCTCTCTCCAAACTAATCCGCTACAGATTCAAGCTCAGCCGCTCTACTCTGCTACAGGACACCTCTCGCCCCTCACAAAAACGCAAGCACTCGCCCTCCTTCCCACCACCAGAACTGCACACTCCCTCCGCCGCTTCCCCTGCCGCTCAACAGCCTACAGACGAAGCTACTACCAAAGCCCCAGCAGCCGAGGAAGATTCCTCCACTGTCGCCAACCCACCAACACTAATCCCACACACGTCCAACCTCCCTCCCTCCCCCTTCGAATTCTACCAAACCCGAGGCCATCCCATCTCGCGCAACGGCTACCGATACACGACCTGCGGGCCCTCGGCTTCTTCCTCCCTCCCAATCCCCATCCAACGATTAATCGAGAACCCCCCATTAGGTGCTCGGTTCAGCTGGGAGGATCGCAGTACGTTCGTACTCTTGACCGAGGATGCGAGGACGATTACCGCCGAGAAGGGGTGGAGGGCTGCGAGGGCGAATGTTGGGGTGAGGGAGGGGAATTGGTATTGGGAGGTCAAGGCGGAGAGGTGTGGAGGGGAAGGAGCGAGTAGTGGGGCGGGACTGGGAGAGGGGAGTTGGGTGAGGGTTGGAGTCGGGAGGAGGGAGAGCCCGCTGAACGCGCCTTGTGGGTTTGATGGGTGAGTTGAACCACTTCTCTATATCTTTGACCTCCTCCGAGACCCATGGCTGACCTACCTGCATCACCACAGCTACTCTTACGGCTACCGCGACCGAGGCGGCGAATCCGTCACTCTCGCCTGCCCCCAATCCTACGGCTCACCCTACACCTCCGGCTCCACCATCGGCATCTACCTCTCCCTTCCTCCCCGTCAACCTCCAACAGACCGCCGCGACCCCGCTCGAATCGTTCGGAAACGCCTCCCCATCCGCTACAAGGGTCAACTCTACTTCGAGTTGCTCGAGTATGCCCCAACGAAGGAGATGAGCGAGTTGACTATCGACCCGGCGATGAAAGCCAAGGTCGTCGTCGAGGATAAGAAGAAGGTCGCCGCACCGGGAACGAAAGCACCCCCCGCCCTCGCCGACCAGGGCCCTCCCCTCCGCCCTCTCCCCAAGCTCGAGAAGGCCAAAGTCGCCTTCTTCCTCGATGGAGTGTGCCAAGGAGTCGCCTTCGAGGATATCTACGACTTCCTCCCCCTTCGCCAACACCTCAACGACGAGCGCTTCGGCGCTGGCTCGCGCACTAAAACCGACCCTCGGACGAATTGGCACGACGATGGGACATGCGCCTACTACCCTCATGTCTCCGTTTTTGGCGGTGGAATCGCCACGATCAACGCTGGCCCCGACTTTGCCTTCCCCCCTCCTGCCGACCTGGAAGCCGCCCTTCGGGAATCGCCTCATCCGCCCAAGTCCGCGCCGCTGCTGGATCCGTTGACCAAGGATAGGGAGGCGACGTGGAGGCCTTTGTGTGAGAGGTATCCCGAGTTCCTCGCTGAGCAGAGTCGGTTGGACGACCTGGATGAGCAGGAGGCGGTTAGGGTATTTGGGGAGCAGATGAGGAAGGAGGAGGAGATGAGGATGAAGCTTGAGGAGGGAGGAGGAGGAGGGGGAGGGCCGATGAAGAAGAGTAGAGTACCGGGTAGTAGGTTGGAGGAGCTGGGAGTGGTCAAGAAGGAGGATGTGCATAGTGTGGCATCGGGCTCGCCCGCGCCGCTTTCGGCGGGCGCAGGAGGGGAGGGCAGGAGGGGCAGTGGGGTGGTGACGTTTGCGGAGGGGGTGAGGGAGAGGGAGGAGAGTGTGCAGTACTGATTTTGGGGAATGGGGTCGTGTAGTAGGTCTTTCGGCCGAGTCGAGTAGCTTCTTTCGCGCTTCGGCGTTCGCAAATATCGCTTTGCCGAAGAAGGGGAGTCCCTCGTTCTATGAAAGCGAGTTGCGAAAGCGGTCCTTCGCCATCGACTGGTCTAGTGCAGGAGCTTGCTTGAGCCCTGGTCGCTCTCGAGCTCGAGTCTCGGCGTTCTGCTCTCTAGTTTCGCTCTCTCCCTCTTGGAAGAACGACTGAGCTTGAAAACTATCTACATCTGCATATAAGCACGCCGTCTATCTCTACTAGTCTACTTCAAGTCTTTGGATCGCTTCCCCCTTCCCTCCTGCTCGCGCTGGACGGCCGACCCTCAATCCCTGTCGACCAACATCCTCGCCCGCAGCGGCCTCACGAGCTTCATCAGCTCGTCCATCCCCTCACAATCCTTCGTCCTCTCCATCCTCGCAACCATATCCTCGGCAAAGCTCAACACCTCCCTCGTCGCCGCTCCCTGCTCCAGCAAGTCACGCTCCCACTCGCCGCTGCGAGCTTTAGGCCCGCCGTCCTCGAAAGCAAACACGATTTCCGGTTCTTCCTCGCGCTGGCGCTGGTCAATCGGGTTGAGTCGAGGGAAAGGGTCGCGCAAGCCATGATGGGTGTTCAAAGTGATGCCGGACGAGTGGCACAGATCCTCGAGGCGCCCAATTCGGTCGGCTTGGTCGGCGCGCGACCAATCGGAGGGGAGGTGGGTGGGGAATGTCCAGTCGAAATGGCGCAGGGTCGGCGCGAAGCGTTCGAGTGCCGTGTCAAGGACTTCCGGGAATTCGGCCGAGCCGAAGGGCATGGGATACCGAGGGTGGAGGGTGAGGTGGGCGAGGGGAGGATACTCGATGAGGGAGAAAATATGGAGGCATGCGTGTGGTGAGCAGGCGAGGGCGAGGTGTCGAAGAGAGGGGAATGCTGTCGAGTGGCTTTTGGCGCGCCGCGCGAGTCGCGCGTCGAGAGCGTCGAAAGAGAGGTCGAGAGATTGGAGAGTGCCGGCGAAGAGGTGGACGAAGGACCAAATCTCGTCCGGTAAAACCACGTCACTACGAGTCTCCGAGATGTCGATGGTGAGGGAGATGAGCGAGCGCCGGAACGACCAGTTGAGCTCTTCCCACCCGGCGGGCAGCGAAGGGATGTGGTGGTCGAGGGTCTTGATGGTGAGCTCCTTCAGCTGTGACATGGACGCCATGGCCTCCATAACCTCCAAGGCGCCGGGGTCGTAAAAGTCAGGGCGTCGAACGAAAGGATATGGAGCTGTGGGAAGAGGGAGAGGAAGCGGGCAAAATTCGATCCTAGTCTGAGACTGATCGACAGCTCCGAGATCATCGGTGCGAGGTCTTGGAAGACTCGCCATCGCATGTTGCCGTCCGCCGTCTCTACGTCGTCGAAAAGGGTGCGGAAGGCGCCGGCGTCGATGTGCAGGGAGCGCAGGCCGGTGAGGAAGGGCAGAGCGGCGGTGAGAGTGTCCAGGGCCGAGAGTAGGTAGCCATTGTGGAGGTTGATCTGGCGGAAGTGCTGACGATAGCGATGCTGGATGTCGGTGACGAAGACCGGCGCCGCGAGCTGCTCTGTCGACAAGGTCTGTAGTCACATCGATCAGCAAGTTGTTCATTACACAAACGTGCTGTACTCACCTCAAACAGGAAGGACTCTGTCTGCGCCCGCCACGCCTTGCTCGCCATCGACAACGCCGACAAGCTCCGGCCGAAGGCGGTCGTATCCTCGGGTAGCAGCGACTGCGCCTCGGTGCGCAATAGCCTGTACCGCTCGTCCTGGTGTGCAGCCGCTTCGGCGATATAGCGCATGATCTCGGGAGGGATTGAGGCGAGCGAGGCGGGCGAAGGGGTAGGAGGGGATGACATGGCGAGGGAGGAGGGCTGGAGAGCTTCGTCTTGCTGTTCTAGCAGACATAGATGTAAGCAACCAGCTCAAGTCCGCTCGACAACGACAGCGCAACTCACTGACCTGTAGCTGAGCAGCGAACGAGCTTCACGGAGAGAGCACCGCGGGCGACAAGCTGGCGAGAGCTGCATCGGGAACGAGGGTCAGCGAACGGCTAGCGTGCAGTCGTGTGATCTTCCAACGCACCAGTAGCGAGCACAGCAGTCGCGAATGGCGAGCTTCCGACGTCCAGCAAGCGAGAAGAGCGGATGCGAGCTTGCTGTTTGAACGGTTGAGGGGCGTCAGCTGGAGGAAGTAGGACTATACAAAGCAGCACAGACTCACCAGCAGCTCCGTATATGATCGCCTGTGTCGTCCTAGTCCAGCAGCGAAGTCGAAAGCGAGATCAGAACGAGGTGAGCGTAGGAAAGCAAGAGGTGGGAGCGCRTCGAGAGCTGAAGAGGGTGTAGGTGGTGGGGGTTGCGAGGGGCTGTAGGACGCTATCTGAGCTCGATACGGATCTCTGACCCACTGCATAGCTTTCTGCAGCTCTCTAGCCTGTCGCTCGGCGCTGCTCCCCCTTTCGCTCTCTCGCCGCTGCTAAAGTCGTTGGAAATTGTGGGCATCATAGGGAGCGATAGATAGAGGGGATTCCTTTGGCTGTGCCGCAATGTGCGCGCTCTCATTCTGCGCTACAGCTCATTCTCGGCGACGGGTTCACCTTCGCCGAGCAGAGCCGGGCGCCCTGCTGGTCATTCGGCTCACTTTCGCACTCACTGAAACGCCGAAGATGATGTGTTACTGCTTTTTAGTTCATGCCTGTACAGTGAGAGCCTGGTGCCCCTGCTCCTCGACTTAGTTTCCCTTCACTCGGCCGTCGGGCTCGCCATCCTTGCGAAGTCCGTCGTTCTCGGTGGGCCTGTCGAGCAGGTGTGGTCAGCACAAGGGTGATCGCAGAGTCTGACTGAACTGCTCACTTGTAATCGGCGCCGTCTGATCCGCTCTCGCCTGTCGACTCAGAGTCGGTACTCGCCGAGCCGCCAGTCTTGCCTCCCTGCTTGCCGAGCTCGCTTGCGCGCTCGTGGTCGGCTCCAAAGCCGTGCTCGGGGTTGACGCGCTTGTCTGGAGTTCCGTCCTGCTTGAGTCCATCGCTGTGCAGTGAGGGAGGGGTTAGCGTCGAACGAAGGAGGAAGCGATCGCCGAGCTTGGGTGAATGGCCCGGTGAAGAGCTGCTTACTGCTCGGAGGGCTTGTAGGTCGACATAGTGGTGTGTTAGAAAAAGTGAAGCGTGTGTGTGAAAAGGCGAGTGAGGGGTTGCTTGGAGTGCGCTGGTAGCGAGTGAGGTGAAGGAAAGAGGAGTGATTCGGCGCTCTCGCTTCCTCTTATATTCCGCCATCTCGGTGGCAGTGATGTAGTAGCCTTCAAGAATCGGTTGAAAATGCAGCGATTTCACCACTTCACGCTTCGCAAGATACTCAAGACGCCTCCTACGTAACTCGCTGCCCGAGGCTGCCTCTCATCGGAGACCTCGCTCCCAAGCCAAATCGCGGTGATCTTGGGAAGCTGACGACTCCTTCCCGCCAGCTCGAGTCTTGATAGTCTGTTGTGACTTCGGGCAACCCGCTCAGGGTATGAGCTACCTCTGAACACCTCGCGATCCTCGCGCCTGGGTCGAGTCAGTCCATCGCCGAGCTCCGACTTGACCATCGTGCTGCAGCTCGACAAGGTGCTAGCTCGTGTCGCCTGCGTCAACGATAGCATCCTATGGTGTTCCGCCGCTCGCGCTGATGAGAAAGCCGAGTCTGAACGCTGAAGAGTTCGAAAGACGAGCGAGGCCCGAAGGGCGGGAGACCCAGCGCCGAAGTCCGCCTCGCGTAGTCGTGCTCGCTGCAGCTCTCGAAAAACGTAGACATACAGAGTCTCGCAGCTCTCCAAACCTTTGCGCACACAGAATCGAAAGCTTCCATTTCGACAGTCCTTCTCAGCAGCTCCGCCACCCTCGGCGCTCTTCACGAGCCCGGCGCCAGCTAGCCTTATCCCGCACCTCGCAAAAGCAAGAGCTCCCGCCACTCAATCGCCCTCCCGCATCATCTCACCCTTGAGCGGCCTCAGCAGGTCGAGTAGCGCCCTTGCTCCATCAAAGTCCCCCATCGCTCGCAGGCGCGCCGAGCGAGCGAGTCCGAACCTGAGCGTGTCGTCCGCCGTATCGCATGCGCTGGAAAGGGCTTCGATATCGGTGTCTGGCAGTGGGTGCTGGAAGGCGTCGTAGCGGGGCCCGACCTTGAGCGCGATGCCGTGCTTCGAGGCGAGGGAAGACAGTTGGTCGACAATGGCGGATGAGATGAAGGAAATAGGGTGGGATGGCGTTGTGATGTTGAGCTCCAGCTCTTGCAGTGTACTAACAAACCTTTCGACCGCTTGCTGGATGAGAGAGAGAAGGGCGTCGGGCGAGTCATTGTGGTGGTGGTCCGAAAGGGTGAGGACGAGAGTGCGGAGGGGAGAGGGAGAGAGGAGAGATATAAGTTGCGGGATAGCCTCTTTGGTCGCCTCGAGTTGGGGGAGCTTGAGGGCGGGGAAGCCGGTTGAGCCCCCTCCTTCGGCGCGGCGAATTAACCAATCCGCCAGCGTGCTCGTGCCCGTCTTCAGCACCAGCCTTTCCAAGCTCGTCGAAGCCGAGTCGAAGAACCTCCAGCTGCGCTCTGAGAGCGGGCCGCTACCCGTAATGGACACCTCGAGGCTCTTCAAGTCGGCGCAGAAGCTCCGAGCCGGGGTGTCGGAGGGACCAGCGACCACTTGCAGAGAACGCTGGCGAATGTCGGTCAAGGATAGGTGCTGGAGGCTGTTGAGCTGTGAGAAGTGTTGGAGCGACGGCGTCATCTCGCGGCCCTCGTTCTCGGCGTAGCAGCGGACCTCGAGCCTTTCGACGCGCTCGAGCGCAGGTAAGAGGCGCGCGAGCTGGAATAAATAGGCGGTGTCCAGTGTTACTTCTGTAACGCGTTTGAGAGCATCGTTCATCGCGACGCGGTGCAGGATCTGCTCCACACTGGGCATGCTGATTTCGGTGTCGTCGAACTCCTCCAATTCGAGAAGGTTGAACAAGGCGCCGACGTCAAGTGAGATACGTCGGAGGTTGATGAAGGTAGGTAGCTTGCTGAGGAGGGGCGCCAGGCCTCCCTCTGAGTCGCTGGAGTCGAAGATCGCTTCCTCGGTCACCTCGGCGTATCGAATGGCGATGCTGAAGGTGAAGAGGCTCTCGCCACATCTGTTCGAGCCGACGGTCTGTTAAGATAAGGTTCAACGTTGCCCTTCTTGCAGCGACGAGACGCGGACTCACCTTGAACACGTGAGGAGCAGCCACAGCGCTCCACTCGCGGCTGAGGCAGAAGAGAGCGTTGATGCTCCTGCCGTCCCAGGCGCGAGCTCCGCTTTTCACGAAGTCTTCTTGCTTGACTTGCAGTGCCTTCTGGACCCTTCTCTGGTACGCCTGGTCCTGTCGAGCGGCGAGAGCCGCGATGAGCGCCTTAATCTCCGTCGGCACACGAGCGAAGGCTTTTGGAGGGTTGGACGAGGAAGAGTCGGTATGCGACATGACGGTAAGAGGGGAGGTTGTCTCGTTGGAGGCAGGGCGAGGGTGCTATGCAGCAGGCGAAAGCGGGAGAGCGCTGAGCGACTCGGCGGCGAGCTGGACAGCGAGCTAGCGAAGAGAGAGCACGGTCAGCTACACTCTGTGCTTCGTAGATTGTTCCTACTGACCTGCAGTAGGGCCGAGAGCGCTGACAGAGCTAACGAACGGCTGTTGCAGCAGAGGTCGAGCGTGGGGCTCTGAAAACACTCAAGGCTCGTCAGCTTCTAGCTGTAGGGCGATATAAAGCACCACCGACTCACCAGCAGCTTCGTATACGATCGCCTGTGGCGTTCTAGGCCAGCAGCGAGGTCGAAAGCGAGACGAGACGAGGTGAGCGTAGGAAAGCAAGAGGTGGGAGCGCGTCGAGAGCTGAAGAGGGTGCAGTTGGCGAGGGGTTGAGAGGGCGTGTTGGGTGCTGTGAGATGTCGATATAGACCTCGGACACTCTGCAAACTCTCTGCAGCTCTTCAGCCTCTTGTTCGGCGCTGGCTCGCCGCTCTCACTCGCAGCTCGCCGGCGCGGCGCCCACAAAGCAAAGTGCTGCACAGCAGACAGAAGCACTGCAGCACACACCTGAATCTTGCTCAGTCAAGCGCAAGCATCTCCTCGTCCTCGGTAGCAGCCCTCGGCGCAGTCCCCTCGCTCTGATCCTCCTTTCCCACCTCCGCCGAGGCCGCTCCTTCGCCGTCCACTCTGGCCATCGCATCCCTAGCCTTCATCTCACCCTCGAGCTTTCCGTCCCCTTCGGCCTCCTCCTGCTCGGTCGACTTGGCGACGGGCGCACGCTGAACCTCTGGCTCGACCAGCGTCGCGCTGAGCACTCTGACCTGCTCCCTCTGTAGCTCCTTGAGCTGGACCATGATATCAAAGTCGCTGACGGAGGAAGGTGAGTTGTAGAGGTCCTGGAGCGCGGTGCGGAGCTGCTCGGCGGCGAGTGAAGGGAAAGGCGAGGAGGGGTCAGACCAGTTCGGCTTGTCGTTCCAGCCCAGGCCATGGGTGCCATCGGCAACAGGAGCTCCGAGCTCAACCTCAGCAGCAGCTTCCTCCTCGTAGCAACCTTACTCCCCCTACTCTCCCTCCTCCCCTCCACCGCCATCTCGGCCAACCTCGTCGAAACCTCTCCCGCTCTCGCCAAGACGTCCGAAGGCAATTTCGCGAGCTTGGCGAGCTCGAGACCGTAATGAATGAGAGGGGTGGTGCCGTCGGTGAGGCGGTGGTGGAAGGTGAGCGAGTAGTTGGGGGCGGAGCGGTCGATCTGAGTGAGAGGGTAGGGGAGAGTCAGCGAGAGGAAGGGGAGGGGAAACATGGGACTGACATCGGTGGCCAAATGGAGGGCGACGACGTTCGGGTAGCGAGAGAGGGTGAGGGTGAGCTCCTGTAGGGTCGAAGTCAAGGTCAGCGAGCCGCAGACGCTCGCCGCCGAGCAGCGAGATCAGACCTTGAAGTGAGTAGCGAAGAAGCAGAGGGCCTGCGCGTCGGGAGAGGGTCAGCTCGTTCTCTAACTCTCACCAGCTCGTCACCCACCTTGCTCTCAATAATCCTTTCCGCCAACGCATGCGCAATCCCCACTCCCTCCTCCGGACTCGTGCCCCTCCCCAACTCATCCACCAACACCAGCACTCCTCCCTTCCCCTCCTCGACCTCCAAAGCCCCGAGGATCATACTCATCGTGCTCATCTCACTCGCAAACGTGCTCAAGCTCGCCTCTATCGAATCGTCGTTGCCGAGCCTCGAGAGGAGGGCTTCGATCACTCGGAAGGAGGCGTAGGTGGCCGGGACGAAACAGCCGGTTTGGGCCATGATGTACATCAGGGCGATTTGGCGGAGGAGAGTGGATTTGCCCGACATGTTGGCGCCAGTGATGATTTGGAAGGAGGAAGAGGAGGAGGCGTAGGTGTCGCTGCGAGGTGGGTGCGCCGAGGACAATTCGGCGGGTCAGCTGTGGCTCGTGCGAGACGCGAGGGGAGTAAGAGCTCACTTGGGAACGAAGGAGCCGTCGTTGGCGCGGAACTGCTCGATGAGGGGATGTCGGCCGGCCTTAATGGCGAGGGTGTCGGTCCACTCGGGGCGGACTGTAGCGATAGCGGACTTAGCTCGGCTATCCCGAGGTGCAAATCAGATCTAGCGTACCGTAGTTGTTCTTGGAAGAGATGTCGGCGAACCTGCGCGCGCAAGGAGGGCGGCAAGTCAGCTCGGCGGCGACGGACTCAAAGCCAGACCAAGACAACTCACGAAGCAAGCATGTCCAGCATAGCGATGGCCTCGGATGCGCGGTAAAGACAAGCGATAGATCCTCTGATCTCGTCGAAGAGCTCGTTGATGATCTCGTCGCTGTAGATTGAGACGAGCTGGTGAGCGAGGCGCCGGAGACTGAGGCAAGAAGTCGCTCACCTCATAAGGAAGATCTCCTGCACCGACTCAGCAATGCGCGAGTTCTTCTTCTTGAGGTCCATCGAGCTGAACTCGACCTTCTTGCCCTTCTTGTGCTGTTCGGTCTCGCCGGCGGAGGTCAGCTCTGTGATCCATCCCTCCCTACAATTCCTCTCTTCCAACGTCCTCCGAGCCCCACTCACCACGTTCAAAAACCTCCTTCCCACCTCCCCACCGCTCTCTTCATTCTTCTGATCCCACTCAGCCGCCGACACGCTGAAGACGAAAGTCCCTCCTCCCGAAACATACTGCAAGCTCATGCCCTCCAAGCCTCCATGCTGCAGTCGCACTTCCTCACATAGCTCGAAGGCGTCGTTCAGATTTTCCTTGTAGGTCTCGCGGGCGACGTCGAGGCTGGGTGAGGGCGAGCGGTAGAGAGCGGGGGAGGTCAGCTCGGCGCTCGGCTTCGGATCGGCGCATCGACAGCAGAGGAAGCAGAAAGAGAGAGACAGAGAGAGGAGACCCACAGCAACTTCTTCTGCGCCTTGACGGCATAGATTCTCCCATTCCTCCCCGCCAACGCTCCCTTCCCTCGATTCCCTGCCCCTCCTCCCCCAGCAAGCGCCTCCTCATTAACCGTCTCCCCAATCCTCTTCAGCATCTCCTCCGCCCTCTCATCACTCAGCATCTTGCCAATAATCTGCAGGAAGCTCGAATCGGGATGATGCAGCGCCGACCGGAGGGCCGGGAGACTGAGGAGGAGAGTTCGGAGGGAGAGCAGACGAGCGATCTTCTGCTCTATCGCTTTGGCTGGGTCGGAGGAGGTAGAAGCCTTGAGGGAAGTGCCGAGCTTGATGGAGAGGGGACTGATGAGTTGCCCGATCAGCTTGTCGGCGTCGAGGGGTTTGAGAGGTTCGAGGGCCTTGCGGATGGTGGAGCGGCGCTCTTCGGACGAGATGAGCTCTTCGACGGCGTCGAGGCGGGTGTCGATGGTTTGGACGTCGGTGAGGGGGGAGAGGAGGTTGGTGCGGAGCTGTGTGGGGTGGAGAGGGAGTTCAGCGGAGGGGAAGAAGTAGCGCCGAGAAGGAGAAAGTAAGGTAGAGAGGCTCACGAGACGAGTTGCCATGGGCGTGTAGCACTTGTTCATCAATCCGAGAAGACTCTGTTTCGACTTTGGGTTGAGGAGCTGCGAGAGCGTGGTCGTTGGCATCGAGCGAGTCAGCTTCTCCCCCATGCTCTCTCAATCCCACTGCCTCCCTCACTCACATTAGCCACGACCTCCAAGTTCTTCACCGTCTCCGCATCAATCAGGCAAGTCCCATCCACCGGCGCATACTCGATCCTCAATGACCTAGGCGGGAAGATGAGCGAGTAGGTGGTTTCGAGGTATTTGAACAGCGCCGAGGCGGCGGCGAGGGCGTAGTACTTGGGTTTGATGGAGAGGATGGTGCCGGTACGTTTGTCGTCTTGGAGCGCGAGTTGAGCGATAAACTCGAAGCCTGGGGAGAAAAAGGAGGGGGGAGGGGGAGGTCAGCCTAGAGGCAGAGCCAACGCCGAGAAGCGCTCAGCGAGGACTCGCCGGCCTATGGGTGATCCGAAGAGGTTAGCGAGCTACTCTACTCCATCAAAAAGGGAGCGAACACACCTGCTCTTCCCAATACTTCCTCAAAACACCCGTCACAGCCACTCCCTCAAACGCCTGCCTCAAGCACTTGACAAGCATCGTCGGTTCGCCCTTACTCCCACTGGCCGCATCTCCTCCAGCATCTCCCTCGAGCTCATTCAGAGGATTGATAGCGCCTCGTCGTCTCGAGCTGGAGGCCGAGCCGGTGAGAGCGGTTTGAGGGACGAGGATCAAAGAGGGAGGCCGGGTGGTGCAGAGGTGCAGGGTTTTGATGTAGGTTGACGAGTCTCCGTACTGTTGTAGGTGCAAGAGAGTCAGCTCCTCGGCTTCTGTAGCTTATCAGCCCTCCCAGTCGCTCCAGCCAGCTCTCTATTCTCGGCTCTCCCGCCCTCCCGCTCGCCCAGCTGCTTCTGTACCTCAAACTCACCTGCGTAACGACCACCCTTCCCAACTCCCTCTCAATCCCCACCACTCCAACCTCCCTTCCTGCTCCTCTCCCCTCCAAAATGGCCAACACCCACTCTCCTTCGCCCTCCTCGCCCGCTGAAGTGGAGGGAGCTGCAGAAGCTGATCGTGTACGAGAGAGAGCTCGGCGCGAGGTGCTGCTGGACGGTCGAGTGGGCGGGCGGGAGGCGAGAGAGCTGGGCGGGCGGGGCATGTAGCCGAGTAGGGGAGAGGGATGTGGAAGGAGGGAGAGAGGCGAGAGAGCGACAGGAGAGGCTCTAATCGAGCTTGCTTCTGCTGCTTTCTAGCACACGAGAGTGAGTCAATGACAGGTCATCTAGCTAGCACAGTCCTCATCGACTTCGGACACCTTCAAAGCTCTCTACAAGAGCGCCGAGCCCCAGCCGACCTCCCTCTCGCGAAAGTCAGCGATACGGGGGCGCCGTGAGAGGCGGGTCGCCAGGACTCGAGAGTGAACAGCAGCGCGCAAATCTCTGTACCTCAAGAATCGCGCAGAAAGCCACAGACTCGGTGAAGCAAGCTCAGCGGTCTGGGTTCGGCAAGTACAGAGCTGGTGCGGCGCACGAGTGGCTGAGAGACGGCGCCATGACCCTTCAGAGCACACCGCTCCCTCGCTCCAGTCTCCCCCTCGCCCCGCGCCAACCTGCAGCCTTCGCGTTGCCTGTACCTCGCCTCTTCCTACCGTCGCCGAGCCCACGCCGACCCGAAGTCGCTCTTAATGCTACATCCATTCCACAATCTCCCTTCTCCTCGGTTCCATAATCTAATCGAGGGTGATCTCGGCTCCAATAGCCTTGAACAGAGCCTGCAGCTTCTCCGATTCCTCCTTGGTCGCGTTCTCCTTGAGGACCTTGGGCAGCGACTCGACAAACTTCTTGGCCTGTAATATTGTCGTACGAAGTTCTCGATAGTCAGCTTCCATAGCTCTGCACCTCGACGACTCTCCTCCAACATCCTCCTGCATCTTCTCGGCGCGCTTTCCACCTCTCCGCCGACCGAATCGCTGCGACTCACCTCGACCAAGTTCATGCTAGGCATCAAAGCCTTGACCTCCCTGATCGCCTTGGCCTTCTGGGCAGCGTCAATCTTTGTCAGGTTGACGTTGAAGACGGTCTTCTCCTTAGGGGCAGCGACCTCCTCCACTGGCGCGGCGGCTGCTCCTGCTCCGGCGGCGGGGGCGGCAGAAGCGGCGGGCATGGCAATGTCGACGATGTTGAGCTTGGACTGTTGGTGTAGCAGAGAGGTTAGCGGTGAGCTACAGAAGCCAGCTGAGCGCGCGTAGAAAGCGCGCCCCAGCTTGCGATGGCCCCGAACTGACCTTGAGCGCCTCGACCAAGTCTGCTGCTTCGAGGAGGGTCAACGTCGAGATTTGGTCGACGATGCCAGCGAGCTTGGGCGACAAGTTGGTTGGTGGAGGAGGAGGGGTCGAGGAAGCGGCGGAAGTGGTAGGCTCAGCTCGTGAGCAGGAGGTAGAGGCAAAGCTGCGAACAGCCAGCGACCTGCATTGGTACAGAAACTCGGGGTCAGCTACAAGCTCGGCGTTCGGCGCTCGGCGATGAGGAGGAGAGAGCTGAGAGCTGACCGGGAGGGAGCGGCGACGCGAACGAAGTTTTGGGTGAAGGAGCTGAGACGGGCCTGTAGGATGGTACAGAACTGGTTAGCAGGCAGCTCTGGTTAATTCTGTACCAAGATAGCTAGACTCACGGCCATGGCGATGAGGAGGTGAGGGAAAGAAGGAGAGCTGCCGGCGCTGGGCTCAGCTCGGACGACTTGGGCGCGGAGAGCGCGAATTGAGGCTTGATCTCCTACATCTCACTCGTTTCTCGTCTCTCAGCTTTCGCACTCGGACTATCGACCTACAGCCTATCTCACAGCAGCTCCCTAACCTGCTGCACCCCATCAACTCGAGCGCATCATCATGGACTCAGTTCGGCGCCTCGTCAGCGGCCGCAAGGTGAGCTACAGCGTCGGGAGCTGCAGCTTCATCTCCACATACTAACAAACTACAACACAGGCTCGCTTCACCGACGGAGAACTCGATTTGGACCTCGTTTGGCTCACCGACCGGTGCGTCGCTGCTCGCGCGAAGGAAGCTGAGCGCTGGCTGATGCAGTACATTTCGGAACAGGGTTTTGCTCATGGGATACCCAGCTTCCGGGCTAGCCAGTCTGTACCGCAATCAACGGTCCGTCACTCCCTCCCATCCTCACACTTCGCCGACTGACGCTCTCCCTCCGCCGACGTCACTCCACAACAGGAAAGACGTCCACCGCTTCCTCGAACAATACGCCCCGGAGAACAAGTACCGAATCGTGAACCTCTGTCCACGGTACGAGAACCAATACGACGCCGACGAGTTTGGGGGCCGAGTCTTTCGCTATCCTTTCCCCGACCACTTCCCGCCGCCCTTGTCGTTGATCCCGCTGTATGTCAAGAGGGCTACAGAGTGGATGAAGGAGGATGAGGAGAACATGTTGATTATCCATTGCAAGGTGAGTGCTGTGAACAGGAGGACGGTGCGTAAACGGGATGAAGGCTGACCTTTCGGGCTCGGCGCTCGTCAAAAGGCTGGAAAAGGACGGTACGCTCTCGCTTTTAAGCCTCTGCCTTGAGCCTCAGTCGCTGATCCATATCTCTACCTACATCGATACAGAAGCGGCACCTTCGGCATCTGCTACCTCCTCGCCCAACCCGGTCTCCCCTCCGCTCCCTCTCTCACCTCCCCCACCGAGTCCTCTTCAGAACCCTCTGTCCCCGCCATCGACCCCTCCTCCGAGCCCGGTACTCCTACCGACCCACCGACCATGCAAGAGAAAGTGACCACCATCCTCGATTTCCACACCAAACGCCGAATGGCCCCTGGGACCACGAGCAGGGGCGTGAGCATCTCGAGTCAGAGAAGGTGGATCGGGTATTGGGGGAGGTTGTTGGAAGGGGAGGATCCGAGGATCGATGGGAGTTTGATGGGCGTGCAGGAGGGAGGGGAGAAGAGGATGAGAAGGGTGAGGTTGGAGAGTGTGAGGATTTGGGGGAAGGGACCGCAGGGGGTCACGAGGAAGTTGGGTGGGGATAGGATTGCTGTTCAGGTGAGTCCTTTCTATTCTGTCTCCCCTCCTTTCTCTCGCTGACTCGTGGAGTGCGAACAGGTCTTCCGCTACCGCGATTCCATCGCGACTTCCCTCCGCTCCCGCGAGGTCGCGCTCGCCTCTACTGGCTCGTACGAATGGAACGACAACGACTGGGACGACAAGTCCGATGACATGATCGTCCGAGTAGGAGGTTTCACCGAATCGGACGAGAGGAGCGAGCGGAGCCCATCGCCCACCAGCTCGGCCGACGAAGCCTCCTCCCCCTTTACTACTCCCAGCGGCAACACTCCCACCACCTCTCGTCCCATTACCCCTCCGCCCTCCAATGAGCACGCCGCCGACTCACCCCGTACCCTCCTGCCTCATACCGCCTACCTCCCTCCCTCGTTCACCGATGAGCGACCGCTCGAGAAGGAGCAGGCGAAGCAAGCGGCGCGGAGGGAGAGAGGGATCGTCGTGGATGCGGATAGGGAGGTGCAGTTGAAGTTCCTATTGGGCAAGAGTGGGAGGAAGCATGGCAAGTTGCCGGCTATGGTGAGTCTTGGGTTTCGCTTCGTCGTTCGGCGATGAGGTTTCGTCAATCGTTCGGCCGTTCTAGCCGTTTGACCGCTTCGTGTTGCTTGTTCAGAGGTACTGATGCTTGTATCCTCATCCTCCCTCTTCCACGATTACACAGGCCTCTCTCGGCGTCCTCTGGTTCATCCCCTCGTTCGAGTCCTCCCCTCCCTCCGCTTCTTCCGCCGAAGACGGCACCCAAATCTCCATCCTCAAGCTCGACGCGTCGGAGATTGACTTCCTCAAGCCTCAAGCGAACATCGAGGCTGTGGAGACTGCGTGGAGGTGGGTTGATTGAAGGAGGGAGAGGAGATACGAGCAGCGATGGGCCGAGGAGGGAGATGGAGGAGGGTGAGGACGAAGAGGAGGAGTGACAGATTACTTGTATCGTACATATGCATTGTCTTGTTGCATCAGAAGGGGCGAGAAGTGTTTGAGGGCATCGGCGGTCGAAAGGGGGAGCAGCGCCGAGCGACAGGCTAGAGAGCTGCAGAAAGCTATGCAGTGGGTCAGAGATCCGTATCGAGCTCAGATAGCGTCCTACA